>VWZZ01006355.1:183463-261419 GCA_013399095.1 Psophia crepitans | reverse complement strand
GGCCGCCTGCCGCGGTGCGCGGCCGGCGCGGGGAGCGAGCGGGAAGTAGCGAGCGGGGCGGCGCAGGCAGGGAGCAGCAGCTACACCCGACGCCGAGCTTTAGCAACCCAGGACCTCGGAAACAGAAGTAGGTACGTTCGTCTAACTGCAGTATCGTCGTTACTACAAGTTATCATGCTGCAACAGCTACTAAAACAACTATTTTTCCTCTACAGCCATCCTCCGAGTAGCGGCCTTTCCATCTTGCTGGGACAGAAGGCAGCTTTACTCCCTACACACAGGTGTCTGCTTGAAAAAAGAATAAAATAATCATGTTTCAGAAGGCATAAAGTCAAAATTAAGTCCTTAATGTGCTTTATCTCTCTCAAAAAGCCACGGTACATGGCTGTACCGCTGCTTCAACCCTCCTTGTTTCTGCTGGCTGTTTAAGCGGAGGCATCTTCAGAAGGAAAACCCATACAACGTGTTTTACTCCCTCAACATTGTTCAAATTAAAATGGCACCAATTTTTGCGAAAGCACCTGTCTAGATTTCATCTGAGTCAAAAAGTTCTCGATAAAGTAGAAAATCATGAGACAACATATGCAAACTTACACCTTCCAATAAACCATACAGATTCGTTCTGTGCCATGTTTTCACATCCAAAATTAAACAGAGTTCAGTGTGCAATAGGTGCTCTCCCTCCTTAATCTTTAAAATACATACTACACCACACACATGTATACAAGGTTAAACACAGGGAAGGGATTATAGTGTAATGCTTCTGTCTGGTACAGAAGAGCAATTGGAAACATCTCTACTGGCTCCTAGGACTGAATGTATAAATGCGCATCTTCAAATTTAAGAGAAAAATTAGAAGAATTGATTTACAATACCTTCAGAACTTGAGCTTATTTATTTCCATTTAGCTGGAATAATTGTTATCACTGACAGTTACTGACACTGAACTTTTTTTTTCTTTGCTTTTTTTTTTAAATGGGACAGTCAGTTACCTGAGAACACAACACAAACTTGCTAATCCTAGTTCCAACACAACCAGAGCACACCATGTAGAAGCACTTCAAAGGACAGGGCAGTTTGTTAAATTTCCAAGTCAGGCAATGACTTGGTCTATGTCAGCTTTCCACAGTGTTTTACTGCATGTGGCTGTCAGGCAAACACTGTCCAAAAGAAATCACACCCAATAAAGGAAAAATAATTTTTAAAAGCCTTTTGAAAAGGATGAATTGCATTTTATTTGAGACTTCAGGCAAAACCAGGAAGAGCTCAACTAGAATTCTAAAGGCAGTTTGGGAAAACAGTAATGGTATGCAAAATGCTCCCAGGAAAAGGGGACAAAACCATCATGGACTGTTTAAAAGAAATAATGAACAAACAAAAGAAGTTATCTGTATCTACACTGCATTTTCACCAAGTTCAAAGTGCTCTTTTACAGCGAGGGGTGTGTTTCAGGAACCACCACCAAGAAGTCTGCCTACGTGTCCAGGAAACAAGAGCTTTCACCAGGTGCCAGGTAAAACGATACTCCGCTGGCACAAACCCTCGTGCATTATGCACATCTCAATTACATTGACCTAACTCAACAACATCCACATTGTTCCCATAAAAAATAGGGCCAATAAACAATGCGCTGTGGAAGAGGCCCAAAATCTTCACCCGAAGACTACCAGGAGAAGCAGCTAGGAGGAAGTCAGACAAAAGGTAGGAAGAAGATCCATCGCTGCAAGCACAGACAAACTAAGGAGTGTTGGTCTTATGAACTGCTCCCTTACACGGACAAAAGAAAATACGGTTTTGCCTAAAACAATTATAAGTACAAGACTCCCCCAAGAGTTTAAAGTAGATATAATTACCTATTGATTTTCTTAATCTGTCCGTTTTTATAAGACTTCCTTTTAATGTAAAACTTAATGCTGAAATTATATTGCATTGTGGTAGAGACAGTCATTTATATAGCAAAGACAGACAATGAACTTCAGCCCTGTGAAAAAAGGGCAATCCAGCATGGTAATTGCTATTCAGAAATCAAAGTGAAGCATCACTTTGTTATAACAACAACAGTAGTCTCTAATTAGATGCATGTACTAAATAAAATTCACATGTATCAGGAAAAACAATGATTGAATACTCCTTTTCAGACAACAAATAAAACCTCTGGGAAACACTCATTAGTTCAAAAACTTTCTGCTCAAATAAGAGGCTTTTCTAAAAACAACAACAAAAATTTTTTAAAAAAAAGCAAAAAGAAGAAGATCAGATCTCCCAAGACCTGATCCTTGTGCACTCCACTGGCAGGCCAAGTCTCTGCTGTGTCTGACAAGAATTATTTTTAATAACATGGAGAAGGGAAGATGCAGAGCAGCTGCATCAATTACAAAAGAGAAAAACCAGCCTTCCATAGGGAAATTGATGGATATTCTGTTTCCATAGGGTTGTGATTTCCTCCCATTGTTCATGCTGTACACAAGTCAGGTGGGTGATTGGAACGTACTTCATGGCCCACTCACCCACACCCAACCTGCCTCAGCCAGAGCTGCACACCCTCTCCGCAGTCAGTGCCGTGCTTCATGAGCCACCCCAACACTAACATGGGGTCACTGGATCAAAGATGCTGGCCCTCATCCATGTCCCCGATGTGACATTTTATGACGTGTTTATGTAGCTGCAGGCAACGCGAACAAGGGTCTGTGGTACAACGAATGCCGAGAGCCTTTGCTGCTGCACCAGCAGGGCGATGAGGCCTTCTAAAGAGCATGCCCATATACGCAGCCTTACGGTAACAGCCAATGCTGAAATCTGCTACTATGAGGCAATACTAATTTCTATCTTAAAAAAGGAGGAAGAAAAATAAAAAAAGAAAAAAGAAGCACCAAGCTTCTAAGAGTCAAGTAATGCACAAACATGGCCGTAGTGCTGCCTGGGAGTTTGCCTCACAGGGATGCGCCAGGTAAGCTGTTGAGGCTCTCAAAATAATTCTGTCCACGCTCAGATGGGGGTTTAAGTAGGGAGGAATAAGACAAGTAAGGGGGAAAAAGAAAAAAATCTCTAAATGTTCATCTTCTCCAAGCCATGTGACTGATTAATGTATGCAACAAAGACTTCAGAGCCCCAAGATACACGTACCATTTCCTTGAATGCACTTTCTATGGCTCCCATAACCAGGCACTCGTGTGGGATCTTCTTCTCGGTGAAGAATCGTGTTGGAGGGGTGCTGGGCGAGCCTGGTGCCCCCACGCCACCACGCAGGGAGGCTGCCCGTGTCAGTGTCCTGCTGTTGGTGGCTGGGTTGTCAGGCTCCTCTCCCAGGCAGGTGGGTGGGAGAACAGCCGTGTTCCTCAGGATGTCCACGATCTCCTGCAGCTGCTCTAGGATATGGTGCTGCAGCAGTTTGGAAGCAACCACAGCTGCCCCTGACCCAGCGTGTCCGTCGAACAGGGACCAGTAGTATAGGTTGATCCCATCTGTGTCCTGGAAAAGCAGGAGGGGAAGAAAGGGAAGGAAGAGAAATGGTCAGCATTACACAGCCACAAGTGAGGTGATGGAGCAGCCGGTGTCACAGGAGCAGCAGGTAAAACACAGGTAAATTTCCCAGAGGTAACCTTCTTTCTGAAATGGAGAAACACCTACTTTATTAATACAGCTCTGGCAGGAAGAAGAGATGCTTATTTTTGCCACACCCTCCCACCATTTTTTTTTTCATTTTTTCTTTTTCTTAAACTACTCGAAAAATAAAATAAAAAAAGGCTGAACTTGCAATCTTTCTTACCTTACAGCCATTATAAGATGCACTGACCAAGCATGGCTACAATTGTGAGACTAAACTAATTTCCTAATGTGTGTGTAGAGCAAAAGAAACACATTCCAAAAATGACATCATTAATAAGTGATGGACCTACCATCATGGAGACCAAAATTCCACACAAGACAGCACCCAATACTTCTGTGACAGACCTCCTTTTTTTCACTAGGCATGAGATGAGGGACCTCAGTTTGACATCTGGTAGCAAGATGCTATCCCCACTTCCACGACTGGCAGATAAGGTCCATCTATGCTGGCAGATGGGACAGCTCAGGCTTTCCCTACCTGTGCCAGCCCAGGAACCCACAGAGGTCCTTGAAGATGGCAGACAAGTGGGAGCAGCTGCACTCCACCCGTGCTAGCCTACATCTTCACTGCCTCATTCTTCCCAGTCCTCTGAAAAGTTTCCTGTACAGCTCTAGAGTTATATACCCCCTGATCAGAAGAGCCATGCAAGTGTTTTGGTATAGCTCTTGGCATAATAGTTATGTGTAGATCTTATATTTTAGCTCAACTCCTAGCACGCCAGTCAGCACAACTGCTCTCAAACATGCAGAATATCTGGAAAAGGTAGATTTGTAGACCTCATAATTAAGGTATATGTGGTAATGATATATATTTGTTCAGCAGTTATTGATCAATTAGTGATTTTCAAATATTTCTCCCTTTCTTATCCACAGTCTCTTCTGACATGTGTAAGTCAGCTCACTATTGCTGATTTGAGAGGAAAACATGTTTTTGTGGTGGCGTGTCCTACCACTCAGATAGGGCCCAGTAGCCCAGGGCTGGAGGCAGACAAAGTTCTGAGCAGCACAAGCTCTGATTTGCCTGAAAAATACCAAGAAGCCATACCCTAGGTAAGCTCAACTTTTTTTTAGGTGGGGAGAAATTCACCTAGAAATCCTCAGGGAAACTTTTATGGCATAATATCACCTGCTTTTGCATGATAGCTATTTGGCAGCAGCATGTGGCAAGTCTTTACAGTTTCTCCTTCCCCCTCCATTTCTTCTTAATCCTGCGTCTTCTCCCAGCTATGCTGAAACAGCCATTTGTGGGGCTGCCTTACAAGTCAGAGGTGGGTGGACTAATACAGATTTAGAAAGAATTCATTTTGCAAGGGCCAGGAATCAGGCAATACTGTTGCCAAACACCTCAGACTAAGAAAGCACAATCTGGATCTCACTGCAGTCAAAAAAAAGCTTTAAAATGGTTATCTGCACGTCACGCTGACTGCGGTCTAATTTAGGATGACAGACATGATTTCAGTCACCCGAACACTGCTCCCTCACAGAACGTATCAGCATATAGTCCAGGCACCACCTGCACCCCATCACCTCACGCCCGAAGCGCTGCTTACTTCAAACTTATGGACAGGGCCGTGGGCTGCAGCTCCGTTTACTTTCTGCTGTTCCAGCTGCTCCACAAAGGTGCCAACCACTGGCCATAGGACAGGGCAGACAGGTTGGAGTAAGAACACCATGAATTGTCATTTGCAGATCCAAAAGACAGCATTCATTGGTGCCCTGAGCTACAAATCCAACAGCCAATGCAAAATGTCTCTTTTAGCAACATGTATATAGACCATCACTATGAGTTTATGCCGTTCAAAGGGCAGTTCATTGCCAAATGAGCATTACTACTTATACCTTACTTTGTTGAAATGCACATTTAAAACCCCTGATTATAAAAATTACACAAAGGTCTGGGGTTTTTTTAGCTTATAGCATAGCTGCTGTAGTAAAGTTCAAACATATTCTTAACTAGTGCATTAACAGCATAGTCCTTTCAGAGCATATCCTCCAAGAGAAGGAATTCAGCAGCCTGTTGTGCACTCTTCATTTCATTGCTGAAATGCTGAGAAAAGGGAGTATTGCCCCCACAGTACTCATACCCTGGTTTTCAGCTGGGATAGAGTTAATTTTCACAAGAAGCTGGGAGGGGACACAGCCAGGACAGCTGACCCAAACTGGCTGAAGGGATATGCCGTACCATGACGTCATGGTCAGTATATAAGGGGGTAGCTGGCTGGGGAGGCAGGGTCGCTGCTCCGGGATGGGCTGGGCATCAGGTTCCAGGGTTGAGCAAACTGCATTGTGTATCACCTGTTTTGTATATTCTTTTATTAGTATCATCATTGTTATTTCCCTCTTCCTTTGCTGTCCCAGTAAATTGTCCTTATCCCGACCCACGAGTTTTAACTTTTTCTTCTTCTCCTCCCCATCCCACCGGGAAGGGGGGGGAAAGGAGTGAGCAAGCAGCCACACGGTGCTCTGCTGCTGGCTGGGACTAAACCACCACAACTGGATTACTTACCACAGTAAATACCCTATGGGATACATCCTATAATGGTGGAAAACCCAACAAATGTAGACATTTCTGAACGTGGCTCCTCAGCCAGTCCCACCCACTTACGCAGTCTGGTAAAATCACCAAAAACCTGTTGTGAAATTTCACCCCTGAAGGCATGACAGGCACTTGTACTAGCTTGCTCTGGGCTCAGAATCCCTCCAAATTCACACAACAGTTGGCTGTAAAATTCTGCTTAAGATATTTTTAACTGATAACGGAATTACTGACTAAAAAACCTGTTTGTAAAAATAGATTGCTATTCATGCAAAACATGAAGTATTTTGCCAACAGAAACAAGTATCCCAAAGTGAAAGTATTTCAGCTGAAAACTAAAGCCATTTATTCAAAATGGCAACACTGTGCCCCCTGGGAGTTGTAGATAAAACTACTTCTGCTCCCATTCTTCTCGTAGGGTTTGGCTCCCTGGCCAAACTCCACTTCATGATGCACCACAGAGAATGCTTCCACAGCTTAATGTCCTCATGTCATTTGAAAGGTGCTACTTCTTTGGAGCTGGGCTACCTTCGGGGGGAAAAAAAGCATCAAGGCATTATACCTCTGACTGAAATGGAAATATTTTACCTTCCACCTAGAAGACTAAGATATTTTGTCATCGACCTCCCTCTGCCCCCAAACTGTAACAGAAACTAACAATTAAGAACAAGTTTAAACCCCACACATACACTGATTTTCTTACGTTTTCCAAAGCAATCCTCCACCAAAGCCTGTATTAGAGCTTTTCAGATGATAAAGGAGAACAATCATTAACACAATTCACTCTCATTATTACGAGCACAACACTGGGTATGTCCTACACTGAACAAGCCTCATACAAGCTTAGTAGTCAAATAAGGTGCCATCAGAGACAGGGAAGCTTTAAAACAGACCAGAACAATGGCCCATGGCAAAAAGTGAAATTGAAATGTTACCACTTATTTCCTGTAAGCCAACGGGCAGCACAAATTAGGACTGAAAAGCACTCAGGGGCCTGAGCTGTATTCTCAGGCTGTCACTGACATGAACACAGCATGACCACATCATCTGTGGATGGTTCTTCCAGAGTTCCCTGGTCTTGTCCTTTTTGGACTCGTAATTCTTCAGCAAGAGGGTGTTGCTACCAGTTCAGCTAAGTTCAGACACCTACACTGCATACCTCCAAGGTAGTCTTCTAAATTGCACTTATACTCAGCAGACGAAGAACAAAAACAAACCTGCACTTTCAGATTATGCTCACCTCATTCTGAAGCAGATTTATTCCTATCAACTGCAGAAGTACCCTAGATAACTGAGAGGTCTATATTATAAGCACGTACAGTCAGGGGAGATGACTACCAAAATGCTGCTCTTGTATACACGTTCAGTGTGAGATGCTCGAGGGCCTTAACTTCAGATGGGATCTGTAGGCATTACTGTAACCTAAATATCTCCAAAGTCTCCAAAAACTCCTGTGTATTCCTACAGAGCTTCATTTACTTTTGAACTACCAAAGAGAGTATAACCACAAATAACCTATCAGCTGTGTAAAAAAGGAAGAAGAAACAAATTTCTTTCACTCACCCTGAGAACAAAACCAGCTCCTCTTTTTGAAAGAAATGAATTCTCCAAAACCATACCAATTTGATGACCATTAAACATATGGTGCAAATAAAACAGCAACTCGGAGAACAAACAAGGGCCAGGAGTCAAGGCACACAGATGGGACAAAAAGCACAAAAAAGTTCTTACTTTCCTCCCACAGCTGAGAAGACCTCCATAGCCACCAAGTGATTACCTATTTTGGTGTGAATATGCATGGCTGTTCTATCTTTCACATTTGGGAGCTTGAACTTCTTCCCAGAAGTACTGACATTCTGCTAACTCTCAGAGAACAAGACATCTATTTCTACTAGCTCCAGCGGTATTCTGTCAAAAGCAGTCTTTCAATCATTGATCTCCATCTGTACTTTTAACTGGACAGAGCTCTTAAGTGGGAGTATGATCAGTCAGAGTGATTTATTTTAGATTGTCTTTCAAAAGACTCAGATTTTACAGCGTTCAGAATAGCTACCAGATACACAAAGAGCAAACAGATCCTTCACTGCACTGACCTTACAATTCATTTCCAGCATGTACTAGGAAATTTAATAAGCTTCAGGATCCTCAACTGTTGACCCAGCTTTCAGGAAGGTTCAGCAGTCTCCTGGGTTTTGTAATTGTAAAAGATAATTAAGACATGCAAAGTTTTAGGTCAAGCAATGGATGAGAAATCATGAATGAAAATACAAATATATACACAATTGGAGCTCAGTTATAGAAAAAAATGGACAGCCTTAGCAATGTATTATTTAGATTAGATATTAGGAAGAAATTCTTTACTGTGAGGGCGGTGAGGCACTGGAACAGGTTGCCCAGAGAAGCTGTGGAGGCCCCATCCCTGGCAGTGTTCAAGGCCAGGTTGGATGGGGCTTTGGGCAACCTGGTCTAGTGAAGAGTGTCCCTGCCCATGGAACTATATGATCTTTGAGGTCCCTTCCAACCCAAACCATTCTATCATATAGCAATCAATCTGGGACAAATTTTTCAGGTAAGCTAGACAATGATCCCACATTGCAAACCTTCAGGTTTTTTTTTTTTAAATGAAGCTATTTCTAAACAGGCAAATAAATCATGTTGCCACTAAAGATTTATTCTGAAAACCACAACCCATCCTTACTATTATTGTTCCAAATATGAACTACACTCACAAAATGCATTAGAGCACATTTTTAGTTCTCATAAAATCTGAACTGAGTGAGCAATTGCTACCCATCGTCAGAGAAAAGCCTCCTCATGTTACTGCTGATATGCTCAGCTACCTGTGGAAGGCAGCCAGCCCTGTGTCACACAAAACAGGTTGGTGAATTGCCGTCCCTGGAGACGTTCAAAAAACGCATAGACTTGGCACTCTGGGACATGGTCTAGCAGGCATGGTGGTGTTAGGTTGACGGTTGGACTTGATGATCTCAGAGGTCCTTGCCAACCTTAGTGATTCTATGATTCTAAAACAAATACTCCATCCCATCTTTGTGACACAGAAATCTACAGAAATAGTAATTATGCATTATTAATTGTCATTGGAATGTGAAGATACATCACATGAAGTCCTACCACCTGACTGTCACTATGACAATAACCTGGCATAGGATTCCCATTTCACCCACTGATGGTCTTCAGTATTCCTCAGCAAGGTACCCCATAGTTCAGGGCATTTAGAAATAGCACCAGTGGAAAAGCTGCGCAATTTATAGCAAATGTCCCCGAATGGGGACAGAGCAAGTACGATTAATCAAGCAACACCGGAGTGGAGTGGTGAGGAGAGAGAGATTTAGTTTAGGGTTGAACTTGTAGAATCTTTCCTTTCACTGCTCTGCTCAGTTTAGCACCCACTCTTTTAAAGAAGAAAACCATATTTATGCTATTTAAGAGGTTTCCTTGGATTTTTCTGTGGGGCTGGGCTAAACAAACGTTCACTTCACCATGTCCTCACTTCTGGCCCATCACCTCCTTCTTCCCACCCCTGGAAGCTCTGCAGTCAAGGTCACAACAGCGGCACCCAGCCCATGGGTCTCTGACTCCCTCATGCTGCCTTGCCACAGCTCAGGGCTGCATCGATGGGGTTAGCATTAAATTGCAACAACCATAACCTCAGGTGCAACTGCTATTTAAGTTTCAGAAACTTCCGAGAAAGCTGGATAAACCAAAGATGGTCTGTGGCCTTCTCAGAGATTCTGTGGAAAAAGAGAAAAATCTGAATATGATGAAATGGGCTCTGTTAAATCAAGAGACAGTTTAAGTTCCAGTTCCCATTTCCCTTATGGTCCACATTTTAAAAAAACTGAACAAGAATGGAAGAAATCTTTCTTTTCATCGGACAAATACTCAATAAACTGCTTCCCTCATCCTTTCCTCCTTCAATATTTCTACAAGGTGACTCACCACTCAGACTATTTCAGATTGTGTGTTACAGTGGGATTTCCCTACGAGGCACTTAGAGAATTCAGCCTCTGGCTTTCTTACTACATACTCGTTGGGACAATTTTATACCGGTCACTGGAGTGTCTCAAGCCTGTACTCCCACATCCTATTGATACAGAGTAAGTTGCATCCTCGTCACATTTAACAGCAACTCATAAGTGCCTTAAAAACTGTTTGCTAACAGTGCTATGTGAGAGAAAAACACACAGTATACGAATATGAAAACATAAAAACATTACACATTATAGAAACATGTACTTTTTTTTTCTTTTTAGATATATTCAATGAGGAAAAAAAATGGACCCAGGAAAAAATCCTACTAATTGTTAGTGTAAGAGTGCCCTCTAGTAGAAAATTTTCTCCAGAAATACACTGCCCATTTTAGAAAAAAATATTACAAATTTAAATTCACAAGCCGTGGTCTAATAACATGGTAGAATAGGTTTTACACAGCTAAATAATGTGTGCTACAGCACTCGTTCAAGTGTCATGTAGAAAAGAGAAGTAAATTTGTAGATTAGAAGAGAACATATAAAGAACATGATAACAAGAAGCATGACAGCAGTGTACTATACTGTACGCATCAGCTGGCTCCTCACTTCAGCCATTATGCTCATGTCTGGTCAAAATATGTCAGAAACAGAAGAAAGACCAGAGGATTTGAAATAACAATGTTTCTCTCAAGAAGCTGAAAGGGAGCGGCTGTTTATTCCAAAATCAAGATGAAAGATACAGAATCAAAATAGGAACTTCACACTAATGAAGAGAGGAAGAGAAATCAGAAAATTCCATTACATACTTCCCATAACACAGGGTAGCTGCATATTTAATGTCCTGGTCTCAGCTGAGAGAGAGTTAATTTTCTTCATAGTAGCTGGTATGGGGCTGTGTTTTGGATTTGTGCTGGGAACAGTGTTGATAGTGGGGAGGTGTTTTTTGTTATGTAGTTATGTTTTAGTTCCTGCTGAGCAGTGCTTACACAGAGCCAAGGCCTCTTCTGCTCCTCACCCCACCCCACCAGTGAGGAGGCTGGGGGTGCACAAGGAGTTGGGAGGGGGCACAGCTGGGACAGCTGACCCCAACTGACCCAAGGGATATTTCGTACCATACGACATCATGTCCAGCATATACAGCTGGGGGAAGAGCAAGGCAGGGAAGGGTGATGGCATGCAGAGTGATGGCGTTCCCAAGTAACCATTACACGTGATGGTTACCTGCTTTCCTGGAGATGGCTGAACACCTGCCTGCCATGGCAAGTGGGGAATGAATTCCTTGTCTTGCTGTGCTTGTGCCTAGATTTTGCTTTACTTATTGAACTGTATTTATCTCAACTCACGAGTTTTCTCACTTTCACTGTTCCGATACTCTCCCCCATGCCGATGGGGAGGAGGGAGTGAGCGAGTGGCTGTGTGGGGCTGAGCTGCTGGCTGGGGTTAAACCATGACAGAGGCTGACAATCATTAAGTTTAAGCTGTATAAAAAAACAGCTTTCAGAAATATGCAGTCAGTTTATAGACCCTACCATTACAATACCACAGTATGATAACCATAATGACGAATACCATCAAGGCTAGTGAAGACATTTTCCAATAATGAACTAGTTTCATATCCCTAAGTTTTTAATGCAATCTAAGCATTAGCTATACAATATTTGGAAAAAAGTTCCTTCTGAGGAAGATGATTAACCATGCAGTATAGTACATACAAACAGTGTGCCTTTTACTCTTGAGAGGCGTTTGATGCTACCCAAAGCTGGAAACTAACTGGATTTTTTGAAACAATGCTACAAAGCTTTTTATGTTCCATGCATGCCCCCAAAATATGAAAACACAGGCAAACTCAGTACAGTTACATTCACCCACATCCCAGATGCAGAGGCCCCTGACCAGGTCTCACACGGTAGGCTTAGAACTTAAATGCGGTGTTAGACCAAAGCGAGTACCTCTACACAGCATCGAGGTGTGTCTGTCCAGGCTGGTGCCTGCACAGGGGTCTTTGCAGCGTGCTGTGTGCTTGACACAGCGTGCCCTTTGCATTACACCAACCCATCGTCTGGACCAAGTGCACTGTTGCTTATCTGGATGGGTTTTACGAACACCAATAAGTACTGCGGCCAAATCCTTTCTTCATTAACATAATGCTTACAAAATTAAATACACTCACAGAACCAAGCATCTGCAGGAGCCAATAGCAGACAGTTGCATGGACTTTCAACGAAATGGAATTTTTAAAATATAGACTATTAAATTCTGTTTTGCCATGCATGACTGCATGCAGAACTGAAATGGAACAAGTACGGGCACAGTTCTTTATGTACTTGAATATGTACTTGAAAAAACAATCATGATTGTCTGAATACGATGAGGAGTATCAGTACACAGAAACTGGGACAGGTGATTTAAGGAAAGATTTCAAAGAGGAAAGAACAGGGCTATTTGCAAACCTGGAAAATCTGTCAGAGTCTAAAAATGTTGCAGCAGTAACGAAATATGGAACAGAACAGAGGAGCAAGAGGTGGCGAGGAACGCAGTGCAGCAGGAATGTCTGTTGCTCAGGACCCCATTGACCCCTGCAGCTATCGGGTGTACCATGCCACGGGGTTTTGGGAGACAGACTGAAGCAGACTGCTAATTGCAACCTGGTTTAAAACAAAAATCAAAAAAAAGGGCACTTGCAATCCACCAAAAGACTAATTATCACTTAGGGAGAACTTGTGCTCTCCCAGCAGCAGAAAGACTGCACATCCACATTGTCCGACCCCAACATGCAGATGGGGCACTTAGCGTTACATGGTTAAATGTCTGAATCCAACACACAATCATTGCTGGAGCCTGAGCTCATGCTTAAAGAGCGGATGAAGTAATTAGCCAGTCAGGAAACAACACAGATGAAGAACAGCAGATGATTGCCAGTAGACAAGTGCATGACATACATTGCGCTCTGCACCAAGAGTCTGCAAAATCACTGAATTCAGTGTGCTGTATGACCTTACCTTACCTGCATAAGCCAACCTTGCTACACACAATACTGCTTCAGTGCAGAGAACCCAAATGACTGCCTAACCCTTAACAAAATTGTATAACCATATAAATGGTGATACTGCTATGCTTGCAGTGACCATCACTGGACAAGTCAGCCACAGTCATTAAACTCAAAGCATTCTGCAGTATAAGTTTCTCAGGATTATACCTGCAGAAATGAAACAAAAAAGAAAATCCAAGGAGCATTTCCCATCTTTAAACTAAAATGTCTTAGATGCAAAGAGCATTTTTCAATGCAAAAAAATAAAAAATCAAGTAGTAGAGCTAAGAAAAATATAGTTGTGTTCTGTATTTAAACAAAGATAATTAATAAGAGTTAGCTGAAAATATACGAAACATTCAGTAAACAGCTTTTAGTGTCACACTGCCACACCCCTTTGTATTTATTTTGTACTTCTTCGCTGATAGGATACAGAAGTCTGCTTACCGAATTGTCTTTCAGCTGGAGACCTTCTCCATTGGGCAGTGAGGACCTCCGTTTTGAGTTCTTGTTTGGCGTAGAATTAGCGCCTCCAGCTTTCTTCTTGACAAAGAGGACTTCACAGCTGGCTTGATCTTCATTGTGCGTGCTCTTCCCTGCATTTATTACCCTAAGAAAAAACAAAATAAAAAAAGAAAACAAGGGACATGTCCAAGTTAGCAAAGCACAGCAGCCTCCATCTGCATCTCTTATGTGACTCAAGATCTACAGCACCATAGCCCAGAAGCACTGCAAATACCAACTGAATTAAAATACCGGACTTTCTTACACACGCATACACATACGCACACACACATGCGTACTTGTTTGTTTCCATACACCTCCACATGGCGCAACAAGCATTTTTCACAGAACAATGTGAATAAGAGCCAATGGCATCACAGGGGTATTTTACCCTTAGGCACACCGTACTTTTCTTTAAAGGGACTACTTGATGGTCAGAGCTGATAACACTTACACATCCCAGTTGAAACATGAGATCCCCAGTTGCTTTTCTACCTGCCAGCCTCTCTGCTATGGTGAATAATGAATCTGTTGGTTAAGGGTGTGCATTCTGACAAGTTCCAAGTCTTGCACAGACAAAATACCTCCTATAAATCTAAAAAGTTGTTATTGCTTTTAGGCATAGAAAAATGTGCAACTGCTATTGCTCTGTTTAAAGGGCATATATCAGAAACACTATGACAGAAATACACAAAGAAAGGCTCTGCCTTATGTTCCAGCATGCAAGTCAAGCTTGCTTTTACCACAGCAACACAGAGATGCATACTTAGCACACCCTTCTAGCACTGCAGAACAACATAACACCCCCAAAAAAACCCCCAAAACCTCAAACAAACCAGAACTCAAACCCTCACACCTCTGTCCCACCTGCAGCATAGGGAGCAGAAGATCTGCACCAAGAGATGCAGGCATGCAGAAACTGGCATGAAGAGCTAAGGCGGCCAAGGGTATTCTGAGACTTGCACCACAACTGCTCATCTTCCCTCCATCGGTGATGAAGCTAAAGTAAGAGCTATTCCACTGCCACCATTTTACAACCCTAATCAGAAGTTTGCTTTATCCAACATCATAGAAGGGACCTCAAAGATCATCCAGTTCCACCCCCACTGCCATGGGCAGGGACACCCTACACTAGACCAAGTTGCCCAAAGCCCCATCCAACCTGGCCTTGAACACTGCCAGGGATGAGGCCTCCACAGCTTCTCTGGGCAACCTGTTCCAGTGCCTCACCACCCTCACAGTAAAGAATTTCTTCCTAACATCTCATCTGAATCCCCCCTCTTTCAGTTTAAAGCCATTACCTCTTGTCCTATCACTATGTGCCCTGGTAAAAGTCTCCGGATTTCTTATAGGCCCCTTCAGGTACTGGAAATTTGCTGTAAAGTCTCCCCAGAATCTTCTCTTCTCCAGGCTGAACAACCCCAACTCTCTCAGCCTGTCCTTGTAGGACAGGTGCTCCAGCCCTCTGATCAATCTTCATGGCCCTCCTCTGCACTTGCTCCAAGAGGTCCACGTCTTTCTTGCACTGGGGACCCCAGAGCTGGACGCAGTACTGCAGGTGGGGTCTCACGAGAGTACAGTAGAGGAGCAGAATCACCTCTCTTGATCTACTGGCCATGCAGCCCAGAATATGGTTGGTCTTTTGGGCTGCAACCTGACATTACTGGGTCATGTTGAGCTTTTAATCAACCAGCACCTCCAAGTCCTTCTCCTAAGGGCTGCTCTCAATCCAGCATCTAAGTATCAATCCAAGATACTGTGGTTGCTATCATCTGTCTCAGAACAATCAGGTTGAAATACATTTTCCGCTTTCTACACAAGACCCTCATCACAAACTGATAATTTCACACTGTGTGCAGTAAGATGTTGTGCTTTGACAGTCATGGGCTCACACTGGAAAACCCTGTGCAAGCTGGGACCATGTCTTGTTCCAACCAGCAAAGACATTGCCACTTTGATGCAAGCATGTCTTCTTCCACAAACACTACCTAACTCTTTACTACAAGGTGTGAGTCAACAAGTTGACCGTTAGTCAGAGGCAGCCTTTCCACTACAGGACAAACACCGAGGTGTGCATCAGGCACACCATGTCTTTAAAAACAACTGCCGTCACCTGTCCATTCCCCCAAAGCAAAACAGCTAGAAGACACATCATAATCCCAATGGCAAGTTCAAGACATACTTGACTTCTTGATCTCTAATGGTTTCATTACAGTAAAGTTTTACATAACAGGAAAGCACTTGCTTTGTTGAAACGAAAAGAAAATAACAACCCAAGGAAGGCTGCAGGGGACTCTGCGCCAGCTTGCCTGCTCTTGCTAAAATGTCAATTCTGTGTCGGCCTTGCTTAAAAAGTAATATATTCATTTGATTTTCTAAGAGCAACATGAAACTGTGACATGCAAATGAGTATTCCTCCCTCTGATTAGAAAAACCCCCACAGTCCTACTCTAAGAAAATGTGCATCCACTAACGATTAACTGCTTCCAGAAATGAAAAGTTTCCTCACAGCACCAAATGTCACCCACTGCAGCCTGACATCTGTATGCACACCACCACCAGTTGTTTACAAGTATGTCTCGTAAATAAACACCAACTGTGGGTAAAGTTGTTTTGTGGAACACACAGAGAGCAGAGATGAAGGAGCATCCAGTTGCAAGGCACCTGGGAGCAGTTTAACCGCTCGGCCCCTGCAGTGCCTAACCTTTGAGCAAGCGGAGATCGAACGCTGGGACACAATAAGCTTCCAGCCTGAAACTCGACATTTGCTTGACATATTGGGAAAAATGGAAGCATATATTCAGAAACAGGGACCCCCCTCCAAATACCAAAGAATTTAAATCAGCTGACCAATCTCTCTTTAATTTTAAATGCTACAAACATGATTAAAATATTGAAGCAGCACAGAAAGTGTCATTTTATCATACGAAGAGATAATTAATATTCACTTTAGCTGATCAGTCTCCTCACTGGTACTGCTAGTTGTTTGCAACCCCATTAAAAAAGAAAAAGCAGAAGACAAAGAGGGACAAAAGCAACTCCTTAAAAAAAACAAAACATCCCTCAAATATTGGAGCTGCTCTAGTTTCTAAGCTTAGTGATGGACTTCAGGACTTGTATGGTAGGAGATGTTCTGATGTTTAACAGTGTGTTAAGTTATGCACAATACTGTATCATTTTATAAAGCTCTTGCCAAGACAATTTGTCAAGGCACTGAATACATTAGAAAGGCTACAAGAACAAAGTGACCTAACATTAATTTGGCAGTCAGCTACTGTGAAACGCCTGGAAGTTGAACCTGCATTCTAAGCACCTCGCTAGGAGAGGATATGGTCAAAAGGAACCTGGCAACACTGAATACTGAGAAGACGCAGCAGATAGGGTGTCAGTATATGTTCCCTTCCAGAATTTCACTTTTTTTCCCCTCCAAAATCCAGTTTTCCTATCTCCAGCAGATAATTAAATTTACTTTGGAAATCCTTCTGAAGACTTGAACATAGTGTCATAATGTCAAAACAGTGCTTACGGGTGCTACCAGGTAACCCAGGGTCCAGATGCCAAAAGCTGCCCTCTCCTGACACAGGCACTCTTCTCACATCCCATCTCACAGGCAGACTTTGGAAAAGGGCTGCAGGAAGCCCTGTGATTTTAATCTCAAATCTTGATCTGTGTGTTGGTGCCTGATGCCCACCACAGAAGCTGGTAACAGCTTCAAACCTCTCTCTGTCCTTACTGCCTTTTGAAATCCTTTTCTCTCCGCAGCTTCTTAAATCCCTCCTCCAGGCAACTATCAGCGAGCTCTCCAATGCCGATTTTACTGTTGTCTTTCCTCCCCGCTCTTACAGACTGTAACTTACCAGGACAAAACACACATCTAAGCTGCTTATACAAATAACAAAGCAGAACTAACAAGATGTTCCTGTCTCCAAAAGGTAACTTTTAATTAGACCTCTGAAAATTTTAATGGGAAATCTACCATCCCCCTCCTTTCTTAAGAGGAAGGGCCTTAGTTTCTTAAGATTTTCAGTTCCCCTTCGTATGTCTCTGCCTTGAAAAATGAGTTATCCTCCAGTAAAGTGAACAAAATAAGATAAAGCACTACCTTCACACATTTAATATCACAAAAATCCTCCCCCACCAAAAAACCCAACACCCTCCAACCATACAGTTGTCCTCACTTCCATTTTATCATGTATGCAAATAATACTAAAAATTCAGAGAGGAATTTTTAAAAAGATTAAAGTCTATATTATTCCCTAGCTTTTATTCAGAGACATGTTTTCAAGGGAATTCTTGCTTTTGTTTTATCTCCCTATAATATCCCCAGGGAAGTGTTTCATTAGACCTACTCATGTTCAACTCCTTTCCATTCCTTCCTTCCTCTCCCCCATTATCGGTTTATCTCCTCTCCAATCTTTTAGGAAGTTCAACCCAAATCATCTATCAAATTTGGGCTAGAAGCTCCTCTTTCACAGTATTAGCTGTCTCTATTGCATCAAAAACACATCACTCTAATAAATAAACAAATAATCCTGAGGTTTAGTTCATGGTATAGTAGTGCTAGTAAAAACACATCTTGCTTTGCAACCAGGAACTTCATGAAGCCTGCACAGTGAGGTGGTGGGATTCAGTCACATTTGAAGAGATACTTGCATCAACCTTGATAGATTCCTTCAGTACTTTACAAGACTAATCTCTGACATGTCCTCAGCTGAAAGTAAATCCTCCAGATAGGAGCCAGCTAGTTTGTTTGCCTAAGAATTAGCATTCTGCTGGTATCTCGCGAGACCCCAAATCCCATCTGACTGAATGGAAATGTAGGTCATGCTGTGCTTCTGCTCTTCATTCAACAAGCAGAGCTCAAACTCCAGTGCCAAGGTCACTGATTACAAAATCCTAAGTTTATCTTAAAAGAAAGAAAACAGACCAGATGAATGAATCCAAAGTGGGTTTTGATAAGTTTTCTGACAAAAAAAACCTTACACCAACAAAATCCAGCACCAAAACTCCAATAAAACCGCTCAAGTCTCTTGAAAAATTTCTATTCGACTCTCAATTTTTCACACCGATACCAGTACATATACTCTTTGGTTGTTTTACTTCTTCCTATATCATGCTTGTTGAGACTACAGTAAGTTGTATTTGCTTCAGCAAAAGTTTCAAGCTGTGCTGTAGGAGAAGAGTTTTACCCTGGTCTAGATCTCAAACTCTGAAAAAATTAAAGTAGTTGCTCAAGTACTTGCATATTTTTTTTTTTAAACTTGAAAGTTTAACAAAATTTTGTGTGTAACGTACCTAAATAAAAATACCCAGTAAAGGCAAAGAGCTCAGCAAAAATTTTGAACTAAGCACAACAGCAGCAGTGTGCACAAAAAATGCTTTTTGGAATTTAAGAACCAGGGGAGCTACAAGAGCTTGGGGAGTTAAGTTGCACCAGGAGAAGCGTCGGAACTGGCCACACATACACACTAGACTTGCCACAGCTAAGAAATAAAACCTGTAAGCAGACCTACCCCCTCAGTTTAGTTGAGCTGTGAGGTAACTGTCAAGCATCTGCAACCATGGGAGGGCACCCCAAATCCTATCTGCTTCTTTTCTACCAAGGCACAGTTCCTCTCTGCAGTAGTGGAGAACATTCCCAGTTCCTCCTCTGTTTTAAGACCTGTTGCGAGGGTCCATACATCCCACGCAAGCACTTTCAGAGCACAGGTCTGAGCAGCCTACGCTCGTACCATGTAGGTTAAGGCTGAGACTGGGCATACAACCTGTGCAGCCACATACAACCTGTGCAGCCCACAGGGTCTGACACTGGAACATCAAAATACCTACAAATGTTTCTAAAAAGGAAGCGCTGCAGAGAAAGGGGGAGATGCTGCAACTTGCATTTGTCAGTGAGGAAACAGCTATACCAGGCAGGAAGCCATCCCAGCAGAAAAAGTCAGCTGAGAGCAGAAGAGAAGCCCTGGTTACAGCAGGAAGAGAGTTAACTTTCTTCCCAGTAGCTGGTATAGTGCTGTGTTTTGGATTTAGGATGAAAATAAGGTTGATAACTCACTAATATTTTTGTTGTTGCTGAGCAGTCAAGGACTTTTCAGTTTCTCATACTGATCATACTCATAACAAGATGGGTGGTGCCCAAAGAGCTGCGAGGGGGCACAGCCAGGACAGCTGACCCCAGCTGCCCAAAGGGATATTCCATACCACATGGCATCATGCTCAGCATATACAGCGGGGGGAAGAAGGAGGAAGGGGGGACCACATGTTTGCAATGATGGAGTTTGTCTTCCCAAGTCACCGTTACGCGTGACAGAGCCCTGCTGCCCTGGGGATGGCTGAACCCCTGCCTGCCGTGGGCAGTGGGGAATGAATTCCTTGTCTTGCTGTGTTTGCATATGCGGCTTTTGCTTTCCCTATTGACCTGTCCATATCTCAGCCCATGAGTTTTCTCACTTTTACTCTTCTGATTCTCTTCCTCATCCCACCAGGGGTGAGTGAGCGAGTGGCTACGTGGGGCTCAGCTGCTGGCTGGGGTTAAACCTCAACGCTCTGTAAACACAAAGATAAGAAAAAACCTCAACTCTGCTCAAACAGAAGCTGAAAGTCTCATGAGATATTCATAGTATCATAGAGCAGTTTGGGTTAGAAGGGACCTTAAAGATCATCTAGTTCCAACCCCCCTGCCATGGGCAGGGACACCCTCCACTACACCAGACTGCCCAAAGCCCAACCTGGCCTTGAATACTTATATTAAAAATACCTATTAAGAAAAACCCTGCAAACAAGTTTTCTGCTTCAAAATGATCCATACCTTTCAAAAACCAAAATTTTTAAGAACTAAAATCTTTCAATCACCAAAAGAATATTTTTCTACTAACAATGTCTTTATCTTTCTTTCCCAAGGATGTTTTCTAACTCCATCATTTATCTATAGCAGATCTATAATCTTAAATATTTATCAAACTATACAATTTTGAACAGGGTCCTTGTTTCTCCATTATCAGTTTTCAGTTTACTAACAATATCAAAGAGTAATACCGCTCACTGGGGAAGTAGACGATTCTTTTTCTAGGAAATACTGGCTGTATTCAGTAACCAGAAGAATTAAGCGATGATAACCAAGGGCTGTTGTGGAGGTGCTGTTGCCGACAGCCCCCTCCTCGTTCCAGCTGTGGTACATGCGCTACCCTGCAGCCGTGAGTACGACATCAGTTTGCAGCAACCCAACTAATGCCACAGAAGTAACCCAGATGAATGAACACCATAGCTGTAACAACAGACGATATGCTCCTACAGTTTTACGTTATAATCTGAACAATCTTAGAATGATGATTAAAGATATCATAAAAACTCCTTTCATACACATATTGCTGGCTTTTCTTCTCTCCCCCCGCCTCCTCCCTCCCCCCCCCAATGGATTAGCATGTGAGTGGATGCCACTGTTTTTCTGTGACATCTCATTTATAGTCTTAGACTTCCAGGTAGGTGGCTGTTTCCCTCCCCCCCCCTTCACCCACACAAGATTTATTTCTCTACTGGGAATTGACTTGAAAGAGATTTCCTCCTAGCTGCTCACCTCCTCCCGCAGATGAAAGGCAGCTTTTCAAGCAGACTAAACAGTTTAATTCATGCATTACTGTAACTGTGGTATTGCTCACATCAGAACCGAAACACCCACTAGTACTGTCCACCGCGGGGAGAAACTGAAGCCGTCCCTGAATCAGTTCTCTAAATCCATGAGGTCAAATAAAATCTTCATTTTATTAACAAAGGAGAAAGTTAATGTTTAGCCATAAAGATTAGTCTTGCAATGCTCCAGTGTGAAAAATATGGGTTCTTCTACCAGCAATCATATTGGCATACTGGACCAAGTTCACTTTCGGACCCAGCTAGAAGCTACTACACCTGCCAAGCTGGTAAGGACCAAGTATGGGATTAAAAATAGGTATTCCACTTTGGGGCCTTGATATTTATGCTGGAAATTTAAAATGCGTTAAAGAAAACAAAAAGAATGCAAGAAAAAGTTGTAAAAAATTTCTGCCACAAGCTCAGTGTAAATGAACATAAAGCAGTAACACGGCTTGTCTTCAGACTGAAGACGATGACTTCTCCAAAGGGAAGTCCTCTCTGACATTATTTGCACGCGCTCCTCTAAATGATTTTGGGGGGCCTATCATCCAGCTACACCTTCCAAACACTAAGCAAGTACAAGGACCAAGACAGCTGTAGGTCACAGTAATGGAGCAAGCTCTGTGATCACTGCACAGGGATGAGCAGCTCTTTCTGATGATTAGCATGCAGGTATTACACGAGAAAAGCAATGGACAGTGAGCCCAGAGCAGATGCTGAGCCAGACCTGCGGGACACAAATGTGGTTAAGCGTGATCGCACTTCAGGGCTGAGCTGGCAATATTAATTGCCAAGTTGTTCTTCCTCACTCCTTCCGTGCTGGCCATCAGCAGGGAGTGAGAAGAGGTTGCAAAAGCAAAGATGAACTTGACGCTGTAAGAGAGAGCTGCCGTTTCCTTCCCACAAAGCGCAATGAAATTGCAGAGAGCACCAGGTCAGGCTGCTCATCATCCTACCTAAAGCAGCTTGGGCTGTCTGTTCCAAGCTCGCTGAAAGAACTAAGCAAGAGACCTGGAGGATAATGGGGACAAACAACTTTGTGTTGATCAGTGTTCTTATAGTCCAATTTCCACTAACACATTGTCTTACATCTTTTTCTTCTTCACCTTTATAGGCAGATTTCAAGTAAGTCATCTCCTGATGATCTGGGAAAAATAGGTCTAAACTTATTTCCATGGTGCACATGACGAAGTTGCTTTGAAAGTTCTCCAAGTGATGCTTCTTATATGTATAGGGCGTATTCAGGCTGGTGAAGTTGGGCTTCAGATGGGTATATTTGCACTAAAACATTAAGATTTTTATGCATCACTAGATTTTTGTTGATGATAAAGGAAAGAATGCTTATCAGCTTTGACTGGTATACCAAGTTTAGAGCTTCAAATTGAAGCAGAAAGCGTTAAACAACAAAACAGATGTGAAAAGAAAAGGAACCTTTCTACAGCAATATACTTCCATCGTGGTTCATTAGTCTGTGAATAGTCTTTTGACTTCACTTTACACTTCAGAACTGACAACTCTTGAAACTGAGGCACCTGATTCAATCTTAAGGAAAGACGCACATTATGATAGTGACTTTCCTTCATTTCATTCCCAATCATTTTATCACACACGTGACGTTGCTCCCTTGGCCTTGAAGAGTGATACTGAAAGTTCATTGATGAGCAATACTTGCCTTTTGACTGTACACTGAGAAACATATCTACGGAGAGTGTTTTTGAGCTAGTTTTAGACGAGAAACATGTTTGGATCTATCCTTGAGCTCACATTCAAGACAAGAGGCCAACTTCTGCCATTCCCTTCCCTCCAATGCAGGGAAAAAGTAGCCGGTTCCACGTCTGATCCCATGAGCTGTACAACTCCTTGTGCACGTGAGCATCTCTCAAGTAGTACACAGTAGACACAGAAGTTTGATAGAAGAAAGAATGGTTGCATACAAGGTCCAGTTGTCCCCACAGTTATGTCCCAGAAATGCACAAATTATGCTCGTTAAAATGATGAAAGGGCAAGGACAGCAGCCTGCCCATCACCTCTACAGCAAAGAGCATCCAGGCCTCACATATACTTACACTTTGCCTACAAGCTCAACACTACTGTTACTACTATACCAATTACTACACACATGCAATAAAACCCCACAACCAAAAAAACCAACTAAATACTCAATTTTAATTAAAAATATTTTAATTTTATCGTAGACTCATAAATGAGTGTTTGCACACGGCAAGGACACATGAAGAAAACAAGATGCCACTTCCCCCCCAGTTTGCTTCCTAAAGTTCTACTTTTGAAAGTACATCCAAAATAAACCATTTCTTCCTTAGAACAATGACAATCATACGCAAATAAAAGCTCTCCTTATGCTTACAATGAAGTTACGTGTTTACAGTACTTCAGTAAATCCTACATCAGTAGGCTATGATGCTGTAGACCGCAGTCTCAGCTCTCTCCGGGTTAAAAGAAATCCAGATAAATGGCTTATGCAAAACTGGTCCAAAAAAAAACCAATCTCATATTTAGCATGTGTGAAAGTTAACCACAAGAGTTTGGCAGTGATGGTACTAATCCCTTTTATACAGCTGTCAATTTAAATTAGCCCCAAGCTAATCTTTGCAAGTGTGACAGAGAGCGTACACATTTCCACAGATAAGCACTAATGCCTTATTCACGACATCCCTCTACTGCAGCAGGTATTGTGAAGGGTCTATAACCTGAAAGAAGTCAATCTGCTAATTTATTCTTAAAAAGTCATTATAGCAAACTGTGTGTATGAAAGCGCACATACGCAAGGCAAGGAAAAAAAACCCAACAACTAATCCATGAAAACATTACATACAGCTTTATTACTAAGAATGCACAACTATTAAATTAATTCAAAGCTACTCATATGTTGGTAATTTTTAAGAACAGCTTAAAGGAAAACTACACCCTGCTGCTAGAGTTTTACATCCCTCACTTTTCCTGTGGGAGAACATTAAACAGCAGATCTGCAGGAACAGGTCACGAGGAAAAAACACTACAATGACTCTTTGCCATAGAAACGTGCCTCAAAACCCAATCTTTTACTTCTACTATTAAAATTACTTTCATAGACCTCATTTGTGAAGCTGTTAAAATATAAGTTAAATGCAAGCCAACAAAATATCCACAATCCTGAGCCTGAAGAAATAAAAAAAAACAGGGCAGAAAAATGGCAACTACCTTAATCTTGATAGATCTTGATGATCCATCAAAACACTTGTATAGTGTTCATTCATTCTGCTAGGGAGTAACAGTCAACTTCAAAATTAGCTTTTGCAAATTTAAGGTAAAAAAAGTCTGAGTATTTATTGCAAAACAGCATCAAGAAAATGTTGCAGTACTTTTAGATATATTTTATACCCACACACATGTACACCTCTGTACAAAAACCTATAATATTTCTCAGGAACGCTATACAAAGTTCAGTTAAATGTTATGTCATTGAAAACATCTATTTTTCATGTAGTATAGGTCGAAGTGCTTAGTATCTTTGCTCAGCTCTTCAGGCATCACAGATGCAAAAATGTCAAGCACAGCAATAACCTGGAGACAAAAATCAACATAGGAACCCTGGTAAAATCAGTACCAGTAAAAAGAAGAATCACAGCCACATGCAGAATTTCTAGCCGAGAGCAGACACACAGCACTGAGCAAATGAGTGTCTGTGCGTGCGAAGGGCTTGGAGACAGGGTGTCCTTTCCAGTCCCACCTGCTACCTTTATCCAGAGGAAAGGTATTGAAGCTCTGGAGTCTGCACACCACCTATTACCACAGTATGCCACGACACGTCTTACGGGTGTGCCTCAACCAGTCAGGCTGCGCCTCAGATAGCATGGATGCAGAGCAGTGGGTAGGCACCAGGGCTGAACCTCAGGGCAAATTGTCCTCCACAGGCTCCTGCTGCTTTTGCATGAGGGATGAGATGAAGACATGTGCCCCCACCCAAGAGCAAAGGAGGCACAGCAAGGTTAAGAAGCAGTTTTGGAAGGTGCAATACCAGAGGCAGAACAGTTGAGGTTGGAAGAGACCTCTGGAGGTCATCTGGTCCAACCCCCCAGGACCTGCTCACTGCCACCTTGTGAAGCCTGAACCAGTGAATGGCTCTGGACTGGGACCCAGCTCTGGACCGAATGGGAGTAGGAGCAACTCCACAGCTATTACTAGGTCATGCTTCTCCAACACTACTGTTTCTTCTACTTGTGTTGCAAATCTGTCTCCATTATGAATCTTACCCCTTCCAAAGTCAATAGCAAGAGCACCACTGGCTTCTATAAAACCTCAGTCCAAGTCTTCACTTGCAAACACATCCAGGCACAACGGAAAACCTACAGACCGGCAAATACTTAGCGCAAACATAGTAAGTAGGGCCAACATCAAATATTTTAAGAAGAGCTATAACTAAGGAGAGTCAATCGTGTCCAGAGAGACCCACAGGAGATGGGGTACCCAGCACAAACAGACCTAAGCTGCACTGATGGGATGAATCCTGCAGGGCATGATCAAAGGGACTCACAATCCCAGAGAGGTCTCAACAAGAACAGAGCCAACAGCAGAACAGAATGACTACTGTAACTTGTATGTAATCCTCCCCATTCCTCTCAGACCACTGGGAAATTAAAATCGTGTCAAGATCTGTAAGAATACGTATCAGGAAATAATAAAGTAATAGTGTGTCCCTGCATCCTGCTACACCAAGGAACAACTTGTTTTCAGAAATTATAATTACAGTTGCACAAACACAAAATATGGACCAAGGTAGTGACTGGAACTGGAAGTTCGAATTATTAACCCCTTGACCAGACTGTAAATAAACATTAAACAAAACTGCATGTGGACTGAAAACACTGCAGAATTCAACAGTTGAACAATTCAGAAAATTAGCAGGAGAGCCAGCTTCTCAGGCAAAAGATGAAAGGTGAGAACTTTCACAAGTATCCCTTCATTGGCTTTCCCAGTGTAAGTGACCTCCAACCTCCAGAGGCCAGTGTGCTGCCCCGCAGGAATACTTGTGCTGCAAAATTTCTCTTTTTTTAAAATGCCAATCAATATATTGCCACAGCAACACTGAAGAGAGAATATGGAGGCAGAAACAGTAGATGGTAGGGAGGATACGTACTGCTTAAACTAACATTTCTGAAAAAAAAATAAATAAAATTATGAAGCTGCTTCTTATACAAAGCTAGCAACCTCTGAGACATGGTGCACCATGTAACCATGCACCATGGTGCTATGTAACTGAGGACATCAAATACTCATCTGGCTCTTCCTTGGGAAAATCGACTCAGGTTTGCCTTCAGCTTTGTGAAGTCAAGCCCAGAGCACCTTCACCTTGGCACTTTCAGTGGCTCTGCATCAAGAAGCCCAGTACTTTTAATCTTCTTAGGCGTCTACATGTGTGTAGTCACCTACATGTGACTGCTGCCACAAGCATGGTCCCCAGAGGTGAGATCTAGTCGGACATCTACAGCGCAGACAGCTAAGTCTGAGCTAATCACCCAGACTTTATTTATAAGCAAAGAGAAAGAGGACATCTAGGGCCATGACTCACCTGACCTATTTTACTTGTCTACATTAGCATGAAATGTCTGTTCCTCTTTGAGGACAAGAGCTGAGCCTAGACACTTACACAGCAGGTTGTCAGATGATTCCCACTTTAGGTGCCTGAGCTATGGGGGTGGAGGGACAAAAAACAAACAAAAAAAACCCCAAACCAAAACAACAAAAGCACCCCCAGTTTCTCTTTCAATACGTTTTTCTTGCTATTTGAAATGCATTTTCCTCAAAATGCATCTTTGGTATAAAAGTCTCTTGGTACGACTAATAATATGCCCCTCAGTGCAAAGAACCAAGCTTAATGGGAAGTAGTAGAAACAGAATTAAATGAAGCAAAAATTATTTTTAAAATAAAGGCCAAGGACAGATGCCTGAAATTTGGCATCATAGCTCCTGATGTGAGAAGTAAGTTTAGCATGGTGCAGCTATTTAAATGCATCTAAAACAGCTGGTGGGATTCTCAGACACAAAAGGAGATAATTGTCAACCTTATTCACAGCAATTAAATCTGTATAGGCTAAAATAGGATCTATTGTTCCCCCAAATTATTGGGATTGGAGCCAGAAGTAACTTCAGCAGAGCAGAAAGTTGGCAGTTCGGAAAGGGGCTGAAAACTGTGCAATTCTCTGGCATAACAGGGAAAAAACCCAACCCACAACTAGAGAGTGAAGGCAAGTTCAGAGATTTTTACAGAAGAATAATTTCTCCTTTTCCAAAAGTACCAGGGAGATGTCAGAAACTAGTGTTGAAACAGATGTCAACAGACTGATCTCAGTGTATACTCTGCACAAACAGAAGTGTATCCAGTAATTTCTTCTGCTGATTGAAAAGAAGAAAGCTAGAAATTATTATTGGTATATTTAGACATCTGCACACTACCCCGATACGTTCCTTTGGAGTCATCTGAGTACATGATATTTAGACAGGCACAAGAAAGCTGGGTAACTGTTACTAAGAGGCCGACGCTGCCACTAGAGGAACAATCATTAATCTGCTCTCAATTCAAGATGATCAACAAGTGGCAGCAAAGGATTTGCAAATCATTTGCCAAGGACAAAATACAGATAAAATACCTCCAGAGTAGCATCATGAGACAGCTGTTAAGACTGGGAAAAGCCACAAAGAGATGGCACCAGGATCTTCACAGCGTTGCACACGCTGTCCGGTGTTCATCAACATGTCCCAAAGAGACCAATGTGGGGGCAGTAAAGGTGGCGAACAAGAAATCTGTTTTGAAAGAGGCCGGGGAGGGGGGGAATATCCCTCTAACCCATCTGAGAACACGCCTCTCTCCTGACTGACAGCCTGCAAAACCCAGGTCAGGGATAAGCTAGAACGTGGGAGAAATTAAGAATCTTCTGTTTGGTAAGTCTGCGTGTAGCTTCCATCTGCTCCTTTACAGAAAGTATACTATAGAAAAAATATTTTAAGAGTTAAGTCGTGACTTTAAAGAATAAAAATCTGTTTAGGACTCTGACAGAATGCCCTGATAGAAGAAATGCAAACTTCCCCTGACCATAGGCTGGAAGGTGTACCAGAGGTTCCCTCACCAACATTCACATCCATCCCTATGACAAGGCCACGCTGCAGAAGGCTCCAACGGCAGCTTGTCGACACATCTGCTTCTGCAGCAAGAGTATTTACTAATACAAAGACTGTTCTGTAGTGCAGAAAAGCCCATGGTAGTTTTTGAACCAGCTAATGGATACACTGGCATCAAGCTTGAGGAGGACAGTGCATCAGCAAGTCTCAACTCTGCACGGAGATGACAGCACAGCACCACAGTGTCACGGCGATGGCAGGGTGAGAGCTATTTCTTTCTGAGCACCACCCTTTTGGATCGCAAAGACACTGGCAAAGATGCTTGAAGCACCTTTTGATCTTGGGCAGCTCTAAGCCCTGGTTGTTGTCAACCCTGAACAGGCATTCTCCTGGCTGCTGCTCAGCTCTGCTCGATCATGCTCCCAGTGCCGTGCCCAAGCCTCCTCCTCAGGGACATGCAACGCTAAGTGTCCATGCGATCAGCAATCTAGCCTAAAGGATTCTCCAAGCCTATTAGCTAAACTAAACCTGATAAAGCCTAAAACTGCTTCACATTGTCCAGTTCCCCGCAAGTTCTTCATGGTTCAAGCAGAGTCATCCTGAGCTCTCTTCACCACCAGACACAACTGCAATGTTATGCAGAGGTGTGGTTTTTTCCTCCTCCTTTTTTTCTTTAAACTTACTCTGTCTTGGGTTCCTCTGCTTCTGCCAGGCTCCTTGGTTAAAGGGGAATTGCTGTGGTGAGGCCATGTCCCTTCCCTCAATCCTCACGATGGCATCAAGCTTTCTGAGCCAATTCTTCAGCCATCTCCAGCTGATTTTCATCCCACCACGAAAAATACTTGTTTCTCTTTTGTCATTACTAGGAACTTTCTATTCCTGCATCACCCTCCTTGAAGGGAAGCTGAAGGAGATATTTCCTACTTTCAGCCAACACTGTCCAGAGCTACTGTCACTAAAACAAGTAAAAATAATAACTCCCAGCCATGTAGTTCAATAACCAGCAGTAGACAGAAAGTTCACAGAAAACCAATATACTCATTACTCTTCCAATTCTCAAGTTTATCCTCCAGCTCTGCAAGACTGTCTCCTAACAGAAGACAATACAACAGGTTAAAATACATTACTTCTTGCCTCCAAATTTCTTAATGCATTGTGTAAGACAGTAGAATGATATAACATCCAATGGGTTTTACATATACAGCAAACTAAACTTGGAAGCACCTACAGAGTAAGTGAACAAAAAGAAAGAAAAGAATATTTTAAGCACAAAGGACAATTGTTTAATAAAAAATATTCTCTTTAAATAATACCACATCTAAACATAACCAATGAGTTGTATTGTATCTTATATACAAATACACAAACACACATAAATAAAAATATCTTTAAAATAACTAGTGAAGCAGCCAGAGCCTTCCATCTTTGCACTGGATTTCTCACTTCTACTTGGCAAGATCATGACATTTATCATAGAATGGCTTGGGTTGGAAGGGACTTTAAAAGATCATCTGGTTCCAACCCCACTGCCATGGGCAGGGACACCCTCCACTAGACCAGGCTGCCCAAATCCCCATCCAGCCTGGCCTTGAACACTGCCAGGGATGGGGCATCCACAGCTTCTCTGGGCAACCTGTTCCAGTGCCTCACCACCATCACAGGGAAGAATTTCCTCCTAATGTCTAATCTAAATCTATTCTCTTTCAGTTTAAAACCATTGCCCCTTGTCCTATCATTATCCACCTGAGTAAAGAGTCCCTCTCCATCCTTTTTTTCTTAAGACCTCTAAGTATTGAAAGGCCGCAATTATGTCTCCCCAGAACTTTCTCTTCTCCAGGCTGAACATCCTCAGCTCTCTCAGCCTTTCTTCATAGGAGAGGTGCTCCAGCCCTCTGATCAGCTTCACGGCCCTCCTCTGGACTCACTCCAGCAGCTCCACATCTGTCTAGTGCTCGGGGCTCCAGAACTGGATGCAGTACTCCAGGCGGGGTCTCACGACAGCAGGGTAGAGGGGGACAATCACCTCCCTCGCCCTGCTGGTCACACCTCTTCTGATGCAGCCCAGGACACAGCTGGCCTTGCGGGTTGCCAGCGCACACTGCTGCCTCATGTTGAGCCTTTCGTCCACCAGAACTTCCAAGTCTCTCATCTCAGGGCTGCTCTCAATGTGTTCTTCTCCCAGCCTGTACTCATGTCTGGGATCACCCCGACCAAAGTGCAGCACCCTGCACTTGGAATTGTTGAACATCATTCAGTTCCAAGTAACACAATTTATATATATATATAAAACATATCATTAATATAATTTTCCTTCCCTTTACCCATCAATCACCTCACCTTTTCCCATCAGAATGTGCACGTCAAGGGCTGGGGAAATACTTCAACTGAGAAAAAGCCAATCCTTTACTCCACAGACTCAAATAGCCACAAAATATTACCGTACCACCTACTGTACGAGTTTAAATGGGGTTTTCAGGACCAGTTAAATCACCGTACCTCACAGAATGGTTTGGGTTGGAACGACCTTAAAGATCACCTAGTTTCAACCCCCCCTGCCATGGGCAGGGACACCCTCCACTTCCTCTATTTCTGTCGTCTTTGGAGATGTATATGCATACATACACACAGACATGTATTTTAAACAAGGATAAGTTTATCTGATTAGGACAGATTTTATTTACCACACAAAGATTAAGAAATCCAATCTCTGCAGTTCTCAGAGTGTTGAAATAAAATGCCCCACAGAATACAGGAGTAATCAACACAGCAATTAGAAAAGAAAGATTTAAAACACAGAAGAGTTCTCCTCTGCCAGGAAGAAGGGGAAGGAAAAAAAGTGCCGTTGCTGTGAAATACTGATTATATGAGTAAGTACAAAAATTCACTCTTACAAAGATAAGAGTCTGAGTAATGCATTTCTGAAAAGAAATATGTCCTTCCACGGCTGAGGAACGGATGGTGGTTGCAGCAGGGCAAAGGAGTCTCCTGCCACATTACCTGTCCTCACACAGCTCCTTCCTGAATGCATAATGAAAAATTGTGTGGCTCCACAGTGTCAAACAAGGCAAAGTAGTACATTCGAGAGGAAGGTAGGTTAACCGATTTTCTCCAGAGCAGCATCATGCACTCAGGGGTGAGCAGGCTCCCCATTCCGGTCTGCAGAGAAACAAGTTGGCGGCAGACAACAGCAGCAACTATGTCTTTCTGCTCCCCTACCCACTGGAGGATGGTGGTGCCAAGGCGAAAGGAAGGATGCCAACCTTCAATCTGACAGCCCCACGGTCCTTATAATCTGTTTCCATATATAAACTGGAACAAAAAAATAACCTCTTTTAAAAAAAAAAATCAGTTTCTGGAACATCTTCAGAACTGCCTCAGCACAGCTCTGCTGTCCCTGATGCCTCAGGACTCTGAGGTAACACGTTGGAGTAGACCGCAGGGAGCGGGTAGGGTGATTACGCACTTTACTAATAGAAGAACATTTTACAAAGGAACATTATCCTCCTGCTGTAGTCCCGGGACCAGGCACTTGAAGTAAATATCAAAAGAATGTCCCAATTCCTGCTCAGTGGTCTTCCAGTGTACATGACACTTGCTCCTATCTCAGTTAATCACATTTTATCACTTGAGCTTAGACAGACATGGCTCCCACATATGCGACTCCTTGCCTTCTTGTGAAAGTTATTTTGGATGGCACTTCTTGCCTTTTATAAAGAAAAGGGGCTTTTCCAGAAGGCTGGATGCTGAAGGGAAATTGCCTGTCTTTTTTGGTTTTGTAAGCAGTGTTTCTGCTTAAGAAGGCATATTTTTTTATCAATTACGGAAAAAAAAAGTACTAAAATTGTTTAATCCTATTTCCACACACAAGACACTTCGCACAGTCTTCTGGATTTACAGTACTTTTTAGATCGTAACTACCCACTGAATATAAATTGAATTTCTGCCACAGAGACATCAATGGGAAACCAGAGGATTAGCACCACCTTCCCATCTTTCCCATTTATACACACATGCAAAAACTTCACTGCACTGTTTCCTTACCTCTATGACAGCAGTTTTATTTCCCCCACTCCTGATGCATCTCCTGCCTACCAGCACAAACTGTATTACATGGAAGGAAAAAAAAAAATAATCTAAATGTCTAATTAAAACTATCAAGCATTCTGGTTGTTCATTGGCATCATTGTATATTATATTTTTTTGCATTTCCTTCATCAGATAACAGATCTTTGGTATAATATGCTGTGAAGCATAGCAATTAATATCCTCTCAGGATCTGGTGTACTTTGAATGTGACCCCAACATTTCGCAGACATTTTCTCTAGAGATAAAACTTAGTGTCCAATTAACATTTTGAATAGCCTCAGTAACTACTGCCAAGACCACTACAATGATAATTGTATCCATTAGACTTCTGTGCTTCAAGCATCTTTAACTGCCTATGACTCCAGAGTAGCCTTCAACTGGGCTTTAAGTATCAGGATAAAAAAATTAAACAAGAACACTGTTACAGTTAATTCTCAATAGTACACAGACTTTCAAAAATATCTTTGATTAAGGCAAGACTGATGATTTTTACTCAGAAATCCATTGTTTGGACATGGGAACAGTAGTCCCTGAACTGTTTAATCAACCCCGGTTTTGTCCTTTACACACTGTCTTCAAACCATGAAGAGGGTTATCTTCTGTAACAAAGGCAGTATCACTTTATTAACAGCACCAGAAAGCAAGGAGACAAGGATAACGCTCGGCTTATTTGCTTTAAGAATATGCCTGCACCATCACCTCTCTGCAGGCATTTATGAAACTCAATGGATTATAATACAGCCAAATTAATATTCAGTTTGTGAGGCATAACGTATTTAGGTACACATCACAAGCTGAATACTCCTCAACCCAATCTACCTTGGGTCTGCAAAAAACATCAAGACTCTACATTTATCTACCTGAAGAATTGCTCTTTGAAAAATAAGGAGACCACCTTTGCTCTCGGTACGTTTTGTGCCACCTGCTTAATCAAAGAAAGGACTATTTCTGATAGCATGCAAGGAAAGAGACAATCCATCTTCTTCAGTCAAGTGAAGGGGTGGGCATGCTTTCAAGCACTATCACTTCGGTCAGAAGTTAATGGAAACAAGCAACAGCTCAGAGATATGTACAGAGCTTGAGTCATCTCTGCACTGTGCTTATTCCTCACCTTTCAGGCAGACTGATACTCACAGCTTTTCATCTCTTTAAAAGCAAGTAAAAAACTGCGCAGAAGCTTGAAACAGCCTAATAGGACAAAAAGCTTTTCTTTCCAGCCCTGGCAGATGACAAGAATAAAGTTTCCAAGCCTCTGGTAGCTAAATAAAAAATAATAATAAAACCCCACCAACTGGTATGGGCAATTATATAAATGAACAAATGCATAAAACTCTGTATAAACAAAACCAGAAATTAAATGTTTCCCTTCTTCTAAATTAGCTTATTGCACCTACCTCCCCGTGACGCAGGCCTACCGTCTGCCATACATTTCACAGCGCTTTGACTGCTGCAGGTTTCAGTGACACAGGCAGCACTGCTGCTCCATAGAACGTGCGGATTTTTTTCTGGTTTCAGAATATATTCCAACTATCTCTCTCTCACAAAATCAGACCACAGCTTCATTTATATTTACAGCTGACAGAACATGGTGAACACCAGGGGACACCGCTTGCAAGCCGTCCAGGTGTGAGGCTCCTGTGGGAGCTCACATCACAGCTTGGGGACAGTCCCCCCATCAGCTTCGCTCATGGGCCGCAGGCGAGCTTTAAATCTGCAGGGGTTCCCACTGGTAAGCAATGGTTCATGCACGGTAACAAAAACTTCCCCGTCAGCTAAAATGCAGCAGAACATACACAAGTTCATTCTGCTACAGTGAAATCAGTCTCTAGAACTTTCTGACATGAAGCTAGCGCAGCACGGAGCAGTGTGAGGAACACTAGCTTGGGGAGAGGAAAGCAGCAGATGAATGGATCTGATAATGCACTAAGTGGAGGGGAAGAAGGAGAGAAAGTTTAAAAGATTTTTTTTCCAGGTTTTACAGGTCTCCTGAAGTAGAAAGTAAGATTTAGAATAATGCCATTTATTAGCATCCCCGATAATTAAGTAGTACAGGTCTTTCGAAGTATTTAGTCACAGTTTTTGCTTTGTTGTAAATCTCTAAAGAAGTATCTCAGGAAATAGGAGACTCTTTTGAATACACAGTATTAATCAGAAAAAAATCCCTTTCTCACATCCCAGGTGAGACAGAACTGTAAAAGTACATATTTCTTTCAGACTAACAGCCAGCCTTCTTCACCTACACCAATGTCACCTGGCTTAGATAAGGGTCAGAAAAATATTTCGCTACTGTGGATCACTCCACCCCACCTCTCCTCCCCTCCCAGCCCATACAAAACTAGCAAGGCTGCTTTACACTACCTGGAGTTTCTCCCACCTGCAGTGAGGCCTCCAGAGAGGCAGTGTAGCCAAATACACTTTTTCAGGAACATGTCTCTCGAGGCTGAAGATCTCCACTGGCTGCTCCTATTCACTGGGGTTTATTGGCAAACCCAAGCTGGGAAAGGAGCTTGAAGGCAGCTAGGGTTTTGCTCCTCACCGGCTTACGTGCCCACTCAATGGCAGCCACAGCCTTTGGTGTCACATTTTGTCTTTGTCCCCAAGCCAAGTGAGGACACGCCGGGGCCAGCAACACAGTGCTGATGCTCAGCCCACAGCAGTTTTCCAAACAGCAAACACAAGGTTTGCTTCAGCTTTCAAGACCGGTGAGACCAGTTCCACAGGTCGGCCTTACAGGAAGATTCTGCCGAGGAAGCTGCCAAGGACTGTGGGATAAACCTTCAACAGCCTCAAAAGAAACGACAAAAAAGCCAAGAAGAGGATGACACAGGATACTTGTATTTTAAATTTAGGTCTTTTTCCTATATAGTACTGAAGAACAAAGAAAAACAAAAGATTGTATACAGCTGCTTATCCATTTACAGAAAGCTTCCTCTCTCCCATTTATCACTAAAAAGAATTAGAAAAACAGCATTAAATATAAATGGCAAGTTCAAATCATCCCATTTTGCAGGGACAGCCCATCACCTCAAAAAGGACCATCTCCAGGCAAAGGACTGACAGAACGAACCCCCAAGCTCCAAAGGGTCCATAGTACCCAAGCTGGACTTATTTCTGCAAGAAACTGGAAGACTAACTTAGAGTAAACCTGAAAAAGCAAGGGCTTTTCCTGGGTGCAGTTCAACATCCCCGAGACTTGAACTGAGTTAACTGCTCATCCCTCCAAACAGGGAGTTCACACTCCGCTCCTCAGGAAGGACATGTGGTTTGTTTATATTGTGCTTCTCCTCACCCTCTTCACCTCTGGCCTTCAGCTGTAGTAGTTAAGCAAAGGGAAGAAAGGATTACAGCAAACTTTTAAAATATCCACTTCTATCTGCACACCCAGAACTAATGCCAATGCAGCAGAAACCAATATTAGCACTATTTTTAAAAAAGGAAAAGCTGGCTCCCACTCAGCATCTCATTTTATTAGGAGACCACAGATGTTCTTAACATACATTGGCAAAGCGGGATAAAAATCAGCAAAATGCATATGTATTTGTAACCAGCACTGCACTGAAAAAGGCAACACCATTTTTTATGTCCCATCAGTCAAGCCCACAGAGGTTTACCAGTCACAGCCTGTGATCACACTGAACATATTGGTTGCCTTAGGCAACTACCTTTTTTACCTCAGCAGAAGAGATAATCCAGGTATTGAATCAGATAAACTGTAATTTTTGGTCAATAAAAGCCCACGTCAGACTTTTATCCTCCCGTCAAATAAAGAAAAAAAACCAAACCCTATGTAGAACCAAAGGCTCTGGGTTCAGCTCAAGCAATAAGCCCTTGCCAAACCAGTCTCATGAACCAGACTCATCAGCGGAGCAAACAGGCAGCTGGCTGAGCCTTGACCACCCTCGGGGTGTCTTTACCCACTGCATAAACCTCCGCTGGGGTTTACTGCTCCTGCCAACTCTCCACAACCTGCCTGCAGCCAAACCACCCTCCTCGAGCGACCGACACCAAGTCACTAGCCAACATGGCCAAGCCGCAGACACCACACTATTCTGACGGCTGTTACAAAAGAGTTAATGTGGTGGACAGCACGAGCAGGCAGATCAAAGCAGGCTGTCTTAAAACTACATTAGCTAGATATGCCGTTTTTCTGGAGGAGATGCTTGAAAGCTTTTGCCTTACTCACCAAAGCACAAAGCAGCACGATGCAAACACAATGCTAGGTCAGGTTCAGAGACCTGCCCCCGTTCCCAGCTCCCTCATACTTTGGCTGTGAGGTGTTGAGAAAATGGCTTCCACTCAAGACAAATTTCCAATTTATAATCTTGGCAAAAATGGGCAAAAACTGTATCGGTAGGCCCTAGATAAGCCAGGCATGAGAACAGTCTCACTCCCAGTGAGGATTCTTAAGACCTCTAAGTAAAAGTGTCAGCAGATCAAACACAACAGTCTCTTTTCCATTGCCTAGAAATTCACGCCAGGGTAACTTAACAGCTTGCCATTTTGTTGTCTTTGTCTTTTTGGACAGTAGTACTTGTAGGTACCACAGGAAGAGGGCATTAAGGAAGAAGTGGTTTAAAACTGTTGTTCCTTCTTGAAGTTCGGCTGTAATATGGTTTCAGGTTGTCAAACTACAACTTCCATGTATTGTCTCAATGGTTATTTCTCTACAGCTGCATCCAGCAGCAGAAAGCACCTACATAGTTCTGGAGAAATCTATGGATGTGAGAAGGTGAATTAGGCTTTTAATAATGTTAATTTAGTGTCTGATCAGAGACTCCAAGAACAAACAGAAGCATGAAGACAGACAAACCAAAGATGATACAAAAGAAAAAGATGCTCCAGATTTGGGTTGGCTTATTTTTTAGGGGTTTGGGGGTTTTTTTCTTTGTTTTTTGGGTTTTTTTTGTTTGTTTTTTTTTTTTTCAGCTGAAACTTAAGGCTCAGGCTTGTTGCACCCTTATCCCAGATGCTCTCTCATCTGCCATTTTACAGTCCACAAAAAAACCAGAGTAGATGCTAGCACCTCAGCCACTCTGGTTCACATCCAGCTCAGTGCAGACAGCAGAAAAAAAAAATAAATTACCTTCACGGGCCAAGATGTTTCAGTGTAAATCAAAGCAGCTAAGGCACAGGAACTCTTTCCAGTTTGTCAGCAGTGCTTTGGGGGTTTTGTCCAAGTCAGCCTTGTCCCAAAGGGGAAAACAAGTTTGAGAGAAAAGACATTGAAGTGGTTAGAGTGTCTTCTAGCTTCCTGCCCCTCACTTCAAGCAGCAGCTTCTTTCAGAGGGTACTTTTAAAATTTTAGAAGAGGTGATGAGGTGATGCATGTGCCAGCAATGTGCCCTCGTGGCCAAGAAGGCCAATGGTATACTGGGGTTCATCAAGAAGAACATGGCCAGCAGGTCGAGGGAGGTTATTCTCCCCTTCTACTCCGCCCTGGAGAGGCCACATCTGGATTCTGTGTCCAGTTCTGGGCTCCCCAATTCAAGACAGACAGGGAACTACTGAAGAGAGTCCACCAGAGGGCNAGAAGGTTCAACCTGAACATGAGGAAATACTTCTTCACTGTGAGGGTGACGGAGCACTGGCACAGGCTGCTCAGAGAGGCTGTGGAGTCTCCTTCTCTGCAGAGATTCAAAACCCACCCAGATGTGACCCTGTGCAACTGCTCTAGGTGATTGTGCTTTAGCAGGGGGGTAGGACTAGCTGATCTCCAGAGGTCTCCTCCAACCCCTACCATTTTGTGATTGAGAGGAGACATTGCGAGTCACTTTGCCATTTTGCAAGCTAAGAAGTTTGAACAATTCCTCAGAATAAGCCTGCATCTGTTTTCTGGGGTCTTTCATCAGCACAGCTCAACCAATAGTCTCTCCAAAAGGCCATACTGATGTTTGCAATTAAAAGAAAAAAAAAGCAAAGGAAAAAAAAAAGCAAGTGCCATGGAAAGCCAAGAGTTGAGAGAGATGTGACATCTCCAGCATCTGATACTCACTGAGTTACAGTAACACTCCCTACCCAGTGAGTATTTCTACAAAATATGTAGAAACTCTCAAACTTATTTTGAAACACATTGGCTATTTTCAGCCAGGTAAGGAGATGTACACAGGTCACTCGCACAGGCCTTGTTTCCATAGAAAACTCAGTAAATAATTGAAAAGAACAGTGACAAAGAATAAATAAAAAAAGAAGAGCAGTTAGTGCAGACCTGACTATAGAGCTCAACAGGAATGACAAGCTGGTTTCTTTGTGGTGGGTTTCAGGGTTTTGTTTGTTCGTTTTTAAGAACTAGGGGAAACAATGTTGGTTTACTCAGTAGAAAACTACAGAATGAAGAATGATACAAAGCTGCACCGTAACTCCAGTGAGATCCATTATCTAGAGATAATGCCCAAAACAACAGGTTTCTATGTTTTGCTTTCAGCTTGCCTTAAAGCTTAAAAAGGTTTTAATCAAAAAGCTGATGTCCACACACTGCTAGACACCACCAGTACAACAACAGATTCAGCATGATGCCATTTGTCTAAATTCCTGGTACTCATTTGCATGTCTCCTTGTTGAGGACACACTCCTAAATAAGTACAGATTCTATCTTGTACCTCAATCAAATAAAGTAGAAATATTGACCAACGAAAAATAAATGTGGATAAGTCATTAAAGAAAAGCCACCAGAGAGTTGCACACTTTTTCTTCCACACTATCAGCTTTAAAAAAATACTCTTAGCAGTACCCTAGAAGATCCTCCTCCTCTTTTCAAAACTAACACTGCCCATGGCACGAAAAAGGGATTACTTAACAAACACTGAAATTCAGCTCACAACAGTACGTTTGTTTTTTATATCATGCTCACAAAGAGGACAACTATAGACATACTAAGCTGAATTTAATATATTCAATCTTTCTCTACATCTTCTATAGTCTTTTACATTCTATACTGCTAAAATGTAACATGTGATGAGAAACCTTAAATGCACAATGTAACTTGTAAGCATGTGAGGTACAGAATGGGAGATGTGTGAGGTGAGATACTCAACAGAAAACTTTAATCAAGAGAGTCTAAGGACATGGGCAGAAATGACTTCATCTTTCACACCATGAGATAACAGGTCAGTGTCTAGTGAAAGAAATGAGGATGGGAAAGTCAGGACATTCCTCATGTTTTAGGCAGAGAGGGAACTCAGAGCAGTTGTTCTGACCAGCTCTAGCAAGTGCCTTCAGAAGGATGCATTATCTGGAAGAAGGATGCAGGATACAGAAGGAAGATGCAGCTTTAGGGACTCTGGGACATGTCAACCCCGCTGTGGGGCTCATTAGCCACCATGACAAGCTAGTTAAGATGCTGAAGTAGCTAAGAAAGAATCTTATGGTTAAAAAAAAAGCCAGCAAAAAAAACAACTTATGTCTTCTGTCTAAGCATAATTCTAAAATTACATTTTGATGTGTCATCTTTTTACAACTTGAAAACAAACTTTTCCTGTAGTGGACCAAATAAACTTTTTTTAACCCTAAACCATTACTTAGAACCAGTCAGACCTCAGGACATCTGGTACACAACAAGGCATCTCACTGCCAAGTACATGAACAATTCTCATGACACTCAAGTCCCAGTTGCATTTAAGGGTTCTCAGAGGATAACAGCATGCTCCTTTACTAAACTGTATGGGTCACGTAGGGACTGCACAGGTCATTGCAGGGATCCGAGTGGAGAAGATTTTGTGACAAGCCTTGGGCAGGCCACCTCTTGGTACTCAGAAGTTCATTCTAACCATGACTAAACCTCCAGAGTGCTCAAGGAATTCTGCAATGAACATGAAGTTGGCATATGAGTCATCAAAACAAAGGGCAGGAGTTAAGCTTTCAAATTCAGCTGCAGCCTGATTTCAAGTGACAGAAATGCCATTGTACTTTGGTGACCATAGCAAGTTGTGCTGTATTTTTGACCAAGATCTACCTTAGTTTTACCTTGAATAGCTTCATGCTTCCAGTGGGTCGCTGTCACAGTCTAGCAATGATGGTCAGTTTAGAAAAAAGTTAAAAAGGAAAAAGGAATTTTTTTTTTTATTTGGAGATAACATTTGGATTGTAGCAAAAATCATCCCAGGGTCTACTCAAACATGAATGTACATTGACGTACACTGATGGGACAGATGCAGCTGTGTCTTTCTTTAGTCTTATTTGATCATGTTTAAAATTGCTCGCTGAGGGGAATGGCACAGCAATCACAACAGCAGGAAAACTCAAGGGAGGATTTCCCACCACCCCTTCAAGAACAGTTTTAACTGGTGATTTGGATCAAAGTTTGTCTTGAGCACCGAGTTCCTTTCTGGGCTACAGAAAACAAAACACATATACTTTTCCTCCTCCATAACAGCTAAAACATTTACTAGAGGAATTTAAAAAGTGTTGGCATTAAATGTTCGAGTACTTTGTGAAGACTGGTTGAACACAGCATACTGTTTAATCTGCCAGAAGGGGAAAATTATCAAGTCCTTCTTATTCTTGGGGTCCATATCACATGTCTGGCAAAGACCAAGCATGTTAACACTCACTTAACACAATCACTGCACGTGAGCAGTGGTTGGTTAGTGACAGTAGAGTCACATCCCGGCTGGTGAGGAGATACCACCTCTCTCCAAGAAGATTCTCTCACTACTAGTCAAAACCCTCTGATGTTTGATGTGCCTTGATGTGGTGGAAGGCTTGTTCCAGTGACCTTGAAAGCTATTTTCATCTGTAGTTATAAAACCTGGAGTTAGGGCAATCCATGCTGGGTAAAGGGCAAAGATCAAAACAGAAGAAATTCACTGGTCATCAGAATAGGAGGGTGAGAGTTGACCATTTCCCATTCCTTAAAAATAATTAAAAAAATATCGTAACAAAACTAAACAAAAGCAATAGAGCCATCATTACAGTAAGACCCAGCATGAAGATAAAAACAGTTTTCAAGATTTTTTGCAGTATGCTGTGGTATAGAAAGAAACTGGGCTAATATATCCAGTGCCAAAAAAATCATTGAGACAACTAAAGGTCCTGACCGTTTCAAATTCCCACGGAGATACCACCATAAATATGTGATTTAATACTTGTCAAAGGCCTGGCCTACAGAGCCTCACCAGCAGTATCAAGGAGCCTGACAAAGGGCCATTCTTGCCCCATTAATTGGGCACAAACAAGGAAAATATTAGTTAGAAAAGGCACAAGAAACCCAAGGAAGAACAGATAATACCCAGGTTTTAAACCCAGATTAGAATCTCATTCTAATTCCTCTACATTAGTGATTTTCTTAAATTCTGACTGAAAAGAACCTTTTATCCAAGTAAGCATACAATCTTGCTTTCAGTCTTTCCTATTTCTTGGCCTCATTACTGCATTCAATGGAATTACCAATACACAAATTATGTATAGTAACATACAAACACTGTTTGAAGGAGTAATATTTCAAACTGGGAAAAATCATAAGGCAATACGTTTCTTTTAAACCAAGGTTTTGGTCAGACAGTAACATAACTTGCCATAATGCTTTAGCCACTGAAATCTATCCTGTAAAAATAAGATGCTTCAAATCATTAAGACACTGCAGAATATAAGCTACAATTATTTTCATTTGCCAGCTGAGAAGCATTTACTACTTATACTGCGCTGTAATTCTGATGCATGCTCTCCATCGTAAAACCACATATTTGGCAGTGGAATAACGAAGGAAAAAAAAAGGTTTCAGCATTCAAACTCATCTAATAATACTGATGAGATCACATTAAAACAAACAGCCCCCTGCCAGACAGATAAGGGAAACTATTAGCACTGTTAGATCAAGTCATAATGGATTCATCTGATAAGGAGCTAAAAACCTCAGGACTTTCAAAGGCAATACATAACTGTCCACCTTGCCAAACATTCAGAAGAGCGTCCTCCCAGGCAAGAATTCTCAGCATTGAACTGACGGTGTTGAAACATGCAGTTACCCTGGACGCTAGGTTTGCTTTTTCTTCATGCACAGCAAGGAAAACAAGAGGCAAAACTTGTCATCATGATCCAAACACGAGAAAACGCTGGGTTTAAACACAACCCTTTTCTACCATGAGCTCTTGGGAACTCATTGAAACTATGCCCCCATCCAGAAGGAGACCAGTCTAATTTATAAATTTTCCTCCTTCCCCAGCCCCTGGTTAAACCACACAAAGCAAACACAGCTGGGGCTGGAGGCAACCGAAGCCATCAGGTTGCACAAAGCCACCTGACTGATAGCACTGATGAAAGCAGCCGCCTTTCACCATGTCCCACTGCAGACCCAGACTGGTGGGACTGGCAGCAGATGCCTGCAGGGGAGCATGAGGAACAGCATGGATAAATACGCCCTCCTGAAATTCTTGGTTTGTAATTGAGTCCAAGTTTGGGGATTTTGGATCTCATCACCCCTCTTGCCTCTGCTCTCCATTGGAAACCATTTTAAAATAAACATACTAAATTCAGAAGCTGCAGTGTTACATGGCAAAGTCAGATCAGAAGAGAGCTAATCCTTTCCATAGTGGGATGGCCCCCTTCCTGAAGAAATATTCAGAAACCCATTTCTGCTTCACAGAGACTGCAACCAAAATGTACCTGAGCAGGTTTATCAGGAGCTCCAACACAACTTTGGCATTTCAAGTAGTAAAATGTAACTCCAAAACATATAAGATGGGTAAAACAAAATATAAATCAAACAACTGTGAATTTAAACATAAGCGGTAGTATCGGACAACACTGTAATAAGTAGTATACTTCCATTTAAAAACAGTAAGCAAATTGTATGAATATTCAATGCTCCCAGAAAGCAGGATCTACTCCTAAAACATGTAGCAAAAATAATTTGACAAGCTCACATGAAATCCAATGTAAGACAATATATGAGGCTTATCCTGTTAGCAAAAAGGCTTTTGGTTGTAAAACTATTAAAAAGAGACAAGCAAATACAGCCCCACTGAGACACCACTCAGTCCTGAAGAGGACTAATAAGCATTACCTGAGGGCATGAAAGAAAACCTTAAGTCTTGGGGTAAAAAGGGAAACCCATTCCCCAATTTTATCTGCCCTTCAATTTGCAATTTTTCTGGGTTTGTTTTTTTTTTTGTGGTGTTTCTTTTTTGGTTTGGGTTCCTCCCCACTCCCAGGAGGGGAAGTATGTTTAAAGCCCACTGCTTTAAAACACAAGGGAGGAGAGCAGAGCAATAAGCAAATGGCTTTACAGTATCATCTCAGAGGGCTTGGCTATGAAGCAAGAAGATAGAGTTCAAGAGACAGGGGCATGGGAATTTACCTATTAATTGTCATAGCAGAAAAGTGAAATAAAGAAATATTCTCCTTCTTTTGGAGGTTACTTTTAATACCTTTAGTTTGGGTTGCTGTTTTTAATATTTAGCCCAAACCTATGCTGAACTGAGGAGAGACAAATGCAAGCTTTCTACACCTGAGAGTAGAAAGGAAGAGTAAGAAGCCTCCACGACTGTTTACAACACTTCAGCAAGCAGAGAAACCTGCTCTAATCACCTACTCTTTAAATAATGTATTTAAAAAAAAACCAGCTAGCATCACTTACTGATCATGAGTTCTCAAAATCCTACAACAGGTTAACTTCTTTGCACCAAACAGATGAACACTATGGGGGAGAAACCAAAAATCAAGCTGTGTGCATCCTTTGAATACTTTCAACTTGAATAGTGCTGTCCCTGCATAATAATCCCTTATTTCATTCCAAAACAAACTTCCAGCCCAGGGATTGCAGGTAACAAGTCAACTCCCGTTTTGCTACAAAAAAAAACCCCCAACGTTTCTCAAAGTAAATGACTCATTTCTCATCATGCTTTCATGATCCAGAGCTTTCTAAGCAATTGTCTTTTTTAAACCGCATGAGGATACAACTTTGAAGTGAGAATTCATAAGGTCAGTGATGATGGAGACATACATGCCCATTCGGACTGCACATGCAGAAAAATCAAGTGGGCTTTACAGCTCTGTAGGATTACAGTCGTAAGAAATAAAGTCATTTAAACCTCGAGCTCTTCTCAAAAAACACCAGAGGTGAATCCTGTGAAGTTATGAATGACTTTATAAGCATGCTTAGTTATTCAACGGGTTATTGGTTTTGCTTTGTCTTAACTGCAGAGTGTTGTCTAATCACACCAGTGACATTTAAACGATTCAAAATTATGAATGCAAACATTTAAGATGTTATTGATCTGTGCTGCTTTTCACCACCGAACTATATACCACCTCCCATAATTTGAATTTTTCTCCTCTCTTTACATTCAAGAAGTGATGAAAATTCAAGACAAAGCTTTCTAACTTTAACTCTAGATTTGGTAAAATCATAATGAGAAAAATCCAAACACCTACAGAAATTTTACAAAGAGAAGGTGAGAAGCTCCACCCGAAGCTACAGTCAAGCACAAAATTCAAACCACTCTTTGCTGGTACTAAGTAACCATTTAAGAAATTAGGAAGACATACAATTCCAGTAGAACTGAATATTGGATTATGCAACATATGTTACCACTTGATTAACAGCTTAAGGTTATCACTTAACATAAAACATTCAGTAGAAACTACATACCCTGGCAGTTCATCTCCAGTGTTCACGTCCAAGAGATATAGCATCATGATCCTTGTATCTGTTTCCCCTTTCACTGTCCCATACCATAGGAAATTTGGGTTTTATAGTCCCAGGGTCGTTTCTGGACAAATATTAGAGGACTAGAAAACAACCAAAGCCTTGCCTAATAGGACAGCTATCCCCAAAAGCTGCCAGGCTAAACAGCCTAGTCAAAAATTAAAAGCATTTTTTCCTGAAAACTTATAGCTTTACAAAGCTTTAAAGTGCAGTCACCTCACTTCACTGCTACATTCTACCTACTATGATATAAAGCATTTTCCATTCTGGAAACACATACCTGATGATGAAGGTGTCCCAGGTTTATGCAGAGTGAGGGTGAAAACCATACCTCCTAACAGCAATTTTTAAGTCATCAAACATCAGGAAATGCTGTCCTCTACAAAATCCCAGGTTTGCAGCTCAAACCTGACAAAATTTTTCCATGTGAATTATTGCTTTATGATTTGTCTTAAAAATCAAGCCTAGAAGGCATTTAGGCTGTTAAAAATTAATGAACAGAGGCCTTTTAGCTCTTACTTTATACTCAAATATCAAGAGGTCCTCCATGAAGGACTTCATTAATTTGAACAGAATTGATGGAAGCTGCCCACACGGCCCCTCCTTGCCAATTATAAGTGTACCACAGTAATTGTACAAACACCCGCTCCCTTCCACGTGGTGCAGAAGTAAGGCTTTGACTGAGCTCAGACAGAGGAGCACCCAGATCTCTCTATCTGCTTACAGGTATATCCCTGGTATGGAAGAAAAAAGCTTCTTCTCCCCTAACCCCCACCACACATACATGCGCTGCACGCTTACGTCTAAATGCGTCGGTAATAAGCCATGAATAAGGATTTGAACAGAGAACTTTATCTTTCTTATTATTCAAATAATGACGTTAGGCAAGATGTTTCAAGAAATAGATTATATATGATAAGCAAAAATACCTAAGGGATGCATTCACAGGCCGAAAGCAGATCTGTGCAGAGATACTGTACAAACAGGAGGAAAAAATAAATTAAAAAAAAAAAAAATCAATGTACACACACACACCCACCCACATCTGTCCCCAAACCAGACAAACAATACACAGAACTATCTCTGAAAACAACCATTTGTGTATCATTTCTGTCCCTCCATGCTTCTGTCCCTCCCAGCAACACCCACACAGTAGCTACATATAACAAAGCAAAAAAAAAAAAATTAATGCAGGACTGTTTCTACCTGTAAGGACAGCAGGCAAGAATAGGGGTAAAAATAATAAATAAATCAAATTTATTTAGAGTGGCTTTCCTTCTTTTCTTCCAAGCCATGAACTTCAATCCTGGCCTTTAGGGCCCCTTTTATATCTGCTGGGGAACGAAGAAAGTGGCTGCGAGCTCCCTGGGCCGGCCCACGAGCTGGGCCTGGGAACACGCAGCACCACCATGGCGCTGCCCTCCGTTCTGCACGCCGACCGGGGCGCAACGCGAGCGCACAGCTGCCAGAAGCCTCCTTCACCACAACTGCTCCGTCCTGCAGGAACGTGTTTCCACTCTGAACCTGTGGAATCGGTTGGAAAATGCCCTTTGCAAATATACCGACCGCGTTTAGCGGTTCTTGCTCGGGACGCAGGAGCGCGCTGGAGCAGCCAGCAGCTTTCCCCATCACCATCAGCATTCCTGCACAGGCTCACACAACAAGTACTGACTCCTGGCGTAAAAATACCAAATCCCACACATCTTCAGCAGTGAGGTAGCCAACAGCATCAGGCATGTAAAAATGGATACACGGAACTTATCCTTTCAAGTTCAGGCTACACAGAATTTATATGTCTGTCCTCATTGTGCCCAGCCAAACAGTTGAATCAATTTTTCTTTTTTATTCACTCACTGGAGATGCCCAGTCACGAGACATTAGTTCTGCCAAAATGGCTCTTAAATTCAGACTCAGGAAGAGACATCTCCAGGGCTGACATGATCTGGGATCTGTCACCAAGCCCCCTAATTCTCTTTGAATTCCACTCCAAAGCCTGCGGCTGGCTGTAAGCAGGAGCTCATGCCACACAGAGGAGACAACCTTCATGCTTTGCATGGGATGGCTTCTACGCTGGGGAAGAGCTGTCCTGGAGGACATCTGCAAATTTCCAACTGAAAACAAATACTGGCGGAAGAAGGTTTTTGTTTTCTCTGGGGGTTTTTTTTTGTTTGTTTTGTTTGTTGTTTTTTTTTTTAAAAAAAGCTGTTTCTGTTCTAAAAACAATGGTGTTAGGCTGGAAAAAGAAGTGCTCAGCTTCACAGCTAAATTAGTACCATTGCTAGTAATCAACATAAAGCAGACAGCAACAACGAAAATTAGTAGGTTCTAGTTAGTCGAGAAATGCACTAACAATCAAAGCAGCAGCAGAAGCCAAATTTGGATTTCTGCAGAAATGCAGGCCAGCGACCCCAGGTACAGGTGGCCCGTGCTTCAGCCTGGCTGAAGTGTATCACATCAGCCAGAGACTCTTTGAACAAGGCTTTCCGGTTCCTCATCATGCAATTAAACAGGTTCAAGGCAGTTAGAGATGGAAGTGAAGAACTTGTTGGTATGAAAAACAGCACTGCACTGCCAATGCCAACCCATAAAAACACTACTGTTGGTAGTCATGCAGGTTAAAATAAATCTCTGCTTTTGCACCATTTTTCTGGTCTGGTACCTGCTTACTAACACCAGAGTGCTGTTGTAGTACAAGACAGTCACACCCAGGGTAAATCCTACAAAATAACTTTGGTGATGTCAGCGACAGTCACAACTGGAACTTATCACCATTTTTTTCCAGAGATCAGTTATCTAGACTTCACAACAAATGAGAGGAGAAGAGGAATGCTGTTAGTGAATTCAGGAAACAGCTGGCAGGGATGCACCCTTGTAGAATTACAGAAAACAAATTATTCAATAATCAGGTCAAACATACAATACAAAAGCTGGATTACAGTGCATGCACTCAGCCAGCTATGAAAAAAAGTTCATCAGATAAATATTTAAGTTTCCTTTCATCTCCTTTCTTTTTAAAAATTGCCTTTGAAATAGGCATTTAAAAAAGTACTGACACACATCAGTTAGTACTACCTCCTTTTTGTTTTCTTAAATGAACCAGTGGATCTCTGTCAGGGTAACAGGTTGTTCCCTAGGAAATGCTTTGGAAGTAACCACACATGGTGCAGTTCCCCCCTAATGCATGGAGAAGACAGATCTACATCCACAGCCCTACAGCCAGTTCTGAAGTCTGCTAGCACACAACTTCCAGATAAAAAGACATCCTTCTCATCATTTCAGAAACCCCAGATTAATATTGCTCTAATCAGTGTCAAACACTAATTGAGTGGGGAGGTCAATAGTCTCAAATATTGCTATTAAGCTCGCTCTGTAGCATAAAGGGAAAAAGTAATACATAGTCTAGAGCTCTGAAAAAGCAGTGTAATTAATCATTATTAAGTCCTAGACAAAAGAGATCAAATGTTACACTACCCAGAAGGATATAATCTGCGCCTCTTGAACATCAGGCAGGCAGCCCGGGATAGCCCAGCACAGCTCACTAAGACTTCCCACACAGGCAGAGGACATGCCAGGATGGCGGCTGGCTGCAACCGCTGGGTGCCTCTGGCTGCAGGGCAAGGAGGGATGGAGCAGAGTAAAAGGAAAAAAAATATACATTACATAAAGTAAGTATCTATCCACAGAAAGGGCTATGGAAATGGGTGTTTCCCACATCTTCAAAAAATGTTCCGAAGTACAAAGATGCACCTGTTTTGAGTTAATGTCCTTTTCCATGATGCACTCAAATTCTCTGCCCAAGAGCTAGATCAGAAACTCTTTATTCTGAAGGTGCGGAGTTTGTAAAGGACTTTTCATTAAATACACACACTCTGAAAAAGAAGCAAATTTCCAGTGGTAACAGAATTGCCATCTGTAATCAGGATGCTTACAACATTGCCTCAAATCAGAGCAGGAGCTTTAGACGTGAAAGACCAATTTGGCTCATTCTTCTGCTTTTCAAAAGGACAATGGGCAAGTGAGACAACGCAATTCATCCTGGGCTCCTTCCCTCTGTGCCTGCCCCTGCGTTCCTGACCTGGGCTGGAAGGATTCATCCTCGATGGAGAAACAGCACTTTACTTTTTCGTTAACCCAATAACATCCCAAAACATAAGACTTTACTAACTTCTTAGGTTGGAACATAAATGTGCATAGAGGTGACAGCCACATGAAGCAGCCAAGACACTCTCTCCACACAAGGAAGACTAAGAATGATGCCCGCACAGAGATGAAAGCAGTCTCACAGTCTCAAAGCGAGAAGGGAAGAAGAGACCCTGTCAGGTCCAGTAAGTAAAAAGACATAAATATTTTTAAATTAAAAATAATAAAAAAATAGATCACCTCTATAGATCTCCACATAACATTTTTTGTTTCTTTGGGTTTTTATACATAATTCAGGGCAAGATGTTCCCCTCATTCCAGGTGCTCAAGCAGCTCTCCTGAGAGTGCCCAAGGAACCACCCATTCCCCTCCCCACCAAGACCTTCCAGTTATCATGACCAAAACCGAAACGTCTTTGACAAAGGACATTTTCTTTACATACTAGAACTGATGCTGAAACCCACCCGCACTACTGAGCCACCCACTATGTGATCAGTCCCAAGTAAGGGAAATTAGACTAAAAAAAAAAAAAAAACCAAAACCAAAACACACCACCACAAACCCAGGCAACTTGTACTAAAGTCTTCCCCTGAATTCAACTTTTGTTGTTAATGATAAAGTTCTAGTATTTTCTTCCTGCATCCCAAGGGATGCATAATCTCACACACCTCATTTTGGAAGACACTGCTCTAGTAAAGGGAGCTTTACAAAAAGCCATTTATTCAAGACATTCCAAATACATCACATACTAAGATGAAAACGTATCTAACAAGGCCCTCTTTTTCTAGAGGTGTATCAGTTTCTCCACAGCTTCTGCATAGAAACACTGATCCTACAAAGATTTTTCCCAGGACTCACCGACAGCCAAAGACGATGTCCCCAAAACTACAGAACATTTATCTCTTTCCTCTGCAATACTGCCTGAGCATCTGGAAAACAGAGTTCCTATAAGGCCTGATACCCAGGCTCTTCCCAAAGCAGAGGTTCCCAGCAGCACTACTCTCTCAAACTGAAATACTGGACTAAAGTTTCTCCAGCAAAGGGACAGTACCCATAACCTAGCCACTGCTGTCTAGCCAAAAAAAAAAGCAGCCTCTCAACACACAAAAATACAAATGTAGACTCTACATACCTGCTGAGGTGCTGTATCATTGTATTCACGGCTTTTAGGAAAAACAAAATCCTCGCTTAGCTCTTTTTTCTTTGAATTTACAGATTATTCTGTTTTCAAATTGCATGTTCCTTTCACATAGGATTTCACTAGCAACAGCTGTACTACACAATTTCTCACTGAACCATATAATTAGGTTACATTTTTAGCTGACCACAGAAGTTGACCTTCAGATGCAACAACTGCACGTGCAGACCGACATTCCGGACATGCACAGCTAGTCTTGGCCGTACACTGCTCCCATTGAAACAAATGGCAAAGCTTCCTTTTACTCAACAACCGAAAAACTCTCTTTACGGAAGTGAGCACAGAAATCCTAGTGAAAGAACAACAAATTAGCAATACTAGTTAAATGCACTGTCTCTTCAGTTGGAGAAGAGACAGAAATGACTCTTTTGGAGGAACTGCACTCTCAGATACAGATTTACTCTTGACCATGAGACTGTTCAAGTTTAAACAAGGACTTATTTCTTTTAAACAGTTATGACAAGTATTTGCAAGTCAAGCCATCTAGTAGGAGCCTCTCCATAATAAACAGTCCCCACTCAAGGATTTGCTTCCTGTGGTGTACTGTAAGTCTGTTCCTGCTTCCACGGACCAGCTGATTTTCTGAGTTCTAGTAACAGCCAAAAAAGCATTCAGGTCACTTCACTGAAGCATTTGTTAGACTTACACAAGAAACAATTCATTCACAGCTTGATGAATGTTTCTCTGTGGCCTGTATTCTTCTTGTAAAGGTTATTCTCAGTATCTTGAATGAGTAAAGACATCTGTTCTTAGACCCTTTCTAAAATCAGACTGAGATCAAGTGACTGTAAGTACCACATAAATCTAAAATTCCCATCCCAGGTCTCTGCAATGTCAAAGTGATAAATTCTACTGGGTTCTGAACTTTAAGGTATGAAAAGTAGGGTATTTTCCCCACTTCATGAGAGATCAGCATAGACTTTTGAGTCCCTCCACTCCATTTGTCAATTTGCCACCACTACCCCAGCCATCTAGGGATAGTGTCACATCAGTTGTTCTGACCTCAAAGCTCTCAGGGTTTATTGGGATTTCAAGGCAAGAACATGGTACGAGGACATACGGCCTTTCTAAACTAAACTCAGAAAAGGGCAAATCTCAAAGCATGGCAGGCTCAGCACTCTTGCAGCGGTGTGCAGCCATCTTCTCTTAACAGCCTTGAAAGAGACTTTGAGAACTGCACTAAAGCATTGCCTGAGAGCACCAGACAGCACGGCCCAAACCTCAGCCTGAACTGTGGCATTCGGCTTGGAGCCCCTGCCACAGCACCACTCTACTCAGCAGCATGAACCACCCGCAGCAAGAGCCTTGCGCCTGCAAGGCATCGCTGCTGACTTGGTTGTGCCAGTCACCAGGCTGCCTCCCCATTTACGTGCATCACCTTCAAGTTATTTTAACACATACCACATGGCTGCTCATTCTTTCCTTGCTCTGCATCCACTTGCTTCCTCCTCTTCTCTCCACGACTCTTTAATGACAGCGAACCCAGCCTCTTCCTCCATCCAGCCTGTCTTGCAGGCTTACAACAGCATTAACAGACTTCAGTTTTTAGCACCACACCTCAGTCAGATCATTTCTAATTTTGCTGCATAGCTCTGCATTGTACTGCTCCTCTGCGTCTGCCTGCCTTTGCTGTCTCACCACACAGCTGCCAGGGAAACCACTTACCTTGCGCATTGTGATTTGAAGGACAACCCCTCTGCCCTCAAAAGCAAGGTGGGATAAACAGATGTGACTTCCTTGCAGCAAGACGTCTCCTTTCAACTGGTGCAGCACCTGCAAGGTACTACTGTGGAAGCCTTCAGGGCCCAACCAGTTCATTTGCCATTAAGAATAACAGACTGCAACTGCTCTGAAACAGACTTTTCCAGCACAGATGGAACAAAAAGACAGATTAACAAATCAATTCAGCAATCACTGGACATCAACCCAAGTTGTAGATCACCCCCACATAACAGCTGTCTGCTACACTTCATGGCACTTTTCTGTCAGCCACCACCTCTCATGGCGATCACGTTCCCTCCCACAGCCATCACCCAAGTCTCAAACACTACTGACCAAAGCAAGGCTTGCACAAGCCACTTCACTGAACTCCTCCATCTGCAGCTGCCCAGTTTTCCCTTCATTATTGGATATATTTAACTATTTGTCTTCATCCTATTTTAGGAAAAACGTGGCTCATTTCTTCTAGGAAACAATTCCCCCCTTCTTGTTCAGTTGCATATAGCATCCCACAGCCCTGGCCAGAGCTCTCACTCCAGCTGAACAGAGGACATGAACCATGATGTGGGCTGGGTCTGGCTCACCCCGGATTCTACCTAAAGGGGCCTACAGGAAAGCTGGAGAGGGACTGTTTAGAAGGGCAAGGAGTGACAGGACAAGGGCTAATGGCTTTAAACGGAAAGAGGAGAGATTTCGATTAGATGTTAGGAAGAAATTCTTTACTGTGAGGGTGGTGAGGCACTGGAACAGGTTGCCCAGAGAAGCTGTGGAGGCCCCATCCCTGGAAGTGTTCAAGGTCAGGTTGGATGAGGCTTTGGGTAACCTGGTCTAGTGTAGGGTGTCCCTGCCCATGGCAGGGGGTTGGAGCTAGATGGTCCTTGTGGTCCCTTCCAACCCAAACCATTCTGTGATTCTAAAGCATCATTTTAGAACACATCTCCACTCCGACACAAAATGTCAGATTAGCTGGACGTGCAGCGGAAAGAAAGGAAAATACTTCCCTGCATGAGTATGTTTTTAATATCTAGCCCCCAACCCTGAGGTTTACTAGATGGTTACTACAGCACTTGGTGCTGGCTCCACATACATGCAGGGACCATGCAGACATCCAGCCACTGCGGCTACACAACCTGGGGAGCCCCGAGGGGGGCTCAGCCTCTTCAGCCACACTTTTAATCATCTCCTCCCACTCCCATCGGGCCTGCTACATCCCCCACTACAACCACACCACTAGTCTCACCGGTGAACCCTTCTTGGTCTGTGGCACCAGCCATTAAGATTTTAGGCACGTTCTGTTTTGCTTCCGATGAGAGTATTTTCCTATCACCAGTTTCCTCTTACCATTCTCCAAGTAAGCATGACCAGGCTATGACACTTGGCCTGGCAAGGGCTTCCATCTCCTCCACCCCAAGACAAATCCTCATTCATTCACATCAGGGTAGCGTTTACTTCAGCAGTAAGGCCAAAGCATTGAGAGGGAAAACCGCAGTACACAACAGCACAACCAACACATTGGCTTACCTTACCTGGAGGGTTTCCAGCCGCCCCCCAGCCCCAGAGTCTTCAGCCACCAACAGCTACAAGGGTGCCGTCTGTCACTCCAGTCCTCCCAAAGAACTCCCAGCACCACTTTCCTTACCTGTCTTTCCAGTGCTCTTCTGGTTGCAACTCAAGAGAGACTTTCTACCACTTTTTAGTAAAATAAGAGATCCAAGGACAAAAGAAAAAGGGTGGGCTTTCTAAAGACAACCACGATCAGCCCTCCAGCAACATCACACGCCCCATGTTCACAGACCAAACAGCACGCTGTGCTACCGCCAGGCTGTAACTCAGCCTGCGCAGCAGACTGGTTTCAAACCCGCCCTGGAAGATGCACCACCCCAACAGCAGGGACCGTCCCTAACGAACAAGAGCAGCCTCGCATGAGCCAGGTCCTGCGACACTGGACAGAGCATCGCTCACGGAACAATTAACATTACACTCCTGTATAGCCTTGAGACTTTAATATTCGACTACATATATCCTTTTCCAAACTCATGATTAAACACTCACTTTGTAATAGCAACCCATTAGGGGAAAGGGGAAAAAAACAAAACAAAAAACCACTAAGGATTAATGTACAGTGACTAGAACAGATGCTACCACATGTGCGAAACACTTTTTTCTGTGCTGATTTTTCAAGTAATACAGGTATAAAATATTTATTCCCACATCTTAATAAAACTTTTACTTGCATGGATCAAAGTGATAAATACATTTCTAGAGAATTATTTTCTCTTATTTGAAAGTCAAACCAGCTTTACACCAGGCTAATGATATACACACAGGAGAGAGTCACAATTTCAGAACCTCCTCCTCCAATTCATATATTCGCAACTACTCACTTTCTCAAACAGCTTAATTGAAAGGGAAGGCACTTACTGACTTCAACAGAATTAGAAATAAACCTTAAAGTAACAACTCACATGAACAATGAATATTTCACCTGGATTGCAAGCTGAGATATCTCAGCAGCTTATCACACAGCAAGGCTAGTCCCTCAACCCCCCAACAATCATACTCCAGCTCTTACGTGGAGGCAAAGAACAGTAAGTCAACATAGAAAAGCACATCAACATCTTTGTCTTAGATCATGCACAAACTCAAATCCACTGGTGTGATTTTTTAAGAGGTAACGTTAGACTTGCATCTTTTGTGAAATGCAGAAATGCCATGAATATCGAGTCCCACTGGAGGAGAGCAGATTTAACCTTACACCCCGGATGTACAGACTTTGAAGGAAGTCTGGCAGCACTAAACTTTCAAATCCTTACTACTGTGTTGCATTGGATGATAGATGTCATCACCTTTGGTACGTTCTGATAAAAAGACTAGCATGGACAGTACGGATTTTTACTGTATATTTTGTTAGCTTGTTTTTAAAAATCTAAAGATGCTGGGTGCTGTGTGCCACATTTGGTTTTGAAACCAACTGAAACATCAGTGTTCAAAAATCCACCTACATGGTCCACAAGAAGTATGACAATTAAAAAAGAAAAAACACCCTTAGCCTGTTTAGGCTTCTAGTTAGCTGATGTCTGAGCTCAGAAATGAACACTCCAAACAGCATTTTGGAGCAAAGTATTTTAACAGAATTAATTCTAAGCATTTATCGCTAACTTTTTACTTCAGTGGGTTTGAGTTTTGTTTTCCCCTTTGTATAACTTCCTAAGTTTTTTATCAGGAAGAGAAGGGAGACAGCAATCTCTGCATTTTCTTAACACCATAAATCAAACTGGGACACAAAATGGGTACTCTTTCTTTCTTACCTTGTAGCATATAAAGCATCTTTTCAGTTAGAACCATTGAAGTCCTACAATCAATATTTTTAAATGCACAGCCTAGCAAGTTATAAAAAGAATTCCATTAAGAACAGATTATGCCTCAACATAATGCCAAAAAAGCTTATTTCTGACACATCTTATTTCTGCTCTGTGATAGCAACCGGCCCTTGCTTTAACACATCAATAATTAGGAACCAGGGCATTGATGCTCTCTTGAAGGTCAATAAATGGTTTCATTGTCTCCTTTGCATTTCAGAAGTCTGGAATGATACCATCAATGCTCCCCTGTTATCAACACAGATACAGCAACGCTGATGTGAAACCAAATATTCATGTAATTCTAAATGGCAAAACACTAAATCCCCCTCACGCCAAGTCCCACCAGTGGGCCACCTGAGCTGACTGCAAAAGTGCCAGGAGCCTTCACATTTGGGAGGTGCAAGATGCTTCATTAGCAGCAGAGCTAATGAACCTTGGCTTCTCACACCATTACGCCTCTTGAAGCACAGTAACACCACCAGCTATCATCACAGCCCCTGTGTTCACCCCTTCTCCTACGAAACAACACTTAATCTTCCAAGACTATTTCCAGCTCCTTCTGCACATCCTTCCTTGCAGGGGAAGGGTCAGCTTGTGTTATGCCCTATTCCCAGTCAAGCCTGTGCTGACTCACTGGCCAATATGGCCATCCTGACCGACAGTCAGAACCAGCCAAAGAGAACAGATAAATCAAGATATTTTCAAGAAATCTGTGAGCATTCAACTCGCAGCCCTGCTCCCTGAACAACTTTGGCTGAAATTTTCATCTACAAAAGTTCAAGCCACAGACTGACCCCTGAGAGACAGGATAAACAAATCTGCATCTGTCCTTCAAACCACTGGGCTTCATCTTGCCCCTAAAGTTATGTGGAGCTTTTTTAGCTTGTTTTGTAAAATCAGTTTCATTTTAATAGATTTTGAAACAGGCAAAGGATACTACACTTAGATCCTTTCACCCCAGTTATGATATTGCCAACCCCAGTTATCTAGAGTAAGATAATGGGAAAAAAGACTGATGGTGAAAATACTAGTCTTTATGATGCCAGCACACAGGTAAGACTAAGCAGAGCAGGCGAGTTAAAATGTCAGCCTTGCCTGGAGCCAGATGTCCTCAAAGGTTTCTCTCTGCCCTTAGCACATGTGAGGTCTCCAAATAGCCGATTCACACAGCCTGTCACATCCTGATGGAAGCTTACTCTACAACATACAGGTAGGGGAATGCATAAATATTATGTGCATAAATACACATAATACAGTCACACAGATATATTTTATATATCTATGAACATAGAGTTATACTTACATATGTATATATTTAGAGAGGAAGACAGACACAGAGACCCCTAAACACTGTTTCTCATAGGGGATCATTGCTCTTTTATACATAAAAATGTAGCAGACTTGTCTTTTCATTGTTCATGTTACCAAATGACATACACAGATTAAAATAAAATAAGGAACAAGAAATTCTATTAATACAGTCACCTCACAATTAAGTATTTATGGAGATACTGCAGAAAGCTGGTAGATATTTTATAACTTCTCAGGGGATGAATAAAATTAAATCAAAGGGAGAAGGAAATGTAGTGACGCAAACACTCACCTTTAATTAATCAGAATTAATCAAGATACAAGTCAGTGTTCTTCTAGCAGTCAAAGCAACATGAAGTTAAATGTGAAGATATAGTAAATAACCTAGCAGAAATATAAATGCTCCAATCACAGGCACTCCCTAATTAAAATGGCTTTTTTCAAGACCCTAGACTGCCAAAATACATGCTTTTTCAGAATCCTTTGGGGTATTTTGCAGACCAGTTGCAAGAAACCACCTTGAAGAACCACATTTAAATTTCAACCTTGCTAGTCTGAAACTGCGGGTTGCTGCTTCTCTGAAGTGGGAATGCTGGCACTTAGCAAGTGGCAACGCCGCAACATCACTGCCACCACATCACTCCCCAGCTCCTTCTCGAGGGCTACTCTACAACTCAGGCTTTTACAACTCTGCCACCAGGTACGAGGACTACCCAGCACACCTATTTTGTAAACATGCACACAGCATTTGGGTGGTTCGGCCACTGTTCAACTAATTGGCTACCTGCTTAATTACCTCATCTGAGATAATCTTTTCTAAATGGGTGAAAGTGCAGAGCATCTCCATAGCTACTACTAAGGCTGATACAATCTCTAATCAGAGCAGTGTAAGCAACACCAAGTAGTTACACATGACAGACTTAGCCAAGTGCTATGATCAATATAGCCAATTGCTATGTTACAGTTTTATTTATTAATACAGGTATTTTTAAAAGAACATTTACAGAAACTTCTGGAGCCAGAAGAAAGAAGTTAATTACCTAGTCAGACCTCTAACCTATCACAGATCCATCCATGTGATTGAAATCTCAGGATCAACATCAGCCATTTGTGTCTGTAGAAACATTTGGTGTCTCTGGAGTATTCACTTGTCAAGTTAGGACCACAAGATTCACCCATTCCCCTGACAGGGGGGCATGAATTACCCACCACCTCACGGAAGAATTGTGCTTCATTTCTCATTTGAATTCACATTTTTAGCTCCCAGGCCTCTGTTCTTTTTCTGCTCTTCTTCACTAGATAAAGGAGTTTCTTCAGAACACATTCTTCCCATAAATATTTTCGTAACTCTAATCAGCTCATTCCTCAACCTTTTATTTTTGTCAACTAGATAGACTACATTCAAGTTTCCTGTTGTAAGGCACTTTCTCCATCTTTGGAATAACTTTCACAGCCCTCTTCTTCACCCTGCAGCTCTTCCAACATCCTTTAAAAGGATGCTGACACCAGAACACCACCCAGTGCTCACAGAATCACAAGGGTTGGAAGGGACCTCGAAAGATCATCTAGTTCAACCCCCCCCGCCAAGGCAGGGCCACCTAGAGCACATCACTCAGGAACACGTCCAGTCGGGTTTTGAATGTCTCCAGAGAAGGAGACTCCACAACCTCTCTGGGCAGCCTGTGCCAGTGCTCTGTCACCCTCACGGTGAAAAAGTTTTTCCTTACATTAACCCAGAACCTCCTATGCTCCAGCTTGGACCCGTTGCCCCTTGTCCTATCGCTTAGTGAAGCGATATCGCTTAGTTGCCCCCTGCAACGTGATATGTGGAGGCAAAACCTCATCCACCCTACAGTTCCAGGGTGTGTTACAGATGCAACAAAGAGATATGGCCAGGCTGTAAAGCACAGGGTGTCTTTTCACAGACATCTCAACCTAAAGGCAGGGCCCAAACTATCAGAACCCCAAAGCCTTCAGCTCTGCCCACATATGCAGAGCAGTGATTCATCTCTAAAACCTTCCGCATTGTCTCCTCTTTTTGCTCTCTCCTCTTTCAGAACACACCAGCTTGATCACCTCATGCTTCTGGAGAGCTGGAAAGTCTCCACTGAAAGTGCTCTGCCCTGCACCCACTCCCATCAGGTATGTCCCTGTCGGTTTTCCTTTTCATCCCAGGAAGCACGATGACCACCTCGAATTTTGGCAAGGTTGTGAAAAGAGTGGTTTTTGACTTCAAAATACAGTACTAAATAGTAAGCACTGTGACTGTACCCTGCAAACTGAAAATTTGAAAGTGTGAAAAACCCTGTAAACCAAGTCTGTGTTATTTTAATACCCTTGCTAGCTGCAGTTTCTGCAGATTTATAAACCAATTTGGCAGCAACTCCAGTGACAGCGCTGCTACACAACAATAATTACCGAAGCAGGAAACGCTCAATAATACGGAAATAATTCACTGTCATTACAGATGCATCTCTTTCATGTGAAGAGAGAGATGTTTCTTTCTACCCTTTTCTTAAAATACCAAGTGGAAAAACGAGAAACATTCACCCCAAACAAAAGAACTGCATGAAACTCTCTGTATACTTCCCACCACTGGTAAATGCCACTAGGGAGCTGGGGAACCTCCAAAGTGCCCTTTGGGAGCTGCTATCAGACTTCTCCAGGCATTTAATCCTGGAATAAAGGGCAATTCTGCAAAGCAGATACCTTGCCTGTAGGGACCAAAGCGATACAAGGGCCAAATTTAGCCCTGTAACAAAGCAGCAGCCATGCTCTTGCATTACTCACAGCGATGCTTTTGCAACACCACAAGGGTTTATTTTCATTTTTTAAACAGAGCATTCTGTACGTTGCAACCTTCACACAAAATGATCACTCATCGAGGCAATTATCACCACCACTTAAGGGAATTCTATAGTTCGTACAGCATTTTTAATTACTCAGCATAAGAAAGGCCCAAATTTGATCTGAGACAGCTCGACAAAATCTCCTAAGAAACAAGACTTTTCAAGCAATGAATGGTTATCAAAGCTTTTGCATCTGCAAGAACAGTGCGGAAGTGAAAATACATAATGAGGAGTTTTACCAGGCCCAAACCAGGGGGGCCGTGGAAGATGATACAGTGTGTGTGTCTGCAGCAAGAAAATCGTAATGTATCTCTATTTAGAATATGCATGTGTGCCTATTTGCTCTAGATGCATATATAATCAGCCCTAGTATAAATTAGAAAACATGTGAAGGATTAAACATCAATTGCCTGTCCTCCTACACTTCCCATCCCTCTGCCAGGTCCTGAGAAAAACAGAAGGCATGGTAGCAATGGTTGGAAACAGGCTCTGAAATTGGAATAAAAGAGGAAAATACCCGTTTTCTTTTTGTAGCAGAAGCACAACCTGCAAGCACCACATTAGTGTTTCATTCTCAACAAATACCACCGTATTCTGAAACTAGGAGATTCTGATGGTTTTAACAGGATCTTAAAGATGCCGCATAAATAAGGATCATTGCAATTTGGAGTTGTGACAATTACATTTGATAATGGAAGTTACAATATTATGCAAAGAATTGGTTTAATATCACTCAAACATCCCACATATTATAACTATTTCTGGACGACTAGGAGAGTTTCAGAAAATCTCTAAGTGTAATCGTTTGCTAGCTTCGCCATCTGGGAGCGCACAGACAGCGCTTAATCCTACTGGCCTTTTTCCAAGAGACTTACAGTAAGTCTGTGGTATGTCTTTCTTTTAACAATCAAATGAGGGGTTTATTTCGGTTTTGATTGTGGCTATCAAAATAACATTAGGTAGATCAGGTCTCCGGAGAGCAATAGCATCTTTTACGAGACTAGCTGACAGGGCTGAAGTTTTGCCCAATGTTTTCACCCAGGTATGCGCAAACTTCTTCAGAAATGAAGAAGTTAAGAAAACTTCAAACTAAATGCAGGTAAATCATAAAGAAACAAGCTGCTGGTAGAACATGGGGAACATCATAAGACAAGAAGGGCACTAACTGGTGAGACGATGGGAGAAAGAGCAGACTAGGAACAAGAAGGGAGAAGCAGGAGAGCAGAGTATAATTACAAGCCAGGCCATAAACCCATTATACGTATCTCAGGATATCTCTACCATTAGACATACGTGTATCTCTACCATTATCCATTATGTATAGCCACGAGAGTTACAAGTTTGATTTCCCAGGTTCATCTTTGTAAAGCCTTTTTTTTGTTTTGTTTTGTTTGGATTTTGGGGGATTTTGTTTTAAAATAACTCGGAAAGATCAAGGCTAGGAAGATAATAGGAAGATATGAAAGATGTTTCCTGCTGAAAACAGTGCTCCAGCCCTTCACCAAATGCCTGCAGAAAAAACATCTGGGTGTAGAGTCACCCACACAATTCCCATGATGGCACTACTGCTCTGGACGGAGTCTACTGTATTCAAAGGATACATAGGTTTCAGGAATTCCTACAGCTCTGTCCTCCAAAGCATTTATTACAAACACGTGCTATTCTGGCACAGGTTGGTTTCAGGTGGGTTTGGTTTGGGGTTTTTTTTATAGTCCATTGGAAGTTTGTTCCTTGTGAAGACTTTGGTAAGGCTGATAGCTATTCTGAAGGCGCAAGAAGCAAGGGCAGAAAAGGAATGTGGTTCGATGACAATGAAAAAAGTCTTTCAAGGTTTGGTCTTCCACTTCTGGCTGTACAATACGCAGAGATCTATCATGGTCACAGAATAGGATGGTAAATAAAGGGATGAACAATTAATGAGAATTTTTGTTCCAAATGTTTTAGTAGACACAGGAACAGATTGTCCAGAAAAACAACAGAGTGTTCTTCAGATGAAACAGAGCTCTCCCTAGAGTGCTACGTTGGCATCCAAATTGCATGTAGCACTTTGCTGGCATGCTTCAGATTTGGGGATGAAGGTTTCTTGATCTGTGGGTTGGACACCCTGTTTGGCAGGGTCTGAGGAATCGAAGTGCGATGACAACCTTCTTGTCCCCTAACACTCCACAGGTCAAATGGACAACACAGCCATGCTGGACATCACAGACTGCAAGCTGGCAGAGAAAAATCATAATATTTGCTCTCTGTAGAAATAACTCTTCTGTTTCATGCTGATTTGGCACACAATTAAACACAAGGATCAATGATCACAGAGAAACATAATGCACAAAATATACCTGTCACACTGAAAGATTAGTCCAGCTGAAAAGTAGAGCAATGTGGCTTTTTTTATCTCAAACAGTACTTAAGTAAAAAGTGGCAGCACTCTTAGATAAGGATATAATTAGAAGTTTTCCATTTCATTCAACTATTGCAAACAAACAGCAGGGGATTTCAAGTGAGCAATCTGATGGGAAGGGCCACTTTCAAGAACACAAATGCCTCCCAGCATGGCAGCCTGCTGGGCACACGCCGAGCAAGGAAAGGCTTTGTTTCAGAGAAAGGTCATGGGTTTGTTTTCTTTAAAAACCATCTAAAATGGCTTTCCTCAAAATGCCATCTAATAGGTCATTGCCAACACATACAGATGAAACCTGTGCTCTCAGCTGTGGTACGCATTCCCCGGCTGCTAACACCAGGTAAGGCAGCTGCTTACACGTGGAGCCTCTATGTGAATGGGGCAACACTAGTAATGCTCCCAGACTTCAATGAGTTGTCAAATTCTTATTTTCAGATTTCTATATTAAATTCCTATTCATAGCTGATCAAGTGGAAATGTGTTTTCTTAAGTACCCTGGCAGACTATTCTGATGTTGGGGGCCACACTTCACTCTTCTGTAATTGAAATTGCACCCATGAAACATGGGACACAAGATGGATAGAAGTCAACTTTGTAGTCACATCACCTCTTCACACTTGAAGGGGATCTCAATACATTCTGCACACTGCACAGAGAGACTGCAAGAAGCCAATGCTTTCCACAGCGAGTCCTTCCCAACAGCTGCTGACCACTACAGACAGATCTAGTCCCCCACTCCACAGCCATGCTACCACTGGCTCCCTTGTCCACAAAAATTAACGCTGCCGCTGAAAAATGAAAGCTTTTGTAGCTCTGCATCTCCCATTGCTGCAGGGCAGCTGAGCACCAGGTGACACACAGGAAATAGGGAGGACCTTTCCTACAATCCATCCAAAACCGACCGGGTCCTGTGCAAAGCATACACACAGCTTATACAGCTACATGGAAGTGTATTATTTCTCACATCTCAGGTATTTGTTCAGATTTCACGCTGTTTCCTAAAACAAGTTGGAACTCTTTCACCTTAAGTCTCTGATCATGCTTCCTCCCACAGTCCCACAGATTTACTTTTTACATAGCTAAACTCCCAGAGCTTACCAGGTTTACTTTCTATTTGATTTACAGCTGAGTTTGCTGAAGAATATCAGGTAAGCTCTTATCTGCAGATATGCATGATGCCTGTTTCATGGTTTCAGATGTAGGAGAGTAATAGCTCATGAAGATGTTCTAGCCGCAGCGTTCCCAAACAAGCTTACTTTGTGCCTCCAATAGGAAAACCTCCATCTCTGCCTACACATTCACAAACATCTTTCTAATTCTGGTTAAGACAAGCTCTCCTGCTAAATGCTATCTTAGCTCCATATACGACTTAGGCCTTGACTATGCTGCGTGACACACTATTGCGAGCACCAGGTGCTTTTGTACGGCAAGTGCCTGTCTCTGCTGAGAACAAATCCCACCTGTTCCACATGGCTTGAGAGTATGACAGTTTCACTGTAGATATTTTAGTTCCTTTAGGTCTTGTTAAAACCTTCACATGGGAAACAATTTCCGAACTCCATTCTTATTTTCAAAGGCAAGACCACCTTGCTGTTCCTTCAGATTGAGCTATTTGTTCAACAACCTTTATGACTAATCCATTGTCTACTGACAGATCTTTTGTGCCTTGTAACCTGCCTGTAACAATGCTCGACTGTTTACTGTAGCAGTAAGGTCTCCTTGATATTTGTGAAGTTTCTTCCAACAGCACTTCCCCCTACGCTGGGGAAGGCAGTATAGAGCCCCACAGCTCCTTGATGCTTCTGGAGGGCTGGGACCCTCAACAGGAGATCCAGAAAGAATCTGGACATAGCTTTTGGGTTTGGGGGTGGTTGTGTTTTTTTAAGGTTTTTTGTTGTTGTTTTAAAGGCACTCATTTATTTATTTGATAGTCTAAAGAAGTTTTCCGGCCTTGAAGGAAGCTGTGAGGGAGCCCAACAGTTACACCACAAACTGAAACATCAGGCTTGTAAACAAGTGCAAGAGGCTATTATACTGTAATTAAACTAAGTGATAGTTTTTATTTGTAAACAAGCCAGTCCCATACAACCTCTCAAAACACCAGCTTGACTAAACCTGTAAGTTCATATGATTAGCATTGCAGCATTTTATTGCTACATCTTCTCTCCTGCCCCTCCCCAGCACTTGAACTACTGTGACAGGACTGGCACCCGAGGTCAACTCAACTTAGAAGACAAAAGTGAGTAACACTTTTTCAGGAAATCTGCTCCCACCTTGCAATCAAAGCTGTGTTACAGCTGAGGCCAGGCAGCAGTGCTTCCAAGCAGGACCTGTGCTCCCTCCCTGCCCCGGGGCTCTGGGGGCAGCTCCTTCCCTGCCCAGGGTCCCGATGCCACCGCTGCCACACTGGCAAGAAAGGGCATAAGAGGACAGAGAACATGATGAGAAGACAAAGGGAAAGCCTCAATTCACAATTTCTCTATATTGCAGTATCTCAAATTTGCTGCTTGAACAGAAGAACAAGATGCCATCATATCCTGGGCTACACCAAGAACAGTGTGACCAGCCAGTCAAGGGAGGGGATTCTCCCCCTCCACTCCTGTGAGACCTCACCTGGAGTACTGCATCCAGCTCTGGGATCCCCAATACAGGAAAAACATAAGAGCTGTTGGAACGAGCCTAGAGGAGGGGCACAAAGGTGATCAGAGGGCTGGAGCACCTCTCCTGCGAGGTCAGGCTGAGGGAGCTGGGCTTGTTCAGCCTAGAGAAGAGAAGGCTCCCGGGAGACCTTAGAGCAGCCTTCCAGTACCTGAAGGGGCCTACAGGAAAGATGGAGAGGGGCTGTTTACAAGGGCGTGTAGTGATAAGACAAGGGGAAATTGCTTAAATTGAAGGAGGGCAGATTTAGATTACATGTTAGGAAAAAAATTCTTGCCTGTGAGGGTGGTGAGGCACTGGAACAGGTTGCTCAGAGAAGCTATGGAGGTCCTACCCCTGGAAGTGTCCAAGGCCAGGCTGGATGGGGCTTTGGGCAATCTGGTCTAGTGGAGGGTGTCCCTGCCTATGGCAGGGAGGTTGGAACTGGCTGATCCTTGTGGTCCCTTCCAACCCAAACTAGTATATGATTCAGTTCCGTCCTCAGATTCATCCCTCTCCAGAGCCGTTCAGAGGGCTCCGGAGGGTTCAGGCAGCATTGGACTCCAAGACCAGCCACGCTTATTTCCAACTTCTCCAGCAAACAAATAAGATACAAGCAAGATATTTTTCTGCCTTCTCCCTCCTTTCCGCTGGAAACAGAAAACAGGCTGAGTGTGTGAGGACAATGCTTCCTCCTCCCCAAACAGGGGCCACAGGGAACACAAAACCTTTGAACTACAACTATGAGCCAATTACACAGGAGCAGGCCACAGTGTGTCCATTCCTGTCATGGAGGTTCCTGCCCCTCGCTGGCAGCCAACTGTGTTTCTAACACTTCACACTGGCACTCCTGCAGAAGTTAATGTTTTCGTTCCTTTAGCACTAAAAGGAAAAACAAGGGCCTCAGTGGGGAAAAAGGTCCCCAGATCATTCACTTCAGGCAGAAGCTGTGGCTTTTATTAGACACAGCTCTGTCCTGGGTCTGCATTAAACCAACCACACCACCAGATCCAGCAGCAGCAACGCATCAGCCCTTTGGGCCTACAAAGCCCTGAAGGGCAATTTGCAGTGTACGTGTAAGCTGTTCCTTGCCCGTGTTCATACATATACCCAGGTACCTGGAAGGATTATGCTCCTTCCGTGTTTCCATTTACATGCTCTTGGTTTCAGATTTCTAAATTACACTGTGCAACAAAAGCTAGAAACTCACTGCCAGCTATGAAAGCTTCTTTTTCTCTTACTTCCAGTGTTTTTTCAAAGACAAATGACCTGAGTACCAAAATAATTCCCCATCCCCTCCATGAAAGCACTTCACAGAACTAGCTTGTGATTTAGGAATCAGACACTTCTAAAACCAAGCAAGAATGGGATTACAGCTAATCACATTAGCCTATAACTTTTTTCCCCCCTGTAAAAGCAGGATTAGAGGCAGAGATGGGGAACTTCCCACATTCCCGCACACCAGCTACATTCTTCCAGACCCAGCCTGCCGAACAGCTAATAGAATTACCAAGACCAGACCTAGGATTTTCAGGGATTACTCTGGAGAGGTTGCCAAAGGAACTTACTGGGCTGTAATTCCCAGCTTTGCACTACTGGAGAGGGACAGAGAGACCTTAAAATGACATTGAGAAGTATGCCAGAGGGAGTCCCAGCCTGAAGACATAGTCATCTACATTTTGCAAGGGCTGTGGAGACACTGACCTTTATTCTTCTCAATAAACTTTAATTAAGAAATGAACCAAAAGCACAGGACTGGAGATGTGATTAATGAGAGGCGCAACAAGGTAAGGGGGAGGGAATCACCCTCCAAGTCTGATGCTGACACACCTTTCTTTAATTTTTAAAAAGATCAGTGATAAGTTTTAATGCCTTACCAATCCCTCCATCATGGTTGAGAACACACATGACTGATTTAAGTTCTCACCTTCAAATGACACATGAAAATGGCTGAAAAACATTTTTGTTTGTTTGTTCAACGGGCAGGAGGAAGACAGGAGAAAAATTTCTATTTACATTCTGCAAAATGCAAATCACGTCAGACCAACAATCCACAAAATTTTACCATCTATGTGATGATATAAGCAACAATATTCACTGAGGTTAGCTTTACGATCAGTATTTTCCATTCCTAGATGCCTAACCAAATACCTGCACCTAAAGGCATATTCTGTCCCCAGCAGCACCACACGTACAATGCAGGTTTCACTGTACGGCTCAAAATTTCTAAAGGATAAACACTGCAAGTTTGAACTTAGGGCAAGTCCTTGGAAAGAAGCAGGGAAAAAATCCAACCTTCTTATTTCCCTTTTCAGTCAAGACACCTACAAATAAGTTCAAAGAGAAACAAAAAATATTTCAAATAAATCTGATTTCTACTCCAAAATCTAGCATTCACTCATGAAACAAACACCCTTAATACAGATTCGGAAGAAAAAACACTTTCTCCAAATGCAGTTTTTAAACCAAAAAACCCCACTTAAAACTAGCAATTTAAGGAACCTAGTTTTACTGCACAGGCTTCTGCAAAGCATCACATACTACTGAACAAATAAAAAACCAAGACCCGCACTCAGCCTGCCAAGGCACTTGCACAGACATGGAGCCATGGAATTAACGGCAGGGGACGGGACTGAATGGAACACGGGAAGAGGCACCAAGCTCCCTGCACCGTGACCCAAACCAACATAGGTGCAACACTTTGCTCCCAGCTATGAGCAGCGCTGCTCAGCTGCTTCGTGAGGCCGGTCGGCAAGGCAGGGATGTGCCGGGTTTCATGGGGCAGCTCTCACCTTTGAAACAAATCTTGTAGTACAACCCTGAACCCGCTGGAGAGGGCCCTGCTCTCAGTCATGATGCTTGGCCCTGAAGTGATTTCAGGAGCGCTCTTCCGAACCAGAAAGCAAAGGAAGGTTTGCTTCCCACTATTCTCACAGCTTCTTGCTTTCTCCTCCTCATAGACAGGCAGCACGGATTATGAATCAAAAAGAAAAAAGTCCACAAAGAAAGATAAAAAGAAACTTCCCTCAAGAGAGAAGGGTAAAAGAAAAGAATAATAATTTAAAAAAAAAAAAAATTATCAGTGACCCTTTGGGCAACTTCTTTTTCCAGCACTAACCTCTGTTTCATTCAAACTGCTTCAAAACCTAACAAAACCCATCTAAAAATCAAAGCAGCAATGCCTATAGTGTTTTCTTAGCCTTCAAAGAGCTGTGTCTAACCACCACACCTGAACAAAAGGACAAAACCCTTGCCCACGTAGGCTGCCATAGAAGGGATCCTGCCTCACCCCAGGGAATGGGTATCAGGTGTTTCGTGGCTTGGTAACAGGCTGAAACTGCTGTTTCGTGAAGTACTGAAGGATGAGGGCTTCCGGTGTATCTGCAGTGACCTGCTACATCTGAAAAATACAGATATCTCTGAAGAACAGTGGGGTAACTTTTTTTCTTTGGAAGACTTCTCCAGAAAATGGACCACTGTTCAAGATGTAAGAGCTGGAGACCAGTCTTCAGTCCCACCTCCAATGTAAGACTCCATCAAGGACCAGATTGTTAGTTCTGGCTGACAGGTAGTTTACGGCATTACAAACATGTGCTACACATCATCTGTTTCTGAGGAGGTCTCCAACACACACCTAAAGATAGACAAATCATATTTGGCCTGAATGAATCAATGCTGGCCAAAAAAAATAAAAAGATCTGCTGCGGAGCTTGGCTGGAGCTAGATCTCTTTTGCCTCTCTGCAGGGAGTTTGGAAAGTAGAAATTATCATAACAGGCCATAAAAGACCGAGGAACAAATCGGAGAAATTCAGAAGGGCTCACAGGGGAAGCAGAGGAAAGGAAAGATCTCACCTTTGTCAGTCCCTTTAGGCAGTGGGGCAGATACACAGACAGGACAGCACCAAGGGCGCTCAGTTATGGGACCAGCAGATTTAATAAAAAGAGAAATTGACTGGGAAGACTTTGGAAACAGAGCTATGCCTATGAAAGGATCCCTAAACAATCTCACAGACCTCTAACACTAGCCCAAGGACACTTTGCCACAGGATTTCTGAAGCGGTGCTATGCAGGACATCAGAGCATGAGCCACAAAACCACCACAAGCTAGTACCCAAACAGTACATGCTCTTCTTCCACTCCAACTCATACATATGCTGTTGTGTTGCCCCCGCCCCACCCTGCCACCCCCCCCAGTTAAAAAAAACACACAATTGTTTATGGTGCAAAATAAAAATAGCAAAAGATGCAATTAAAGGTCAATCTGTTTCTTCTCTTACTGCAGCAGAAAACCACCACAGAAAGCATACAGACAGTGGTACGTGGTTTCCCACTCCTTTCCCCATTCTCTCTCCCTCAAGTCAGGTAAACCTCACTACCTGAAATTATTTTAGCAGTGTCATTATCACTGCCTGTAAAGGATTGTTAATGCAAACAGCATTAAAAAAAAAAAAATAAAAAAATCAGTCAAGATTGACTACACCTTACTACAGCACTTCAAAAAGATGGCTGGGGGGTGGTGGGAAACAGATTAGAAATGGTTATTCACCTTTCAGCCACAGTCACCACCAGGACCTGGGAGCTGCTTTCACGAGAAAGGTGCAGAGCCTACACTATCTGACATCACTCCTCCTTCAGCGGAGATGTCTAGTAGAGTTAAAAACAATGTGGCATTATGACAAGTGAAACCGATGGACAGACAGATCCCCCCACACCAGAGGGGAGCCAGAGCTGACATAATACTGCTTCTCTTTCCACTTGTGGAACCAGACCCGTTCGACTCCTGCTTGTCTTGGGGATGGGGACCATTTAGGAGAAGCATTGCCATGGCCGTCAAGGTCAGGGCCATGCAAGATTCAGGTGTTCATGCAACCCTCGGTATCAAAGAAAAGAAAGCGAAGGAAATGACGCTAAACAGTTATGCTCTGAGGACACAGCACTGCCCATAGCCCCGTACCTCAGCAGCCCTGGACTCCCCCAGCAGACTCTCTTCCCATTAAGCCTCGCCGTGTTGAATACAAATCCCCAAAAATGAGCGAAGTTCGAGACTGGCTGCCCTGCTTCATGCTAGAAAGGCCTGCCCACCACAGCACACTGATAACCTCTTTTTATTTAAGGTCGCTTTTTAATTTTCATTCAGTATGAGTGCCGAGTCACGCACAGCGTCCCTGTTTCGGTGTTCCCCAACTACGCACTGACCACACGCCCTCCCGCTCCACCCACTGCACTTGCCAACGTCAGCTGTCTCAGCTTGGGGTTACTTTTCTCCTTCCCCCTCTCAGACTTCAGCACTTAAACCACGCTGTGATAAAGAAACAGAGATGTACCTTAGACTGCCTTTACCCCAGCACAGCTTCCCCCTGAAGAAACACTGGGTGCGGTGTTTATTTAGGGAACACCAAACTCTGCAGACAAACATTTACCTAATGTATGGTATCGGGAGGAGGAAGCATACCTGCCTCCAGCCATTTTATGAGCTTCATCTGTTGAACACCTCATTTAGCGTGCTGCCTCTTCGAACCACGAGTACAGTTGGCAGCGTCTACTAGCCAGCAAGTGTGCTGCTGGATGGGGGAGCTGGGCAGGAGGTGCTAGCGGTGAAGCCAGCCAAATGGCTGCAATGGACCTCCTGGCCACCTCCTACGTGCTTGAACCTCTGTAACTACCACGCCATAAACCTCCTACCTCTCATCTGTTAGATTTGAGGGGCGGTGGGGCTCGACACAAGCTGGGATTTCTCTCACCAGCTGTGCTGTTTGGCACTTTGAGCACCTGAAACCGTGACCCCTCCTACCCTACCTAACCTGTGAGCTGGGAAACTACTCTGGGTAACACTGTGTATTGTACCTGGCCATCCCAAACACATTTCCCTGCTGTAAGGTACATAACTGGCCAAATAGGAACCAGGTCTTGCAAGTCACCTTCCTCCTTATGGTTAAGGGGGAGGAAGAAAAAAATCCTTAGTTAAGAGACAATAAAATGCACAATTAATACGAAGCTGCTGGTGCCCAGTAAAACCTCTGGCATTTTAGAGCTGTGAGTTCAATAACAACACAGATCCAAAAGGGAGGGAATAAAGATCCAGGGCAGAGATGATCCAGGAGCCTCTATCCCCCCCTGCAAATGCTGCTCCAGCACACACGCAGCACCTACTCCGGCCCTACCTGGTGTCTGCTCTGCCCAAATCCACCCAAAGACATCGCCCTCCACTCATTAACTGAACTCCCCTACTCCAAGTCTTACTCGGGATACAGGTCAACCCAGAACTGACTTAACTTGTCCTTAAACCCACAAACCATACTTCTTCCTCAGGTGATACACAGATCCCATCGCAGGAGCGACCTGTGCTTTGCCGCACTCCTTCCTTTGAAGATCTAACTGAGCATGTTTCATTTGCGCGCATTCACAGGCTCAAAGCTGTTCACCCCAAGGGGCGCAGCCCCGTCAGATTACTTTACAGCATGATGATAACTCTGCCAAGCCATTCCCACTTACACCTTTCTGAAGGGATGCAGCTGCATCTAAGACTAAGGAACAAATCTGGAGTGTTTGCAGGTAACATCCGCCGACTGCCGCCAGTGCCAATGCAGAAGGGGCCAAAGGACACTGCCTGGGAGGACACAGTCACCCCCTGGTTTCAGAAGCCGGGACAATACTCAAGCGAGCTTTTCATTAACATGTTGGACAGCACCTTAAGCCTCTGGGGCACTAGCAACTCAAGACAGCTTAAAGGGATGAATTTCATACTTGTCTCGTTAGGAATCATGCGTGTGCAACTTAGACTACATTAAAAATAACAGAGCACATCATTTAACTTACTTTTTTTCCCTCTCTCCTCTTACCCTCATTAGCGCTAAGAAACCAGAGATCACATAGGAAAAGCCAAGCACAGAACAGCAGGAAAAACAACTGTGTTGTCCAAGCACAAAACTTTAAACTCGGGATTCATTCTCCACGTTCATATGAAATCTCTTGCCAAAGCTTATCCTCACTGCCTCAATTTCTTCACCCACGGAATCAGAACATTTACACATGTACATTTTTCTCCTAGGTTATTCTGAAATTATTATTTGCAAGATACTTGGCAGATTAGAGGCATAACATAAATACTAGATGCTATAATATAAGCTCTTACACAAGGAAAGGGATTTCTGAAGCTCTTAAAACTATCATGAGGTTTCTGTAGACTGTTTTATACAAGCCCAGGCTTTAATATACATTGTCAGACTCGTGCTTAAGTTAGCATTACATTATGCACAAAAGAATAATTCATACACAGGAAGAATGTTTAGTTGTCTTTAGGTACACGTATGGGATTTGAACTTTTAGCTCATTCATCAGGTCCTACTCAGTCTTGGGTTCTGAACTACAGAAAGAATAAAGAAACATAATTTTATCCAGACAAAGAGAAGTGCAAACAATTTTTTTAAAAGTTTAAAAAGGAAAGTAATTCATTATTTCTGTGTACTTAACCTGAGAAGACAGCCAAACAGAACAAGATAAAAAAAGGTATTCCTTTTCCCAGGCGTATCATCCTCCTGAAATTTGTACCAAACAGAATGCATACAAGAAATGTGTTTACCAGCGAGGTATGAGTCATGCTCCCAGCTGAGGGTTAGAAAGACTAGCTCCCAGAAAGGAGAATGTAACTTTCAATTCGCAGGAGCTCAACTGCGGTGTTATCTCCTGTTAATAGGAGGCAATGGGGATTAGAACAAGCAATCAGTAGTTGCACTCCCTACCCTATCTTCTGACATCAACATACCCGCGGACTCAGGACAAACAATTTCTGTGCTTTGGTTTACCTCATCTCATAGATGTGCTAAGCTTTCACCTGCTTCAGGTTGTTATTATAACATTTAATGTTAGTATAAATAGCTTGGTCTAGACAGAACATGAAAGGTATTTCAGGTGAAAACATGCTTCTGTGTTAACTCACAAAATCAACAAATTTCATGCTGATTGTACCCAACTAAAATTCATGATCACCGAGAACAGCTGGAAATCATTTTAATAAAAACTCCAGTTAATTCTCACGTACATTCATTTCCTAACAGATAAGGAACACGGCATGAGAAAATACGATACAACATCATCAGCCTTACAAAACAACCAGTACTCAGAGTAGAAAAAAAAATAATCCATAAGCTCTCCCCACCTTTTCATTTTGAAGTTAAGTTATTGCTGTAACAACATGCCACTGTAATAATGCTGCAGGACACCGACATCATACTTCACCTACAACTCCTGCATTCATTATGGGTCAGTAGTCACCACACCACAGAGAAAATGTAATTGCTTCTGCAAGTGTGCAGAGCAGAGAAACCACAGTATCTCCGAAATGTAACATCAGGGAAAAGGAGCTGGGACTTTGTGTCTCATCAAAGGCAGGGCACCGCAAGGATAATAAATTGACTTTATAAGCTAAGAAACACACCCTCCACAGAAGTAGAGTTTCTGGCTACCTACAGCTGCAAAGATATCTACAGTATCATTTAGAAATTAATTAATTAAATAATAAAAACAGCAGACAAAACTGTCCTGTGCATAGGGTCACAGACAACATACAATTGAGAATTTCCGCATTTCACTTACGTGTATTTAATAGTACCTTTTGATATTCTCCAGAGAGATGGCAGAAAGGTAAGAGTAAAGAGAGGAAAGCATGTGATACAGAGGCAGTTAGCTATGGTCCCATCCCCAGGATTCATACCATTTAGAAAAGCAATTATAGTACTGAATCCTGCACCACCAGGAACACACATTCAAAATAGATAGAAAATGACTAGTCTTGTTTTTCTACCACAAAATGCTATTCAGTTGCCGTTTCCCTGCAACTCCAGCAGCATGAGCAGCAGGCTAGTCCTTTGTCATTTGCAAATTTAGCATCTATTTTGTCATGCCATATGTAGTCCAGGGAATTCAACCAGGAGAGAAAGACTCTGCTCCAGTCTCTTCAGCCTCCTCCTTCACGGGGAAGGAACAAGATAAAGCAAAAGGACAAAAGGTGAAACATAATGTTCTTGGCAAAGTTTGGATGCAGGTGAATACCATCCGAGTCATTTCACGTGATATACTCCATCTATGCTATTGTCTCTACTTTGCCAGTTAGTTTAGAGTTTAACGCAGGGGCTGAGGGCAGCTTAGCAGAGGCTCTGCGGGGAAGAGGTGGTAACACACTGAAAACAGCACAGAAAGGGACTACAGAAGAAATTTCCCTCCCAGTAACAAAGCAATTCAAGCAGAAGCTCAGAAACCAGCTTACGGCTCAGGGAAAGTTCTGGAAGAGCCCTGTGGCCTCAGGAGTGCAGCTGCCTGCAGAGGGGAGGGAGGGCAAGGAGTAAATAAAATGTCAGGCAGGATCCTCCCACCCCCCCTTACTCAAATAAATCACTTAACTTTTCAGAGAGCAGCAAATCTCCTTACCCCTCTGGATTAAAGGCAGACTTAAAGGAACGTTTCTTAACGGACCACCCTCTCCCTGGGTCACTCCTGATGCACATCAGCTAGCCATGTGCAGTAAAACTATGCTAAGGATGCCCTTGATTAATAAGGAAAAGTTAAAATGATACCTTTAAAGACTATTAAAAAGCTGACTGGACGCAGGATATAATTCTCATTTTGCTTCTACAGAATTTGGTGACAGTTAGAAAAGTGCCTGTGGTATAAAAGCATCTCTCTGAAACATCTACCAGCCTTTTGCCATCCTGTAGCACAAGGTGAACTGAAATTCAAGGTCTCATGTCTCCCACACAAGTAAGAGACAGCAGGACAGTCACAAGACAATTCAGAAGACAATCTTCAGGCTGCTCACTGACTAAAGAAAGCTGAGTCCCTGTGGAATTCCCACTGAAATTTCAGGAAGCAATGATGTCTTATCCCAGCATCAAGTATGTTTTTGAAGATTTCATTTGCCTGCCTACATGCTTTGCATAATGCTAACACTATTAAAAGAGGGGAAGCTAATAATAAAAAACAAAGGCTAATTTACATTTCACTGCATAATACCAGAGAGATAAGTAAGTAATTTTAAGAACAAGTTAAAATATATGACATGGATGAACAATATTGCAAAAATATCCACTACAAAAAAAGCTCAGTATAAGAGAAGCAAGCAAAAGGGAAGGAGGAGAAGCGCTTGTTCCAGGGGAACAAGTCAGATGAAGAGGCATATACCACAGATGCTAAGGAGAAGTAATAACGAAGAGCATGGACTTCTGTACCACCAAAGTCAGTAAGAAATCCCTGTCCTCAGGAATCAAAGGAACAAGAGGAAGTCCCTGAAAAAAAATACATATTTTATGGACTCAGACTGCTTTAGACCTGCATGGGAACCTTATCCCAGAATGCCTTCTCCAGCTTGGACAAAACACCGATATGATGACATTGAGAAGCTCCAGTATCATCTGTAAACTGACATGTTTTACAACTAAAGAACATGAACATTCCAAGCACTTTCCGCAGCCAATGCCTCCAGGTGATCTGTTCTCAGAGACAAATTTTTTCCTAAACCCAGTGAGACAGATACTACAGCTGGGCGTGGAGCCAGCCATAAATCCACAAACTCAAACCCCACTGTGTGGATGGCCCATGACATCAGGGCAGACACAATAAAGGTGGAACACTCTCTCCTTACCCCTTCTGGGCCACATCCTCACCTACCAGATGCAGAACAAACCTCTCCTTAACTTCAAGGAGTAAAAAATCTCAGCACACAAAGGCATCCCCAACAAAGTACTGGAATCACTTTTGTTGATTTGTTGCAGTGTGGAAACGCAGGAAAGGAAATAGCTCAGGGAAGCTGGACCTCACAGCACTGCAGGTACGACGCGTATTTTCCGATTTCTTTGTACCAAAGCAAGCTAGTAAAATGTGAGTTAAATGGTCAACCTCTACACTACATCATAAGCTGCTTGTGAGGACACCAAACTTCCTCCTCACGTTCTTGCAAGTGCTCATTTGTACTGTAACAAAAGTCAAACACTGCTCTGACAGTTTCCTTAATACAGATGCTAACACAATGTTAAATAATAGCGTAAAAGTACTTCATCTCCTGCTTCCCCTAAGCAAACAAACTTCAGAATATGCATAATAGTAATTTGATTTCCTGGTATTTTTCCATTTCTTTTCTCTATATAACTCAAATGTGTTCCAAAAAGGCAAACATATTTTGAACGTGTATCTCCAAGGAAGACTTGCAATTATTTTCAGAAAGCCTGGTAACAGCTCAGTAGGAGTAAAAAAAAGAAGAAAAGTCATATTTGGCAAAACCCACGTTTGCCCTCATTTCCTTCTTTTTCTTTATTCATTAATGACTGTCGGAGTGCTTTGCCTTTGGTAATTTTGCCTTTGCAATGTTGGTAGCACTGCTTTCCTCTTAGCACAGCAAGCATTTTGACATCCTCCAGTTACAGCCCACCCCCACTGGAAGATGATAGAGACGTTTCTGGGAAGAGCCGGGTAGCACATTCACTAGTTCTCTCTAAGAAGGAGTACCTTTCACTGAGTTCTGCTCCACCAGCGCTGGAACCAGCAACTGCAATGAAAGAGGATGAGACTAAAGAAAAAAAATAGAGATAAAGCAAAAGGCCAATGTATTCTCATATGGATAACAGGAACCGAGAAAGCCAGTGCCTTGTTTATGCCTTCCAATTAACCAAACTGCTCAACGCTCGTAAGAATAACAAGCCTATGAAAACGAGCCTGGTATGTTCTTCTCCTTTCAGGATCACCAGAGCCATTTACTTTATCTCCAAACACCCCCTCACAGAAGGTTTCACCTACAGGGTCTACCTGGGCTTTCACTTTGCAACACCCACGTTGTTCTTCCCCTGGCCATCTCAGGAGAAGCTTGTGGGCAGCAGCGGATGCGCAGACCTGGCAGCCTGAGAACCTCCCTTCCACTTTATCACCAACTTGTAATTACAGCGACTTGCTGAAAGCCACAGCACCTCACAGAAGCTAAAAATAGCAGCACTTACTTGCTTTGGTAAAGCACTGCTTTTTTAAGGGACTATTATAGTAGCAGAACAATTAGAGCCTACTTTTAAACGTTTAAACTTATAGTTCCCGGGGAATGTGTTCAGTACTCTATTCAATTCTTTAATAATCTGAAGAGAACAATCCAATTTAAAACACTTCAAATCTCTCTTCCCATTTCGGTGTCCCCAATGATGTAACAGCCTTTTAAATAAAGCTAGTGATTACGCGTCAACAACGTGAAGCCTCCACTGTACCTTCTGCAGTAGCTTTGTTGGGAATTCACGTACGCCCGAAGAGACAGTGCTCCACAGCGAAACAGCCTGCAGCTCCGAAGAGCTACTGTAACTTCTGTAATCCGTGAGTTGGTAGCAACATGGATGGCCAGATAAGTTCAAGGTTTAGTTTAGAGACACCAGCAGAGAGAAACCAAACACCGATCCCGGCTCGCAGTATCATCAAAGAAAACAACGCGCGTACTGATACAGGCATCGAGTGCAAGGACATGCCTTGGCTCCGCAGCTACTCCCACTGCTAGCGGGATGAGGATCTGCATCCCAACAACCGCTGTCCTTCGCCTGGCTGGTATTTAAGGCGCTGCATGCAATCGTTTAGTTTGATCGCGCTCAAGGCTAGAACCGGGTCCCGACCAGACACCCTCTAAAGTAAACACCACGACATGAGTGAGTCAGGGCAACAAACCGCCGGGAAAGCCCGGGTTTGGGGGTGGCCAATGGATTTTTTTTCCCCCCCCACTTTGGAGGTGGTGTTCCTCAAGTGTGGCCCCAGACTGAGGGGAATAAACTTGGGGATTAAGCAACCAGCCACCACCAGCGAGCGTGACCGCTGCCAGACCCACAGGAAGGTGCCCCAAACCCCACACGTTTCACCACTTCTGGGCAGTGGGAAGCAGTTACACCCGCACGAATCAAGCCGGGCTTCCTATCAATAGCTCTTTTCATGGCCCAGTCAAGAACAGAGGCAGCCGTTCACCGGCGGGGACCCCATCCCCGGCCCCAGCGCCCCCGGAGCCGCCACTGCGGGCGGGGGAGCTCCGCCGATGCCCGCTTGCCATCCTTCGCGCCGCCGGCTACCGGCCGCTTCCGCGGGGGCTGGCAGCAGCAGCTGACCGTTTGCATCCCCGGCCCCCCAGAAACGAAGTACCCAAGCGCGGAGCTACGGCCGGGCCGGGCGCACAGCGCCGCGGATGCCGCCCCCACCCCCCGCCCCGGCT
>VWZZ01006355.1:116000-182476 GCA_013399095.1 Psophia crepitans | reverse complement strand
CCCTGGCAGAACCCCCTGGTCCCGTGGGCTGCGGGACAGCTCCCGCTTGAGGGGTGTACCATCCTTCTCCCCCTTATACTCGGCAAAGGTATTTTTCCTACAAAATCATTTGCTGTAGCAAAGAATTCTAAGTACTCTCGCCGTGAGGGTGGCCCAGCGGCAGTGGCCTAAAATGAGCCCTGTAACCCAGGCTGCGGGTCCCTGTGCCTGCCGGGGGAAGCCGGGGTCACGGCAGCCTGCCAGCCAGCAGGGAGAGGGTGGCAGCCCCCGGCTGCGTCCGTACCCAGCCAGGCGTTCAGGGTGCTGTTGTGGAGCAAGAGTGAAAGGGCAAGCCCGAATGTTTCCAGATTGGGGGGCATAGATGCTTTAACCCCTCCTTTCCCGGCTGTGCCGTACTGGTCACAGCACACTTTTGCACAAAAAAACCCTTGGCGGGTCTGCTGCAAGCGGTGGTTACCCAAGTGCACGGGAAGGCTCAGGTTTGGGTCTGCTGAGCTTCAGGAGAAAGGGGGTGAGAGGAGGGTAGCAAGAGCATTTAGGAAGTCTGTCCTCTACGGCAAGGCTGTGCCTGTGCCCTGTGATGCTGCGGTACTCCTGAGAGTCTCGCTGAAAGGCAGCGACCTGCGAAGTGGAGCAGGTAGGTACAGCAAGCCATGAGAGTGGCACAGCACTGGGACTTCGCGGGGAAAAGCTGGTTAGTCATCATACGTGACTAGCGGGGATGATCGGCTGTCATCGAGCTGGCTCACGCTAGAAACCGGCTGGTGTACCGCCGAACACGCAGTCACGCAGTTTTGGAGGCTAAGCGCTGTGAGCTTGTTCGATTTCTGATTATTAAACATCATCCCGAGAGACGAGTTCTGACAATCCCTGGGTTTGCTCCAGGTTCCTTGTGTACAGATGTGAGAAATGTAAGGATGTTGTGACGCTTACTAGTTTTTATGAGAAAGCTGTGTGTTAATAAAGTCTGCAGAGCCAAAAGTAGATTAGTGAACAGGGAGGCTGAGAGTGTGTTAAGTGCTACTTGAAGCAGAGTTGGAAAAGTATCCATCCCAAACGAAACATTACAGAAATACCTCCTTTGGGAGGAGGTGGTTATTTTTCCTCTCTCTTGTTTAGTTGTTTCCAGGGCTGATGTTATAGATATTTTGAGGAACAGTAAACCTCGCTTAGGTCAAAAAATACTTGACATTAATAGCTCACCAAGTGATTACAATATAATGGAAACCTTGTAGTTCTTCCTCTGGTGCATTTCTGTTTGCTTTACTTTGCTTCCCGGTTATGTTGCAGAGGTTGTTACTTTAACTAAAAGTGATAAGAAATAAAAAGAAAGAAAAGACTTGTTAAAACAGTGATTTGTTGTTGTTTTTTTTTTTCTCCCCAGGCCCCGTATCTGGGTGCCGTAACAGGCTGTCATTCATCCACGTTCACGTTACAGGGGAAAGCAAGCCTTTGGATTCCCAAAGCCCCTTGGCTGCTCTCTTCAGTGGCCTGAACCATATCTGATTTGTCTGGTCCCAGTTCATTCCCAACCCCTTCCACCTGAGGATAATCTCCTTATACTATCTTTTATCTGCTAGATAGCCAGTGTTTTTCATCAGACAGGCACTCCGGTGCCCGCTTCCCTCAATAACACTTTAATGGACCTTCCAGCTGAAGAAGACAGGAGTGAAAAGAAGGGCATGAGCAGAACTGGACATGTCTCCTGGAGAGGCTTATTTTTTCTGTGTAAAAGTAGAGCCCCTCACAGGTTATCCCATACACTCCTGGAAAGGCTATGCCAGCAGACTAAACTTTGCAGTTTATTTGACCCAAAGACTTTGAAAAATACTATTGACTAAAACTCAGAGAGGATGCAGCGTTTGTCCTCCTGCCCCACCTGCGGTCACCGTTTTGCGCAAAGCATGAGGCAGAAAAATACGGGAGTATGTACGGGCTCGTTAGAGTTTAAATTATTATCTCTGCAAGATGACAAGGAAAAGCTCAGATCACACATATGGGGAGACAGCTTAATGGCTCACCACTCAAATCTGTGCGCTGTTTGAAATTCTGCGGATGCTTGCCTGTGGCACAAGAATGCTGTAAGGATACGACAGGTATGATATGGCCTCTTCATATGGAAAAGTATAGAGATGCTTTAATTTGAGTTCTCTTTGGGAAAGAGGATCATGTTGTTCTCTTTTGAGTCAAAGGTGAAGTCCCACTTCTCAGAGGAAGTAATGGTCAGGCCTGGGAGATCCCAGCAAGTTCCTCAAATCTCTTAGCCCATGGTCCATCTGGTCCAAGCCACACATCTTTCTTTGGTGGTGGGCAAACCTCTAAAGGTTTGTTTATTGACTTGAGATAAAATTTTGAGGCTGAATTCTCTATGAAATTGTTTTAAAATTGGCTCAATGCCCTTCTGCAGTCCCATGACTAATGCAAAGGAAAGAGGACAGGTTGGATTTTTTAAAAAAGGTAGACTTGTTTGTGATATTGGGATACATATGCTTTTCTCTCTGAATGGCTAACCATGCCATGGAGCTAGTGAAGCTGCGTGTGGGCCAGAAGCACATTCATATGAGCTCTTTGAAGCATCTGAATTATGCCACCTTGCCAGGAATAATTTTTAGCATTCAACAAATCCAAGAGCATTTTAATTGTGATAAAAACAGATTTACACAGAGAACTCTAAAATTTTATACAATCATAGAATAGTTCTGATTGGAGATGACTTCTGGAGATCTTGTGCTCCAACTTCTTTGTCAAAGCAGGGCCAACTTTAAAGTTATATTGCGTTGTCTAGAATCTTGTCCATTCAAACTCTCAATATTCCCAAGGATAGAGATACCGCAGCCTCTCTGGGCACCGGTTCCAATCTTCTACCACCCACCCGTGAATTTTTTTTTCCTGGTATCTATTTGGGATTTCTGTTGTTGCAGTTTGTGTCTGTTGCCTCTCATCACCATTCACCTCCAAGAAGAGTGTGACTCTTTCCTTTCTATACCCTCTTATTAGGTAGTTGAAGATCTCAGTAAGGTTTCTTCCCTTAGCCTTGCCTTCTAAAGGCTGAACAAACCCATTTCTCCCAGCATCTTCTTGCGATGATCTTGGTGGCCCACTGCTGATCTCACTCCAGTAGGTCAGCTGGGGAGCCCCAAACTGAACACAATACTCTCACAAGTGCCATTTCAAGGGATATAATCCCTTCCCTTGACTACTGCTAATACATCCCAATATGTGGTTAGCCTTCATCGCTGCAAGGAGGCTCATATTCGCTTTGTTGTCTACCAGGTCCTTCAGGCCCTTTCCTATAAAGGTGCTTTCTTGATAGTCAGCCCTTAATACAGTTTTACTCCATCCCAGTTGCAGGACTTTGCATATGTTCTTGGTGAACTTCAGGAGATTCCTGTCAGCCCATTTCTTCAGCCCACTGAGATCCCTCTGAGTGGCAGCCCTGCTCTCCAGCTATCAACTTGTCCCTCACAATGTGGGGGAAAGAAGACGAATACTTACAGTCAGCAAAAAAACCTTATGGCTATTATAAGCTCCCTGTAGGTACTGTTTATATATAGAATCACAGAATATCTCAAGTTGGCAGGGATCCATAAGGATCATGGAGTCCAACTCCTTGCTCCTGGCAGGACTGCCTAAATCTAAACCATATGACTAAGAGCGTTGTCCAGATGCTCCTTGAACTCTGACAGGCTTGGTGCCGTGACCACTTCCCTGGGGAGCCTGTTCCAGTGACCACCACCCTCCCAGTGAAGAACCTTTTCCTAATTTCGATTTGAACTTCCTCCAACGATTCCGTTTCCTCCTGTCCTATTTCTGCCTTTCTAGCCACTTTTTAAAGAACTGTAATGAAATTCACTTTAAAATAAAGGAAAAGCTTGCAAGGTGAAAAATCCACTTGGCTGTGAGGGCTCTGGTTCTGGCTCTTGAGCACTTAAGCAGAGGGTATATTATGTGGAGTAGCTGGAAGAGGATCCAATGAAAGTGCATTGACTCGACATGCTTAGACGTTTTCTGATCGTAAATACTGTTTCTGGTGCAGGCCCTTTCTGTTTCTTTGGCAGAATGTGGAAATACTTGGGGCTCTGCCTCATAGGAGTATGGAATTTATTTCAATAGAGTAAGTCCTACTTGCTTGTACCTTGTTTATACCTTACGTTCCTTGCTTGCTTGTAGTTTTGTTTCCTGTGCTTATAAAAATAAGTAACAAAAGCAATGGGAAGACTCCCGAAGACTTTGGTGAGAGAAGTAGGTCTAATGTGAGATGAATGCAGCGTTTCTGCCGGCACAAAGTTCTGTGTCATATTGTCACAGACACGCAGAATATCCACAGGTGCGAACTCTGCTGCCAAATGAATTTGGAGAGGATGTCAGAATAGATGTCTGACGTTATGGTGATGAGATCGTATCTGCAGGAGAAAAAACAGTTTTGAAGGAAAAATTGGTTGGTTTTCTCTGTTAATGCCCCGAACAAACCCACTTAGAGCCTTACTTTTGCACATGATTCTGCTTAGGAAGATCACCATGTCATGTGGCGATCAATGAAGTTATTCTTACCTTTTCAAAAGTACTGTGTGACCTTTAATAAGCGTGAGGGAGCTCTTCATCTCTGAAGAAAGGCCCTTCAGAATCACAGCGCCCGAGGCATCATAGTGATGTGGAGGAGAAAATGCCACTTACTAAGACATCAATCCTACTTCCTGCAATACTGGATCTCCCGTCCGTGCCTGCAGCAACCCCCGGCATTTCTAAGCTTATCAGAGCTGACAAGAAACGAAGCCATTGGTGCTCTTGCCACTTTGCAAGTAAGAGCACCAAGTAAATTTAAAAATAAATAAATAGTGGCCCTACATGAGGTGATAGGTTTCCTCTGCCAGACCTGACTTCTACTGTACCATGCTTTAGTCAATAGGGGCTGGAACCCAGGGGTCCTGTTCCCCAGGAGGGTCTCTCCCTCCTGCTTTTGCAGACTTGTTCTTTCTGCATCTTCCCAGAAATATTTAGGTGGCCATGCAAAGCATGTCACAGGCCTGTCCTTACTCAAAAATACACTGTACAGCTAAGTGGTGAAAGCATTCATGCCAGAAAAATGGGTTCATACACCTTCGCACAGTAGAAGACTCATAAATGCAACATCCTGGGCTGCATGACAACAACCCTGGTTTAGGTACCTATGCAAGAAAAATGCCCTAAGGGAGGATCTTAATAGACTGGCAATTAAGAGTTAAAAAGGTCACAAAACCTCATAACTGCTTGCAATCTATATAAATACATAGACTTCAGCGTAAGCTGGCCATAAGCCTGTAAGAATTTCACATTTGCCGAAAACCACAGAATGACTTTTTCTGCAATAATCTACCTGCAAGTATCCTGAAAATAAACGTCTCGATTTGCAGTAAACATCATCATCACAATTTCGCTCCTACAGCCTCTTCTTACTTTCCATTATCTGCTCCATTTTAATGCCTGTAGCTAAATCTGCTAATAATGGGATGGAATAGGGATTAGCTTGTTTATGCGCTCCCGTTGGCAGCTTCTCATAGGGGAGGTGGAGCAAGACAATTATATCCTCTCTTCGGTTCCTTTGCCCTGGCTCCTGCGAAAGAACATCTTGCCCTGATGATGCTCTGAGATGCTTCAAAATGTCAGCGGTGGCAACACTTTTGCTGGTAGTCTCATCAAAAAACCCGAAAGTAATCAGATAGGTTGCGATGCAGAGGCAGTGGGAAAATGAGCAGGTAAAAGGACGTGTGGGTATTTGTAGGTACTTAGTTACGGGGCAGCACTAAAAGCTTGGCTGAGCACAGGCGCAGGCACGTGTGTTTTGGCTGCCTCAACATTTTGGGGTGAATAGGAGCGTGTTTCAGAATATAAGATAGTCTTGCCTCGTGCCAGAGTTAAGTATGAGTTAACCACGCAGGGAAGTGATTTGTGTATACCAAGCGGTGGGGAATTTTTGAGTAACCTGCTAGCTGCCTTCACTGCGGACGCTCCTTAAATAGGGTTTTCCAAGAGTAAGTGGGATGAATGGGTGAGGGGCTTCTTTTCTGCTGATAGCAGCTCAGGAGAGGGGGGCAAACACATGGAAGGGTTCTCTCCCCACATCTGGGCTGCAGCTTCTGCTGCACAAACTTTCCTGCAGCTCGGGCCGGCCAGGCACCGGATTTCAACTGCATGTCAGGAGGGGTCTTGTCTGCAGCACTGCTGAGCTTTAACCATCATGTCCTGCTTAGAGTTTGACAGTACTGGGTGGTTTTTTTTTTTCTTTTATTCTTGTTTTTTTCTTTTTCATTTTCATTTTGGACAGTTATGTTTTTTTAATATTAATTAAATGAGCAGTTCTGGTGAAACTTCAAGGTTTGAACGTCAGCCTGGGCATACGAAATCCCAGGTGCCTTACGTGGCACCCATTCTCAGCCAGCCTTGCCAAGGAAGGAGGTGGGATTTTTGAGCAAGTTGTCAAAACCCCGGGCTCCTAGGGCTCAGGCTGAATTTACCAGCTGTTTTATGCTGTCGGAAATCACGATCCCGGCTATACTGAATGATGGCAGAGAAAGTTAAAGAAATTATACTGCTTTTGTATTCAGCTCTTGGGTTTCTGCTCATCTTCTGCAAGCAGGAATATGGAAGATGGTCTTCCCATTCCTTTTTTTTCTTTCCAGCACTCCTCGTGAGGTTTCTGTGGCCCTGCATGGTCAGCCTGGCTATCTGCTTTCCCAAATACATTCGATTCTGATATTAACATGCTATCGTTCAGAAAGGGATTAATAACACGCAGAATCTTATCAATAGCCAGAGAAACAAGAGCAAACAAGGCAAAAGCAAGTATTTAGAATACATTGGAACTTCCGAAAGTCTTACAAAGAGCTAAAAGTGTGTATATAAATATTTATTAAGTTGCGTTAGAGTGAAAAAGAAGAGCTCTCCTGGTTTAGTTGTGTAAGGATACTATATATTTTGTCCTTTCTTCTATAGTGCCCTTCAAAGGTCTCTTGTTATAGTGTCTGCTCCTTCTTCTGCAAAGGCCTGTTGGACAGGTGTATATTGCTTTTTTTCTCCCATACGCTTGTTTTATAACTCGACCACTCTCTTTGAATCATGCTCGTAACAGTTTTATTTAAATGGATTTTTCCTCACATTGTTTTATTTATTGGGGGGGAGGGGGTTCAGGCTTGATTTGTATTTGGTTTTTACTTCCTTTTTTATGGACTAGAAGCTATGGTTTTTGACAGTCTCCTGCAGAGTGGATTTTAAATAATAATACTAATAATACTAATACTAATACTACTACTACTACTAATAATAATAATAATATCAATAATAATAATAATATCAATAATAATAGAAAATAAAATTTTTTTCCATGCTTCTTCCTAAAATAGATTGCCTGAGGCACCAAAATGTAACACTTCTATCTGCTTAATTTCTCCCAGTTTGAACTGAATCAGTGACTAAAAGCCAGGATTTCATTCGGCACGACAGTGCTGCCAGCCAAGGAGCAGGCACATTAGCAATTTGCCAGTTATGGGCATCCTGCACATAGTGACACTGAGGAGTTTCGATGGTTGGGAACGGGACCTGTTTCAGTTGTGTTGCCATACACCCCTTGGGCTAACTTAGGCTCTTCTGAGATCGCAGAAACCATGGCTTCTCCAAATGTTCTCAAAAAAAAAAAGAATAAACCGGAGGCCTAAAATCAGCCTGAAAAGGTTGAGTCAGGGAGAAGTCAGTTCAGCTCCGGAGCGGGCTGGTGGGGGAAAAGTGCAAACAGGATTGTCTGAAGGTCTCTGCTTCCGCAGCAGAGGCAGGAGCAGGAAATGCCCTAAGCAAACACAGTGCCACAACAATAGGCAATCCGCACGACCTTCTGCTGGCTCCAGCTGATGTGTCTGAAAATCAAATTAACCTTTGACTTTTATGGGTCATGGCCTTTCAACTATTGTGTGGATCAGCCGAAGAAACCGGATAGAAAAGATGCTTTTTAACAGATTCAAAGCAATCAAGCAAGCTTCATAATCTTCCACCAAACAGCTAACGTAGAATAAATATGCTGACCTTCTGGAAATATCATTATTTGTGGTGGAACATCTGTGTTTACAATTTTTTTCATATAAAATGTTTAAAAAAGTAATCAATGATTTCTATGGAGCTGTAGCCCCTTTTGAGAGGGATACATGCACCTCAAATACTCTTAAGTAACAAGAGTAAATAATTAGTGTGCCATAACCTAATGCTCGTTATTGCCAATCATTTCTCAAGTTAGCCACTGAAAGCAACTCTCACTGTGGTGCAGAGGACTTCCCTTCGCCCCGTGTTTTCAGACCCTTTTCCCTTCCGCTTGCTGTTCCCTGCCTGCAGCCCTGCCTGCAGCGCTGCCTGCAGTGAGGTGGCGCTGAGGGCGCGCTGCCCCTGGCCAGCACAACAGCCCTCTGCAAGCCCCGTGGCCTCTCAGGCTCCAGGGAAGTTGTGGTACCCCATGGCTGGTCCAAAAGTTGTTGCCAGCCTAAGTAAAACTGATTTTGGCGTCCCTGAAGATGAAAATAAAATAACTCTGCCGCTGCTGGTTGCCTTCCCCAGCCGGGCACAGCGTGGGGCTGACGGTGAAGGCGGTGGGACTGTTTTGGGGCTGCTCATCCCATCTTGGTGCCTCCAGCCCTCAAACAACCGCCTACCTGCGCCAAAAACCGGGAACCGTGGTCTCAGCTACGCCCGCTTGTCCTTCGCACTTTGTGCCTGTGGTTTGTAATCCCAACCCAAAAAGTGGTTCCCTCTGTGGATTTCAGTACATTTCCATCTGCACTGTTGTAACAGGACTTCCTGAGCTACGCAGTCCCCTAGAAACATCCACGGTTAAAAACCATCTGGAAATGCATGGTCTATATTTATGTATTATTTACTAAGAAAGGATTCGGGTGAGAGGGGAGCAGTGTAAGATAATCTCCTTGATAGTTTGCTGGAAACAACCTGCCTCTGGGCAGACCCCCATTTCAGCGGCAGTAGGGGAGAGATGCAGGTCTGGAAGGCTGGGACAAAAAGTTTGCTGGCGTGATAGCAGGGCGAGAGTCTGCAGCTCAAGAGGAGACCGAAGAAAAGTGTTGACACCACAAAGACAGTTTACGGCGCGTCATTAACTCTGATGAAGCCTGAAATTCAAAGCTGGTAGGGAAGGCTCCTACAAACCGTATAGGAAGCATTAAAAAATGCTGATAAGCAGGTATCTCTCCGACCCCGTTGGCAGCTACATCGATGTAGTGGGTTTTCAAGGGTGAAGTTCTTCGAGACAAGTTTCTCAGGAAGGTTTGACCTGTCAGTGCTTTCAGTCAAAACCAGCCGCTCCCTGAAGCTTAAGCAAACGTGTTTAAGGAAAACAGTGGAAGCACTGTGCTGCTCTGCGCCCCGGGTTGTTTTCATGTGCTCCTCACGGGGCATTTTGTGACATGGGATTATAGCTCACACACACAATTATCGCTTTATTCTGGATGCCCTTTCACTGAGAGTCTACATCCAGTTTGGGTTTTTTTTTTAATGAGGGACTGAGACTGGTCTTTGGCACTGCAGCAGGCTGAGCTTGCTCCTCTCTGGGAGCATATGGGGGCCTCACCCACGGGGAGCGGTGACATTCTTCCCAGGGGGGGATTGCCCCAAGCAGGGGGAGTCTCTTCCCTGAGCACAAACTTGCAAATAACAGAAATCCTCCTCAGGATGGAAAGAGGGAACAGTGCCGCTATGGGGTCACAGATTCATCCCCTCCTGGGAAAGGAATGAGATACTCAAGACATGGTGAGAAGTGGTTTGGGGGGGGTACCAGCTACCCCATAGGGAGAAGTGGTTGAGATTTTAAGGTGGGGCAGCGGAGGGTTGAAGCACGGTAGGAATAAAAGAGCTGTCTGGGTGAGGTGGGGAAGGCATCCAGGAGAGATAAATTCAGTAATACTGATTGTGATAGTTTTGGACTATTATCATAATAATGTTGTTTTCAGTTCCATAATAATGTTTCAGCAAAGACTCCAGTCCTTGGTGAAAATGAAAACTTGGAAACTATTGACTTAATGAATAAAGGGTGATTTGAAAGGTCATAGTAAATGCTATTGATGCAATTGTCTGCAATTTATAGCTATATATTAACCACTGTTATGGAGACCTTGCTGCAGGAAATTCATAGCCATTTAAGCCACCTTGATGTTGTTATTCTGCACGACACAGCCATGAGAGAGCTTCACGGAAACTACGGAGGTAGAACTTGGTTCCAACAGCTCCTGAAGCTGCCAAGGAAAGTAAACCTGATTTTTTTTTAGAAAGTTCTTCCACTTGGCTTCTGTTGCAGACACCTTTTAGTATTAGAAAAATTTGTGTGTGCTTAGCAGCTCTGAAAAACAGTGAGTTTCCATCAGGTACCCAAAGCTGCCTTTAGGATCTGGAGTTAAGCACTTGGCTTTGATGTTCTGACTAAATAGTAACTTTTGTAAAAAGTCTTGGTGACTGTAATTCATCAAAAATAGAGGGCTCACATTGCTGCCTTCAACGCTCATCTTTTCCTGTTGTTTCCTAATGCACACATCATCAGTTTTATCTTGAGCACTGATTTGGAAAAATAAACTTACTGTATCACAATTGTATTAGTGCAAGAATGCATAAACCCAAATACATTTTTATATGACAGTTAGCCAGAATTCCTCACCCTTGTAAAACTAGTGATGTGCCAACGTTGGCAGGATTAGGGCATAATGATATTTTCTGTCTTCTTTTTTTGGTAATTATGATTATACCAATGCAGGGAAGGGGAGTGTTGGTGCATGTAGATTTAGTTTTGATAGCTTGGATAACAGCAATGCTCACAGCGAAATGAAGTAACGCAGCTGCCAGCACAACAGAGGTGCCGGAGGAAACATCCCTCATTCCTGATAATCTCCCCACGACCTGCGCTGAAGCCCAGGCTGTTGCTTCTCCCCACTTGAAGTGAAGCGCTCCCAGCCAGGGCTACCCCGGTGAAATCATACCGCCCAGATGCAGAGCCAGCACGGGCGCTCTGTGACACAGAACATGAGGTCTCAGCAGCTTGTGCTCCTCAGGCCTGTGGACAGTTACCTTTTGTAGAAAAAACAATGCTCAATACATTTTTCTATGAGTCATATGTGCTCTTCCTCTTCAGCCTCTTTCAAACTCAGCGCCTCTGCGTATCACTTCTAGCCAGCCGCTGGCAGAGTGGTTGCATGTCTTGTGTAACAAAAGCTGCGTACGAGCTCAGAATGCTCTTAATAAAATATAGCTTAATGCCATTACAGCAACAACAACAAAATCTATGAAATCTATGAAAATCTATGAAAAATACTGCCTTTACAACAGAGAGAAACTTTACGTGAGAATCTCCTTCGGGGTGGTGGATCTCTTGATATTTTTTCATTTAAATCTCTTCAGAATCTTGTTTCTTTTCCTTTAGCAGAAATAAAATAAAAATTTAAAAATAGCCAGAAGACAAAATATTACCACATTTTAAATTTGAGTTCTCTGGTTTCTTTCGTAAATACCATTAATGCCAAAAGGGAATTCTGCACTTACATTCTGAAGCATCAGTGTGATCATATGATTCACACTAAAGTTCAGTCTGAATAGCAATGTTTTAATGTGGTAAAAGGTAAATAACCTGCCCCAAGGCTGGCAGCTTCTTCTCATGCCGTCCAGGGAAAGAATTCTCTCTCTAGGCACATGCATTCGTGTGCCCGCACACATAGTCCATATAAAACACTTTCACAGAATCACAGAACAGTAGTGGTTGGAAGGGACCTCTGGAGATCACCCAGTCCAACCCCCCTGCTAAAGCACGATCACCCAGAGCAGGTTGCACAGGGTCACGTCCAGGCGGGTTTTGAATCTCTGCAGAGAAGGAGACTCCACAGCCTCTCTGGGCAGCCTGTGCCAGTGCTCCGTTACCCTCAAGGTGCAGAATTTTTTCCTCATATTCAAGTGGAACCTCCTGTGTTCCAGTTTGTGCCTGTTGCTCCTTGTCCTGTCACTGGGCACCACTGACAAGAGTCTGGGCCCATCCTCTAGACACCCACTCTTTATAAGTATTGATGAGATCCCTCTCAGTCTTCTCTTCTCCAGGCTAAACAGACCCAGCTCTCTCAGCCTTTCCTCATGGAGAGATGCTCCAGCTCCCTAATCACCCTCGTAGCCCTCTGCTGGACTCTCTCCAGTAGGTCCCTGTCTCTCTTGAAGTGGGGAGCCCAGAACTGGACACAATACTCCAGATGTGGCCTTCCCAGGGCAGAGTAGAGGGGGAGGACAACCTCCCTTGATCAGCTGGTCACACTCTTCTTGATGCACCCCAATATACCATTGGCCTTCTTGGCCATGAGGGCACAGTGCTGGCTCATGGAGAGCTGCTTGTTCACCAGGACTGCCAGGTCCTTCTCAGCAGTGCTGCTTCCCAGCAGGTCAACCCCTAACCTGTACTGGTGCTTGGGGTTATTCCTCCCTAGGTGCAAGACCCTACGCATGCCATTGTTGAATTTCATTTGGTTCCTCTCTGCCAAACTCTCCAGCCTGTCCAGATCTCACTGAATGGCAACGCAGCCTTCTGCTGTTGGCCACTCCTCCCAGTTTTGTATCATCAGCAAACTTGCTGAGGACACACTCTGTCCTTCGTGCAGGTCATTGATGAATATGTTGAATAAGACCGAACCAAGCACTGACCCTTGGGGTACATCGCTCGCTACAGGCCTCCAACTAGACTTGCTTATCACAGCCCTCTGGGCTCTGCCATTCCGCCAGTTCTCCCCCTGCCTCACTGTCCTCTCATCCACCCCACACTTCCTAAGCTTGCTTATGAGGCTGTTATGGGAGATGGTGTCAAAAGCCTTGCTGAGTCAAGGTAGGCAACATCCACTGCTCTCTCTTCATCCACCTTAAACTTTTGCAGGTGTATATGACACTGTAACACACATAGATTCAAGTGGAAGGAGGAGGTTTCCTGTCTGGTTGCTATGATTGAATCTGCTGGTCTGAGTGATCTCTTCGTGCACACACCCTGCCCCCGCACTGGCACGGCTACCTTCCAGGCTGCCTGTGGCCACTTACTGCTCTGCCTGGGGCTCAGGGCTGTGCCCCAGCGCTGCTTCTTGCCAGAGACCGTGGAGATGCCCATGCAGTGTGTGAGTGACTGGACCGGTCACGGCACCGTTCTGGAGCACAGGCTGTCTTGCAGAGGGCTTGCTCTTGTATAATGGGCCCGGTTCTCCTCTGGCTGGATGTGGTTTACATCCAGCAATGCGAGTGGGTTGATGCATGGGTGCACAAGTACAGTGCAGGTCAGGGTCACACACGTAATTTCTGCTTTCCCGTGGTGCTGTCGCCAGCGAAGCAGTACGACTCGCAAGGGGAAGTTATCGCGAGCGTCGGCTGTCCCGAAAATCACAGCTGTTGCATGGTGGCAAGGGTTGGGGCTGCTCCCAGCTCCTTGTAGCCCCGATCCATCTTCTTCCTGTGCGATTCACAGTTACAGGTACGATAGCGTCTCCCAGAGCAGAAAAGAGATGACTCAGCTGTACTTACAAAGGAGACCTTTGAGATCAAAAGATGTTTCTTGTAACTGTGTTTAGCTCTCAAATTCCCCGGCCAACTGAATACCAAACCATGCCCTGCTGGAGTGCAAGTAACTTGAAAGTCAGAGGTCAGAGTACCGTCTGCTTGAGCACTGGCCAAGATTTTGGTGTGCAGAGTGAGCTGTGTCATCCCATGGCACTGCACAAGGCGCAACGGAGCTGGCCGGAGCCGGGAGCGCCCACCACAGCAGTCTCCAGGACGAACCCCGATGCCCGCAGCCTGCCTGGGAGCAGCCCGTGCAGAGGGCAGGACCTCTGGCAGAGGCAGGGCAAGGGAGCTGCTGCGTCTCGTCCCACAGACTGGGCTGTGGCCCCGTGCCCTGCAGGGCGCACCGACCGTGCTGCCGTGTGTGAGAGAAGGTCAGTCCCAATTTCACCGGACGCTTGCGTGGATGTGCGCGCTCAGCTTAACTGGTTTAAAAATGCACGTCTCCGCTGAGGGTTTAAAGAGCATTGTTAACTCCGTATGCGTCTTTTGGCTCCCTGCGCTTTGTTCCCGTGTTTTATCCGCTGGCATCCTTAGAGTGTTAGAAGTTGCATTTAACCTTGTCAAAGGAGGACTGTTTGTACGTTAAAATGAAACATTTTGTGCACAAGTCGTATTCTGCTCGCAACGTCTCCTTATGGCTAAATATTTGTGTTGGAATTCCTGAACGATAATACAAAACCAGTCGGATGAGCTGAGGAAGAGTAACTTCTGTTCTGGAAGGGAGCTTAGTTACCCTCGGTATCTTGTGATTGAAACTACTTTATATCCAAGTCGATAGAAGGGATAGCAGAAATACATATTTCATTACTAATTTAGCCTTTCTTTTTTCACAAATTTTCTATGAGCACATTGTGATTTCCTCAGATTCGTCTGGTGAAGTCTCTTGGAATGTTTTGTTTTGCAGAGTGCCTTACCCCACGGAGTGACTAGCAAGGCTGAAACATCCCCTTCTCCCACTGCTGAGTAGCTGCCATTGCTGGGGCGAGCCACACGCTGTGGTCACTATTCACTGTCCGGGCGAGTGTGTAGTTAACCTGCTTAGGTGTATTTAAAACTTAATTTTCCCTGAATATGCCAATGTGCAGCTCTAAGATCCACTTGATTCCTGACCTGACTGTGGATTTTCCCAGCAAAATAGGTTTTTAACCATTAATGAGGTCCGGCAAAATTTCGTAAGAAAATACGAAAATTGTAAACTTATTGCTGTGAGAGAACTGAAATAAAATAGATTGGTTTGAGTTTGCTTCATCTGAACTACAACCTCAGTGCTTCAGGTCCCTGGAATAAATTTCCTTGTTATTATGCACCAGGGTATCCCTTCTGCTGAGTCCCATAACAAATCCTGGCCATTACATGACTGCACACCCAGCGAACCCCTCTGCATTTCTCAACTGAGATTCTCCATGTCTTTTCTTCCCATAAAAACTGGTTTTAATCTGATTTGAAACAAAATATGAATATATCTGAATTACCCCAGAGCGAAAGTGCCGTTTGCTCAGCTCTCCTTCCTGCAAATCTATCCAATGAAACTGTAAATAAAATTAGTGGAAAGAAAAATAGAGAAATAGCAGCGGGACAAGAATGACTTAGCAGATTGAAGAGAACATCAGTGTCTATTTACAATGTTTTTTCAACAGTTTTCCTAAATTTGTTCTGTTTTCTGTTGAGAACTGCTATATTCATACAAAAGGACTATAAAAGCGGCCTGAAGTGATCTTTGCCCTACAGACTTGACCTTGAACTGAATGCAGCCCGGCAAAATCTGGCCGTCACCTTTCAGTGATTATTAGGAAACAAAATACATTTTCCTGAAGTGCTTCGAATATATTCTTTTTGGTCATCAGGGTATGTTAGTAAACGCTACTGCCAAATGAACGTTTCAAACCAAAACAGATCCTCTTGCAATGTTACCTATAAAAACTACTAGAAGCTATTGTATCTGCCTAAACAGAGTGGTAACAAAGGAAAGGAGAAATTTCTTTGATGCAAACTCATCTTCATCCCTTTGAAATAAACAACTACTTAATAGCTGCTCTTTTACGTGTCTCCCTTTTGAATAGAGATGCTGAATGCAATCCCCATTTTCTCTTCTTTCAATACTTATCCTGAGGGGGAAAATTCGTGGCAGGTAGGTATAATACGTGAGAGACAGATATTATTGCATGGCTGTAATCCAGTACTCCAAGGTCTGTACTTCAGCTGGGACTTGACTTGATAATGGAGATACAACAAATGATAAAGAAAAGAACAGTCCTTTTCCTTGAATACTTCAGTGAAAAAATACTGCATATTGCCACAGAGATAGCAAGAGAGCTGCATTACTTTATTTTTTTCCTGCAGAAAAACTCTGGGTAAACAGCAGCCATTAATAAAACCAGACCATTTTCTCCTGGACTGAAAAAGATATTATGAGGCCAAGATTGTTGAGCTGATGAGCCCGCTTCTGTAATCTGTTTCGGATAACAACGTTCTAACAGTACTGAGCGTATGCCTGTGTGAAAGGTATTAGCGACTTCTGCTGAAGCAAAATATGAAGTAAAAGAAGAGCTGTCTGAAAGGAGCATAACTGATCCTGTGTTACACAGCAGGTAAAGGCAATGGTGGGGGTGTTATAAACATCTTGTTACATCAAAATGAAAATTGATTGTTATGGGATGAGTGGTACTGAAAACATCATGCGTTTGTCTGTTTATTTGAACTGCTTTTCAGATGCCTTTGTTAGGATTGTCTAAGCCTTTTATATTAAATCCTTTTTTCAGTGGCTTTTCTTTGAGGAACTTTGACTGATTCAGCTGTACTTTCTATCTAATTTCTACCTCCTACTGAATTTTAATGTCAAATGTGATTTCAGAAAGTTCAGATGTAATTGAATGGAAAGCTAGGAAAAGGAGATAGATTTCTCAATACCTAATATTTTTTCCACTATAAAGTACTTGTAGCAACCCTCCAGTTCGGGGAGGAATATGAGATTTGGCAAGGGACTTGGTCCTAGGTTCACTAAGCTTCTGTTATTTCTTCTGGTAAAACCTACATATATTAGAAACCCCAGAAAATCTCAAGCTCTACAGGTTTTCCTGCCCTTTTTCAATGGAGACAAAAATTACAGCAGCCTTAAAGTTACTTTGCATTTATGCTGAGAGACTAGATCTGCTTGCAGACATCCAGCAAGCAAGCAAGTTCAAGGCTGAGCATAGTTGTTTCACATACAAATGACTCCATGTAACATTCCCAGTGCTCCCTGTTCTGCGTCATGCGTTTAAGTATATATTTCATAGCTATAGTATGTGTTACTCCATCACAGTCCTACACAAGGACTGCAAGCCAAATTGGCTATTTGGCTATTATGGCAATGGAGGTCATTGGCTTGCCTTTGTGTTATTTGGCAGTGATGAATTTTTCACTCCATATGGAAGTAAACTGCACTTGCTGCCAGAAAAATAAGAGCACATTAAAACAACAACTTGATAAGCATATTGATTAATGAACACTTGGAATAGTGCAGTTGAACGCTTAACTCAGATTTGTTACAATTCTGATTGCTACGCCGTGCGTACGTGGTATCACAGTGCTTAATTACAATGAAACTATTAGAAACACTGAGAATTAGAACAATGAAGCAATGAATGGGTGTCTGGATCATGCTGACAGCACGTCATACTGTGGTCATAATTTTTCTTTCCCTAATAACACTAAAATTTTAATAATTGCAGGATCAAATGCGTCCAAATGATGAAGGCACATGGGTCTGAAAGAATCTGCATTTCCCATGTCACACCAAATGGCTGACGTTTGGAGTGTGCTATTTAACCAGCTTGTCTCGCTGTCCAGGTTTCAATCAGTTTTTAAATAGTCCTTCAAAAGTTTGGGATCAAACCTTCCCAAAACCCATGAATCTAAGGTCCAAGTCTTCTAGGTAAGGTGTATGAAAAGACCAAAATTGACACAGAGTTAAGACCAGAAGGTAAAAACAGACACACAAAAATTTGCACCATAATTTAAAAAGTAGCTGCACTGATGAATACACTCTGTCCACCTCTGTAAGTGACACAGCTCAGCTTAAAAGGCAGGAGGGAAACAAGCACTTGATCTTCCCTCTCTTCGTCTTGAAGAAAGGATACGAAGCCTTTCGTCCTGCAGATGACTCATACCTGCAAGTCAGGATGTGCTACTGAGAAGCCCACAAAGAGGACAAGGTCTCTTGGACCAGTCAACGAGCGTGGGGAGGTGTGGGCTTGATCTCAGAAATGCAACAGCACAGAGCAGAGCAGAAAAAAATGCAAATTCTTGTCTGGCTTTGTGAGAACTGGCCTTTCTCTGCTACCTCAGTTACCAGTTCTTCTCAGTTGTGTCTCCAAACATCATCTCAGCTGGAAATTCAGTGCCAAGCGTGCCTATTTAGGATGGCTGAAGAGTGTCCCCAGACATAGCGTGGCATCTGGATCGAGGCCTGCTCTCAGAGCCTGGGTGTTGGCAAGCCCAGTGAGATGTCACCTGCAGGTTGCACAGCTCTGCTGCTGCATCAGCCACACGTCAGACTGTGTCCTGCTCGGAGGACCGGCCCCCAGATGTTGAAGTGATCCACCAGTTGCTCACAGTCAGCAGTCTGCTGAACCCAGCACATGGGTCAAAGCTGGCATGGTTCTCCACATCATTCTGTTAATTCCCTGGAGATCTCCAAAGCTTCATGAAAAATGCTGTGTTTTCACAGCGGCCATCTGTTATAAGCATGTAAGATTGCTTGTGCTGGTGACCAGCAGCTCAGCTGCAGAGTGGGATTTCTCGGCCTGCCCCTTCATTGCTGGGAGCAATCACAACACAGAGTTAAGAAGCAGAGGTTCCTCTCAGATCACATCCAGATGTTCATTGCAGGCAAAGAAATACAGACCACATGCTGGTGACTCTTCCAACTGTCACACTTGACCAGACCTTGCTCAAATGTTGTATGAGAAGTCTGAATGTGAAGCAGCGGCCACAATGTCTTCCAACTCACTGTGTAAGAAGGGCTTTTCAGAGGCATGACACAGGCACCTCCATCTGCTGGAAGAAGGGCTCAGAGCTGCCGTTGCAGCTGCTTTTGCCCCACACATGCATCACTCTGAAGACCGTATTTGTGCTTCTGGTTCAGGATGCCAAACATGGGCCAGCTCAGGATGAGGAAGGGAGGATGGCTTGAGGACTTGCAGGTTGTCTTGCACGAATGAGAGGAAGGGGCAGGGGCCTGGTTGGTGGAAATGCAGGTAAAGCAGGAGGAATGAAAGACTACAGAGTTCAGATCGGGGCACCCAGGTACAAGAGATGGGGAAGAGTCTGGAAAGCAGGTAGAGATGTGGGTCTGGGGTCCTGATGAGACAAACTAGACTGCCACATAAGCAGTCAGGGAAGCTGTTGTTGACAAATTTAGTTCGGGAAGCTCCTGTAGGCACTTACAACAGGAGGATGCCTTGCAGGTTGATGAACATGCTTGGAAGATACATTGCAGAAAACTCAGGCTGTCCTGTCAGTGATGTACCTGAACAAAAATACATACATAGAGCAACATAGGATGGTCTGGCAGTCTTGCACATCACTTTTAAACCAGGTGATAAACAGAGGTCAAGTTTCTGTGGCAACAGAAAGGGTTGTCACGAAGAGAGAAAAACTTTCTGCTGAAAGAGTTCACATAAAGAATGCAGAGCAGAGGGAAAGTGATAGATCCAGTGTCCCCTCTCCTCCTACGCTGGCCTGACGAGCACTTTGGGTGTGACCAGCTCTCAAGGATCAGTGTGACACTTTCAAGAAAAGACACAAGCTCTGGAAGCAGGGACACCTCTTTCCAAAGCAGGATGATCTGTTCTAACATCCTGGGCTTGAGAAGCAAGCGACTGTCCAACAGGGCTTCTCAGCTGCCTCTGTACTCCTGGCCTTGTAGGCAGAACATGACCTTCATGCAATGACCAGAGGAAATTTTATTTCTTGCATGGAGGAAAGCTATGGAGAAGGGACAGTCTGTTTATTCTGACCATCTCCAGCATCCTGGATCACTGGCCTCTTCTTGCTCTCGTGCTACAAATAGTAACTTAAGGTGTTGATGCTTACGGTTAACCTGGAGGTCTTCTGAAATACCAAGCTTACGTCCAAGTGCTATGGAGGTATTGAGTAATATGCCATCCAGCGTCACTCAGATAGATACAGTGTTCTCATCTGGATTATATCAGTTTTAATGATTAAAGGATATTAGAAAAGCCTCTGGTGAGTCTTCGTAGTTGCCTTTCTTTCCCTAGATACCAGACAGTCCATACAAGAACCATGTGGGTGAGACGGCAAAGAAAGGTTATTTTACTGCAGCAGAAACCCCTCTGTAAGTTATTCTTTCAACAATTATTAAATAACTCTTTTCCTAGTGTTTTGTCTGAGTCCTCTGTATCCATGGAAAAAGGTTTGCCAAATGCCAAATGACTGTTTCTAAGGCTCCGAAGATCTGCTACATAGGAACAAACCTAAGAATTGCTTCCCCTCATTCTTCCTGTGCCTTAAGGCCTCAGAGCTGCTGGAGGCATGACACTAAGTGCCTTGCCAGGAGCACATACATACTGGGTAGCCATGGAAGGAGACGAGGCTCCTGGTGGCATCATGGGGAAAAGCATACGTGCCTCAGCATTTCAGTGACATCTATTGGACAACTCTGTTGGATTGGTTCCCAGCATTAATTTGCAATAATCACAATAATTTACATGCAAGCCTTAATTAGTGAAGATCTGGATATTTATGGGATCTTGAAAGTATAGGGTGTACTGTCTGGTCTGTTTCTGCCCCTTTTCATTCCAGTGAAACTCTGCTCATGACTCATTGCTCATTACCGTCTCCCGGCAGTGTATGAAGAGAGACATGTACAGCAGAACAGAGCGTTTCTTACCCTGATTATTTGCTGCTTTTCAACAGCCCAATACTCCTTTAGCGCAGCCTGGTAAATGGCTTCCTTGTCATCTAAAATCCTCACAAGGGTTTATGTAAGGGAACACTTGAACATATGGTTCTTGCATATCAGTTTAGCATCTCAGTGCTGGCTGGTTGGGGTGGGGGGAGTGGAAAATCCCGTTCTGTGAGACGTGCAGACAGGAAGGGTTTAGGTATGGAGCCCCCAGAAGCAACACTGGGCTGTCCCTGGGCCGTGGAGGCACGCACCTACTACCCGGTAGGGACAGGTGCTGAGGGAAGTTGCTAACAGGAGGAATGCTATGAGGTAAAGAGGGTTCCTTTTTGTATATAGTGAGGTATTTAATTTACTAACCAGTACCCACGTGAAAGCACTGCTGGGTCTGTGGCACGTTCAGGCTCTGTCTGCTCTTCCTCACTGCCCAGCACGGTTGCTGGAGCTCTTTGAAATCTCTGATTTGGTGACTTCTGAAGTACACCTTTATCTCTGTGTGCTACCTTCGGTGTCTGCTGCTTCCAAATGTAGGACAGGCACATCATCTGCGTTCTTCCTGCTGTACGGGGTGGTCCTCAGTGCAGTGCAGAAGTGTGGGTATGGACAACATCTGGCTGGTATGGTGGCATCCTGCATTGGTGTGCACCATCCCCTCTGGGCCTGGCAGCTGCCTTTGGAAAGAAATGTGGCTGCACTGGCAAGGAGGGAGCTGTGATGGATGGCAGTGGATCCTCTGGTCCACACAGCACAGACATGGCTACTTGGCATGAAGATCACTGTGTTATGACTTCAGTTTCCCTTCACATGGAAGCATAACCCTCACAGAGCTCTCTTCCTTTGGAAGAATCTACCATTTATCTTATACTCGTGCAAAATTTTATAAAAGGATTTACTACTGATATTAGATGGCAAAGAAGCCAAGGATCTTTCTTTCTTGGTTTGAATGCATTTGATGCTGTTCTGAAGAAATTACTTCAGGTGAAATCTTATTAGCCAGGGGTAAAGTCCGCTGCAAAAAAAAAAAAAAGATGTTTTATGCTTTGGGAATGTAAAGTAGATGTTAATGTACTTTTTTGAAAGATTTGGAAGCAGAAGTGGAGTCCTAAGGACCTCATCCAAGTCTGTTTTGTGGTCCAATCAAATGGCACAGAGCACTGAAGGCTCCTCAGCAGCCCAGGCAGAATGGAGGAGCAGGCCAGGGCATTTCCCAGGGGAGAAAGGTGGACAAGCCTGTGGGTAAACCTCACATGGAAGGTGAACCAGGTTAGGGGGGGCAGCAGCTACTCCAGCACCTCTCCACCCCATCTACCCCTCTCTTAGCAACAGAAGCCAGGTGAGCTTTCCAGGGCTCTAGCTTCACCGTGCAGCAAAGAGAGGACCAGGCTCTTTGGGCACCCCCAACACTTTGAGCCCCTCTGCAAATACCTACTTTTCTGATGCACAACGCCGGTGTGGGGAGGATAGCTGGGTATGTCTGGAATCTGCTCTGAATAATAGAAACACACTGAAATGATCCCAGGGAAGAAGTATCTGGAGTTACTCATTTACAGCCTGCACACATTTCATATCTGACAGTAGGACAAAGCGCTGCAAAAATACCCTGAAGAATGTGAATCTCTGCTCTGATTTGCACTTAAAAGGCAACATCTGATTAGTGTCTGTGTTTTATTAACAGAAGACTGGGAGGATGAAAGCTTCTCAGATATTACCTTTACCAGATATTTTTGATAGTATATTGTGGAAGAAAATGCCGCATTTCATTAAAGTCTATCATTCATATACCACAAAGGCTTTGGCAGCAGTTTATAAACCCAGCGGTAATTTTCAGCATTACCCACTCTTCAGTTTCTAAAGATTCTTTAAAAAAAACCCAAACTCCTGATGACCTCTGAATCAACTGGAGTTCACTGGTGTGTGTGGGGCTGTGTGCTGTTGTACACCAGCTGTGGGGCTGCCTTTGGTATAAGCAGCCGGGTTGCTGTGTCAGCAGTTATCGCACTGTTTAATTTTAATAGACTTGGTTACACAACACGTTCTCAGACCTTCCAGCTGTGCCTAATGAAAATTCATATTGACACTCGTTCTGGTCTCAGGACCCCCCTTGCGCCGGTGTTACCTTATTATTTTTTTATTATTCTGCTTACAAGGAAGCTCAGCGCTCCAGATATGGGAAATGCCATATATGTTGAGGATAATCTCCCGTCACGGCAAGGTTTCTCCTCTGTTAGTTCTCTCTGCGTGCTTCATTTCATCTGTTTGCCACCCATTAGGAAGGGTAGGGAAACATTTGGTTCTTGAAGGGTTGAGTGCTTCAATTTATGTGATGTAACTGCATCAGCAGAGCCATAATTTATATGTGAATACCTTGTTGGGAAGTCTTAGAATTGTTTCATGGATTTTCTTTGAACAGATTGTAATTTTCTTGACTTTATTAATTATTCAAAATGTTAATGACTTTGGGAGATTGATTATGAGCAATTTCATGTGAGTATTTGGTATGCAGTGCTCTACTTCTAGGGCCATTACTTTGTTGTGTAGGTAGATAAAGGCGTATCATGTTTTTTCTATTTTGTTGAAGGAAGATGTTGAAAAATGTCAAGATGACTTTGCTCAGAGGATAAGAGTTTAGGGAGAGACAAAAAAAAAAAAAGTCAGAACATTTTCCCCTAAAATCCTGGCTAGATAAAAGAGTTTTTCTAAGAATAATTTCTGAAATAAAGAACATTATTTTCAGATTTGTTTTATTTACTTACCAAATTTTAATTTCTTATGATAACTTACAAGGTAATTGGGTCTGTGCATGTAGTCCCACTGGGGGTGTCCTACAGCTTAGGTCACCTTGAGCTTAGGTGAAAGATGTCTTTCTCCATACAAAATGTTCTGAAAATACAGTTTTCACCGGTTTGCAAATTTCTCTCAAGGTTATTGTGAAGGTGAAGGTGACTGTAGGCAGCTTCCAGTCCTGAAGAGTGCTGTCAGACACTTGTGAAGTTTGCTGGTCTCCTAACACTTCCGTTCTATTTTTATTGAAGCATGAAATGTTTTAGTTCACTTCAAACAAGCATTTTGTGGGATAAAAACATGATTTCTTGAACAGCAAGTGGCTTAAAATAGATGTGCAACAAATAAACTTTTAAAGACATTTGAATACTTGATTAGGAAATATTTAGTAATGCTTCCTTCAGTCTGCTCTTGGCCACTTTTGCTTTAAGAGTGAGAGGAGAGAGGAAAGGCAGTTGCTGTGGTGTACAGGTGCATATTATTTGCGTTGCCTATTTCAATATAGATCCTAACGGTAAGTATGACAAAGTTGAAAATTCACATTTTAATTATAATAGTCTTGCCATTTTGGCAAATCTGAGACATCGTTTTGTGACTGGCTGCTGCTGGCCAAAGCTCTCCCCCATGTACCCGACTTGAATCTCTACAGGGCCACACATCTGATGTCATGTTTTCTTTGCTCTGGCAAGCAAATCTATGTATGGCTTTCTTTAAAAAGCTGGCTGCTGCCCAGAGCTTAGAGTAACACGCTGCATGTGGAGGCCCTTTGTTCAGGTGAATAAAGAGCACTTTCGTCCTCTGGCTCTGCACGTGTGTGCTGTTTTGGCCGGGACAGAGTTAAATTTCTTCACAGTAGCTACTATGGGGCTGTGGTTTGGGTTTGTGCTGGAAACAGTGCTGATAACACAGGGATGTTTTAGTTCCTGCTGAGCAGTGCTCACACAGAGCCAAGGCCTTTTCTGCTCCTCACCCCACCCCACCAGCGAGGAGGCTGGGGGTGCACAAGGAGTTGGGAGGGGGCACAGCCGGGACAGCTGACCCCAACTGACCAAAGGGATATTCCACACCATATGGTGTCACGCTCAGCATATACAGCGAGGGGAAGGAGAAGGAAGGGGAGAACATTTAGAGTTACAGCATTTCTCTTCCCAAGTCACCATTACGCATGACAGAGCCCTGCTGTCCTGGGGACGGCTGAACCCCTGCCTGCCGTGGGCAGTGGGGAATGAATTCCTTGTTTTGCTGTGTTTGCACATGCGGCTTTTGCTTTACCTATTGACCTGTCTTTATCTCAGACTACAGTTTTTCTCACTTTTACTCTTCCAGTTCTCTCCCCCATCCCGCTGGTGGGAGTGAACAAGAGGCTCGGTGGTGCTTAATTGCCAGGTGGGGCAAAATCACAACATTCCTTTTTGGCACCCAACGTGGAGCTCAAAGGCTTTGAGATAAGAACAGATTATTGATTGCAATGTGCTAGATTGAATTTATAGCTGTTATTGCTGTTTAGTTATTAATTGGCAGGCTCCTGTGCTTGCCATGGGGCTGGCTTGCCTTACTGTATAGTGGAGCGTAGTGCTTGCTAGTGGCTGCTGTTTGCTTTTGCTGCTCGCTGTGCTGCCGCACGGCTTATCGCCGTGTTGTGCTGTGCCTGGGAACAGTCTGATAACAACGATGGTGATACGTCTGGGCTGGCAAATGGCCAAGGCATTGCTGCTGTTCCTGAGAGTCCACACCAGAGCAGGTACATCTCAAAGTGTCTGTGGCCGAGGTTCTGTCCGTCCAGCAGCAGGTATGTCTCTGAAGGAATGGTGGTCCAAGGATAAGTCTACACTGGAGAAGGTTCACAACAATAATTGTGGCAACAATAAGTCCATGGTTCTGAAGGTACACCTTGAAACATCAGTGGCTGTGCATGGGGTCATGCTGGAGCACCTCAAAGTGTGCAGCCATAGATAAGCCCAGAATGGAGCAGATTTTTACTTTTGAAGGGACTGTGGCTGTGGGTCATGCCACGCTGGAGCAGGTATATCTCTGAAGACATAGTGGCCTATGGATAAGGCCACACTGGAAAAGGTGCACCTCAAAGTGACTGTGGCTGTGGATAAGTCTGTGCCACAGCAGGTGTGTCCCTGGAGAGACTGTGGCTCATGGGTAAGGCTCCACTTGGAGCAGGTACACCCCTAAGGGACTGCAGCCTGTGGATAAGTCCAAGCTGGAGCAGGGGCAAGAGGAGCAGGTCATTGCAATGTTAAACCCTATGGCCTGGTCCAAAGGGCCCAGGGGTGGAGACTGTGATGGAAATACCTTTGAATTGTTGTAACACAAATCTGAGTTGCATGTTGTGAGAATTACTGTAGCAGGAACCACCTGAACCAGTGGAGGACAAGCCTTACAAGAAGCAGTGTGAGTGCAGCAGTGACTCAAACTGAGGTGGCTTTAGTGCCCAGTAACTCCACACAACACACCGCCTCTCCCATCCTGAGTGACCACCATAACAGACGGAGCCCAGTCATGGGCTAAATGAACTCAACAGACAATTTGTGGACATTATATGGACATTTTACAAGGGTGGCCCATAGTCCAGGGGAATGATTTCTGTGATGATATCCCAAAGGATGGGAAGGGGCTGGTGGTTAATGAGGATGTACTGGATAGAGTGGGACCTGAGCATGAAGTAAATCGTATGGAATAAAGGGTGAAGAATGTGCTGATTTGTGCTGGGATGGAGTTATTTTTCTTCATAGTAGCTTGTATGGGGCTTTTGCTTTACCGGTTAAACTGTCTTTATCTCAGTCCATGAGTTTTCTCCCTTTTACTCTGCTGATTCTCTCCCCCATCCCATCAGGACGGAGTGAGCCAGCAGCTGGGTGGCCTAGTTGCTGGCTGATGTTAAACCACCACAACATGTTAAGCCGTAAGTAATGGAGCTGCAGACACTGCAGAGGACTGTCAGCTCAGCACAGGCATGGATCACACTGCAGCCTGCATGAGCATGTGAGAGCTCCCTCCTGTCTGCAGTTCTTTCCCAGTCACTTTCAGGATTTTTTTCTACCAACGCTCCAGTTTTTGCTTTACTTCTTTTCCCACAACCTTCTACCACCTGGTTTGGGTTTAAAAGACTCAGTTTAGTTCAGCACACTGGATTTCAGCAATGCAGGATGCAAACAGTTTCTGCTCTCCAGGAACTGGTAGCACATTGTGTGCCAGCTCTCAGGGAAAGATAAGGGTTAGTTGGGTAGAAAATGAACAGAGAAGCAAAAGCCATATACCTTAGGGTTCCCACAAGCGATAGAAATTAATCCATTTTAAACTCCTTACATCATTTAAGCTTCTTGGGGCAGGGATTTGTCTCTAAGTCCCTGTAAAATATCATGTCATATCCATTCTACTCTACAAAATGAGTAAAAACCGTTATCCACAAAGCTCAGCAGTCATGCCAGAAATCTATGTGGCACCTACATTTGGTTTGCATTGAAACCTCAGTAAACCCAATCTAGTTCTGCACAGTAGGCACTGAAATGAAAACTCACCATCAGTTAAGAGTGCTCTGGCACTTCCTTCGCTACACTTCAGAAACAGGCTAAGTTGGGTATGGTTTATTGCAACAAAATATGGAATTAATCTAATTGTCTTCAAACTTAATGAATTCCAAATTTAAGCATCTGCATGTGAGCTAAGGGCATGATGCATTTGCTTGACTACATGTTTCTGGAGCAGTGGGACTTGCTCAGCTGCAGCTATCTGAGCCACCCACTCACCCAGGCTGAGCAGCTCTGGCCCGTGGCAGCCCCGTGTCCCTCTGGAGAGGCAGGGGGAAGCCAGGTGGGATAAGCTAGTGCATCTCACCTGAGCTGCATTTGATGCTTGTGCTTAAGCAACTGAGTCAACGTGTAGGTATGTGAATTCCCCTTGAAGTCAGCGGACATTTCTTCAGTGCAGAGGTGAGAGGGCCTAGAGAGCAATCCTGAAATGGACACCTAGGTGCTTGGATCACTTTTTCTCATCTCACCATCAGCCTCTTTAAAAGCTGGCCAGAACCTCTCCCTCGAATGTCAGAGCTGGCTGTGCCTGGCCAGAGGGTAACGAGGCAGTCCGGGAGGCGCAGAGCACACCTTCCAGCTCTCTCAGGCCTGTTGTGTTGGCCAAGCCTGTCTGGCCCACAGGTTTCTAGCTGCGTGCCACAGGGTGGTTACTAGAGCGCAGATGTTACGCTTTCACATACTGCTATTGCAACACACCTTTATGTAGCGTGTCGTTCTCTTTCCACACAGAATACGGTAAGTGAGCAAGAATGCGACGTATACAAGTATCAGCATGTACATGTGATTATGGCATACAAAGACTGTAAGGAAAACAGTCGTTTCTGTTGTCATTAAAGCTATCTAGTAATTTCTATTTCCTTTCTACAAATGCCTCTAGAACTGAAGTTTATATGAGTTAAGTCTTTGTTTGCTAATTCTGAAACAGACTCTCTATTGATTCGACTTCCTGCGCTGTAAAACCCTGCTCCTTCTGTCCACGTAAGTCTGGGCCAACTGGAGGTCAACAGATATTTCCTAAGACAGAACTGGGTGGCTTTTCTTTCCTTCTCTTGATATACACGGCAAAGTTCTCTCTCTGAACCTTACAGAAAAGTGCAGTAACAGGAAAGCCACAGGGAAAATAGACTCATAAATTTACAGATAAAAGCCAGGAATAATTTCTCTGTCTTTCTGATCTGGGGAACACGCACCTGGCCAACAGGGTGAGTTTCTGGAATTCACTGAAGTATCAGCAGAGGCTTATTGTTTGTCACCCACTTTTAACTTGACAGGGTGCTCAAATGTATTTTTATAGTTTCCTTCCTGATATGCTCCCAGAGATAAGTACTTTCTTAAAGTAAATGTCAGGCCAAACTAGCTGGAAGAAAGTTTCTACTTACACTGTGTAAAAGAAGCTACAGAATTTGCTCTCGATTCCTTTGTTGAGTCACCACAGCTCCTAAAAAAGCAAAATGATACCACATTTCTAGCTGATGCACTCCTAGTTAGCCTGCAAATGGTATGAAGAAATTCAAAAGCTCAGATGCAGAGTAATGCACTTGGTCATGGACTTTAGTAAAGAGAGGAGGATTACAAACTTTGAAAGAATTCTTTGTTTCACATGGGAAAATAATTTCTATTTCACTTATTACACTGAGTTTTCCTGCATGAATATTCCTAATACAAGTCTGCTGTGTTCCTAAGTTCTCATTTATATTCACATCGTTAAAAATACAGACTTTTTTTGATCCCAACCCTTCTGATACATTTTAAAAACTGTTCTTGCAACCACAATACTCAGAGGAGCTACTTTTTAAAGTAGTCTGTAATTTTATTTATCTTGGGGAATGGGGAATAATACATAACAAGCAACATTTCAGAAATAGCAGGAAACAGTAGATCCTGCTAAGTCACCATAACTCTACAGCTGTATTCAGTGCTCCTACACCCTTTGGTGCAGTTCTGCTCCTCCTTCCACTACACATACAACATACAGAGCGTGAATGACATTTAAGGTCAATAATGGAATCGGTGGCTGTGATGGGGCAAATGTTTATCAGTAAGGTATGTTTTGCTGGAGCTTGGGGAAGGAGCGGTGGCTGCTCCTCTGTCGTGGCGCAGAGAGACTCCAGCAGCCCAGTGGGATGCTGCGTTGGGATCACCCAGGCTTTCTAAGTCTTTGACGCTGTAATAAGCATATAATAGGGATGACTCGCTGATACAAACACATTGACTTGAATCATTAGCCAAAGGGGACAAAGACCACTGATACTGACTGGAGAACTCACTGACTTTAGCAGGCTTTGGATAAGGCTCCAAAAGAAGAGGGATGTTGAATCACTGATCATTTAGGGAAAGTAGGAGACAAACTGCTGTAAAGGAACCTTACTTTGTAGCTTACATCTCTGCTGAAGAAAGTTATCTTACCAAAAACATAATCAGCTGAAAGTTAGCATGAAGGCTATTTCCTGTAGAGTTACACAGTGGTGTTTGCTTAGGAAAATAAAACAGAGGCTGGCAAAAAATACCCCACCTGGAATTAGAAGAAGGTAAATGGAGCAAGTTCCTGCAAACTAGAAAGTTTAGTACATCTTGGTTACACTGAAAGTGAAAACCAGCCAACTTCCCACTTCTCAGGAGGGGCATAAATGCACATTTGGAAACATCCATGTAGCACAACCTACCTCTTTAAAAACAACCAAACTTCTACCGTCTTCCTGAATCAATACAGAACTATTTTACCTTTCCCAGTGTCACCTTCAATATTGCCTAATACAACATAATTAAATGCAAATGAGATTGTTAGGGAGAACACTCTGTTGTTTCTGGTAATGATCAGTTAGAAGGTGCATTTGCGTGGAGAAACCAGAAGGTTGCTAATTACATCTCTGTAATGAATGAAAAGCACCTTGTAAAGAGTTAAGGGAGCCCAAAGACGAGCAAATTCCTACTGTTTGCCTTGCCAAGATGGCAGCTGTGGAATATATCACCAGGGAGAAAGTCATCAGAGATCAATTTGAAAAAATTCTAACAAGGTATTAAGAACCTCCTGAAATCTGTAGAATTGCTTTAAAAAAGAGACCTGAAAAACTTCGATAAAAGAAGTCAAACAGTTTTGGCACAGGAAGTATCTTTATGTATAAGGTCACCTAAGGTCTTGGAGTTTAGGAACTGAGAAGAACTGGCTTCTGTTCTCAGACCTTCCATGTACTTTACAATGACCTTAAGAAAAAAAATATTTAGTAGGTTGATCCTAAATTAGTCAGTGAAAGTCAAAAGGACAGGCCAGGACCTTTGCATGTCTAAAGTGCTCCTTAAGTGCTATTTAGAAAGCCTGAGTGAAAATTAAGCGGCACATAGACTTTACATTATGCCCTTGCACAGAATTAATTTTCCCTGAGTCCATGAAATAATTTGCTATTGGCAGGCAGAAATCATCAGAAGGATCATCATATAATTGCAACACATTTATGCCTGTATATCAGCCAGAGGAGCCCATTCATTAAATGGCTTAGCTTATAATTTTAACTCCCATCTTGCCCTTCAGAACAGGCTGTGAGGTGTGCATGTGGCATAATCACAGAATCATAGACTGTTTTGGTTTGGAAGGGACCTTAAAGACCATCTAGTTTCAACCTCCCTGCCATGGGCAGGGACGCCCTCCACTACACCAGGTTTTCCAAACCTGGCCTTGAACACTTCCAGGGATGGGGCATCCACAACCTCTCTGGACCACCTGTTCTAGTGCCTCACCACCCTCACAGTAAAGAATTTCATCCTAATATCTAATATAAATCTTCTCTCTTTCAGTTTAAAGCCACTACCCCTTGTCGCATCACTACACTCCCTGGTAAACAGTCCCTTTCTAGGTTTCCTGTGGGCCCCTTCTGCTCTAAGGTCTCTCTGGAGCCTTCTCTTCAGGCTGAACAACCCAACTTTCTCAGCCTGTCATTGTAGGAGAGGTGCTCCAGTCCTCTGATCATTTCTGCAGCCCTCCTCTGGACTTGCTCCAACAGCTCAATGTCTTTCTTATGTTGGGGACCCCAGAGCTGGACGCAGTACTTCAGGTGGGGTCTCATGAGAGTGGAGTAGAGGGGCAGAATCACCTCCCTTGACCCACTGGTCATGCTTTTTTTTGATGCAGCCCAGGACACGGTTAACTTTCTGGGCTGCAAGAAGCGATGAATCTGAGGCATTTGGAAAGGCCCTGAGAGATCTCACCCAGCCCTCACAGAGCCTCTCTGAAGAGAAGTGTTTACCTGCTGCCCTGGCAGCTCCACAGGTTGTGTTGCATCTGCATGCTTAGAGACGTTAGTAGTCAGGGCCATGAAGAAGTCCTTTAAGCAGGATCTGAGCCCTGCAATTGTGGGGTTTTGACTACCACACAGATTTTATCAAGCCAATCCAGCCAGGGAAAAATCAAGGAGTCCAAATTAGCTGTACATATCATCAAATACATACCATGGCTTATTTCAGCAGCTGCATGAGATGGCCCTCTAAAGCAACTGTTTCTGTAGAGGAATGTCATTATAGCAGGAAGAGACGAAATCCGGCTTCCCTGGCTTCAGTCATCTGAAAGCTGGATGCTGGGTGTAAAGAAGTCAGCCATTCTCTAAAATCAAAGCAGAGAGATGTGAGCCCTCCCATGCCTGAGTGATTCATCCCAGTCTAAAGAAGGCATCTGAGACAAATCAAATGCGTTGCCCCTGGAGAGGCCTCTGTCTCTCCACTGATACTAAGGGGAACTCAGACAAGACACAAAACTCTAAGCAGCTAAAATTAAGTGATAGAAATCCTCCCTTTCATGAACAAAGATTGTGTTTTAGTGGACATCATTTAAGACATAACATAGACATACAAGAATTCAATATAAAATATAAATTAGGAGAAATCAAGGATCTTTCCCCAGAGAAATAAGTATTAAGATGTACTTAAAAGTCTGTTAATGAAAATCTTGAACATACAGCTCATTAAGTAAATAAAGAGTAAACCACGCAAATAAGGAGTGAAGAGTACATATAAGTAAACTATTCATCTAGACAGTTTTTTAGTATGACAGAAAAACATCTTACTTCCAGTGGATTCTGCTCTCTTAGTTTGCTCAGTGACTGGATGGAAGATGTCCATCCAGGACATCATTTGGAGGTCACCGTGGTGTTTGTGCTGTGCAGCACCTCTCCCTTCTACTGGGGCTCGCACCTCGGGGGGAGCATCTCAGCCAGGTCAACTCTGCCACTACTACCACACACCATTAGCAGTTTACATGGCTTGTTAATTTGTGATCAGGTTACTTCTAGCCAGGCTTTGTGGAAGAGATTCTCTTCATACCTATTGTCTCTGACATCATTTGCCACTTACAGTTTCCCTTTACTTAAGTTCTTATTAGCATGACTTATATCAGCTTAGGCTGTTACATCCCATAACCTTAATGTAACCATCGCTACGGAGACCTATGCAGTTCAATACAACCTAGAGGCTATCGCCTATCCACAGATTAAGTAAACATTTACTATATTTATATCACCTATGGATAGCTCTCAAATAATTAATTTAAAAACTTGTATGTAAAATTGCAAATAAAGCTACAGGTACTTGCATTAGCATTTCATTAAAATTCTTTTTTCTCTCCTGAGTGGCCTGACTCATTACAAAGAAGGAGTAAAACTTCAACATGCTCATTCAGAGGAAAATTTTTAGACGGCGCATAGGTGATTAGATGTTGAGTACTTGTTAATGTTAATTTGAATGGCTGGTTTAATTCCCTTGCTATCACACTACAAAATCACCTTTGACATGATCTTCTGTAACATGCTGAGCATTATTTTACGGACTGTATTTCTAATGAATTTTGACTGATGAGACAGACAGTGAAACGAAAAAAAGTAAGCACCTCTTTCCCATGCATGATTCCTTCTACACTTTCTTCTTGAGGTAATGTCTGGATTGTGATTTCTTTGTTGCTAGTTCAGTACATTAAAAATCAGCTAATGTAGCATTAACTAAACACTAATAGGCCATTAAAGACAAAGTTTCATGCTGGAGAAAACAAAAACATTTCAAATGTAAATATCAGTCAATTTTATATGCACAAATTTTGCTATCTGATGCCATTTGTATTAATAATTTATGCCTGTGTTTCATTGGTGTATTATCAGCCTCAATAGATATCCCAACTTTCTTGGCTTAGTACTACTTCTTTTCCTTGCAAGCCGTGCAAGAGGCCAAGACAACGCTGGCCGTTGCTTTATCCTCCCTTACTGACTGCCTGGCAAGAGGACAGACCCAACCGAGCAATGATGTGGGCAGCACCACAAGAGATCCAGCAGCAAACAACCATCAAAACGTGTCCTGCTGTCCAAAGTCCTTAGAACCTGCATGACAATCAGCGAATGTTTTCTCATATTTAAAGACACAGAGTAATGGTCCTGTTGCATTTATTCAAAGTGCAGATACATGCGCAGCCACCCTGGGAAGTTGATAAACTTGTTAAATGCACAAACACACAAACCTTTGCAAGTGCAAAGGTAATGTCTTTTGTGGTTCTGGTTCAAACCACCGTTCTTGCTGCAGTATTCATCACAAAATGATAGAAATGTAGTCTGGAAGAGCCCCAGGTGCCACGCAGCCACCCTGCACTTGAGGCAGGACTTCCACACCAAGGGGATCAGGTCAGCCATGGCTCTGCCGAGGGCCTCCTGGGATGGAGGGTCTCAGCCCCGCGGTGCAGCTGGCCCACGTTACACTGCCCACCCTGTGCCCCCTTATCTCTGCTGTCTTCCCAAGAGGCTGCCAGCACCTCCTCCACATCTAACAAATGAAGGTTGCCCTAGCCAGGCATCAAGGTGCATGCTTGTGTTTGATAAGGAGATCTGCCTTTTTTTTGAGTTTAAGAGATATTTGCTGGGAATAATTTCCCAACCAGAAAGAAACCAAACACTGAGTCCCCTCTTAGTGGGGGATTCCTGTTACGTTACTCACAGGTGTACATTATAAATAATGTGCATGGCTATAGCTAGTGCTTCCTGGCTCTTTGCTAGCCTTTGATCATCTCTTTTGCAGGGAATATACAAGGCAATAAAAGGCTAACTTGTTGTTTATGATCGGTCATAAATCTTTTGGGATTCTCCTTTCCAGCAAGGCTAAGGACCATCGTAAGGCTCTGATCATACCAGGAGCTGTGTTACACTGATCCTTACATACCAGACAGTCCACTGAAATCGATGGGAATACTTGCTGTGCCTGAACGTAGAAATGCACTGTGCTTTTATCAGATCTGGACTTGTAGCAGGTAGATTTCAAGAGATTATCTTTGGAGTTATCCATCTACACAGCAGACAAGAGGAAAAGAGAAAGGGAATAAATGGGAAGATGACGGCTTTCATCTAAACCAACTCTCCAGATAACACCCTAATGAGGAATTCTGTCTGGGTTGTTGCAACTACATAAGCTATTGCATTTTGCTTTGGTATAGATAACCATGCTAATAATATTTGCCTGTAGCAAAATGCCATAGTAAGGCAGGGACATGATTTCCATCTGTTTCTCAGCTTGTTTTTTGCAGAAAAACAAAAATCCCTTCTTTCAGATAGGAGCCGCTCACACGATTGAAGTCCAAGACATATTCTCAGCTTTAGTCAACTGATTTTGATCATTCAGTCTCTTGCCTTCCCTAGACACGGGTGGGTCTTTATTACACAGAGTTATCAAAATATTTTATGTTAACATTTAAGTGCCAATATGCGCATATGTACCACATAACTGGTAAGAGGCATAGGGGATTATTTTTTTTTCTCACTTAGAGAGTAAGCAGGACATCAGAACAAATTTCTTGCTTCAGTCAATTTTCAGTGTGAGTCAAATATAATTTCAGTCAAAATCAAAGCCTAAACCCAACTATCTCACTTCAGGTACTTGCCCACCACCATCCTGCCTGGTCCTACATGGAAGACAGGCCTGGCTCGGTGCTTGGAGGTGGCACTGTTTTGAGGTGGGTTTGATGCAGCAGAATCGGGATCCCCACTTTTAGATCATTACGGATCTAAAAGCCTTGTCAAGCAGATGCTTCAATTATTGTCTTTTCTAATTATTGCCTATATTTAACTGGAACGAACCTTAATGAGCCAATATGTTAATTTTAAAATGATGTTCTTATAAGTGTTTTCTCATCTTTGAAATATCAGTGTAGCAGACGCATTGTTTGTGTCTGAAATAGGCCATTTTTACACTTGTCACATTTGGAAAATAAATTTGCTCCTATGCCCCCTCAAGGCTGCATTAGATAATGTTAACTGCTCTCATTTTTCTGCTCCTTAAGATATTTTTAACTGGATGAGTCATTAGGTATTCTGGTCACTCCTCTTACAGATGCAGTTATGATTTTAACAGGGAAAATGTCAATTCTGTGAAATCTCTCTGTGACAACTGTTCTCATTACAGGGAACGTTTAAGTCGCTGCAGAAATACAGAAAACAGCCCTGGCAGGTTGTTTGAGAGGTCATGTAGTCTATCCCCTGCCCCAAGGGAGGCTCAGCTCTGCCAGGTCATCCCTGGCAGAGGTCGGTCTAACCTGAGATCCGCCATGCCCATGCCCACAACTCGCAGCCCCCCTGGCAAACAGCCCTGGTGCTAAGTTATTCAAAATCTGCGTTGTTCAACCTAAATCTCTGCAGTGCTTTTTAAGACTGTTTCTTCTCATCCTGTGATCCATGTTCTGCAGAACAATTTTACAAATGTCGAAGCTGTTACCATATTTCTCCTCAGCTTTCTCTTGTCAGCAGCCCCAGCACTCCCGGTCTTGCCTCCAAGATCATGGACTCTCGCCCTTGGATCATGCTGCTGCTGCCCTCGTTTCTCTCAAACTGACCCTATCTTTCTAAAATAGAGCTGAGATGTTACCAGTGACAAACAAGGCAGAATATATCTCCCATACCGCTCCTTTGTTTGTGCATCCTGCTGTGAAGCTGTATTGTCACAGCAACGTTACTAACTCGGGTCATACGCACTCACGTGCTCTTGTGCACTCCAGAGCCTTTACTAAAAAGCAGTTGTTTAATCCACAATTTCCCATGTCATATCCATACAGTGAACTTTACTATCTAAGCTGTTTATTTCAGGCCACTTCAATTTTTCAAAATATTTTTGGATTCCAGCCGTGTCCTCTGGCTTGTGTCCTGTACAAGGAAGCTATGTTGTCTAGTGTCCAAACCATTAAATATTGAATAATACCAGACCCAGGGGAAATCCTAGCACACATGTACTTGTCCTTTTGTCTAGAAGTATGGTTTTCCAGCCAGTTATACAACAATTTCGCAGTGGTTTCAATAAAACTCTGTTTCTTTAACTTGCTTATGAGAGTCCCCTGGGAAGCAAAGTCAAAGGCAGTGCTACAGCCAATATAAAGAAACCCACTGCTTCTTCCCTCATTTCCTATCTATATATGATATTAACCTCTGTTTGCCCTTGGCAGTGAACCACTTCTTTCCTTGCCTTCAGGTTCTAGCAAATATTCTTTCAAGATGTTTTTTCTGTTCTTTTTCTTGTTACTTCCTGTGTTAATTCTATGCCTTGGCCTTTCTGATTTTGTCCTTGTAGGTTTGTGCTAGTCTTAACATATATCTTCTCAGTAACTTGACCTACTTTCCACGCTGAATAATTTTCAGGTCACTGAAAAGCTCCTGAGTTAGCAAAAGTATTTTCTTACTACAGTTCCTGTATCTCCCTCGTATGAAATAATCTGTGCTTGTCTTTTTGAGATTGCCTTTTTAAGAACATCCTTCTAAACTTCCATTTTCCTCCAGCCTTGCTTTTCTCTGAATTCTCCAAATTGACTGATGCTCCATTTCTTGAACTCCTTTATTTTTATTTTACTATTTTCCTTTCTTCTCTTGCTAGATGTCAGGAATACCATTCTTTACGATCCCATCACAGGGTTTGCCTTCTCCCTTCCCATTCTGGACCAACTCCTCTTCACTCAGCAGAAACGAGATCCAAGGGAGCCTTTCCCTCTCCGAGGACCAGATAATAATCTCCATTGCAGCAGAGCTGCTTCTGCTGCTCTTTTATGCTCAAAGATTTTCAGCAGCTCTGATGCCTCCAACTGCTGGTGTTCACAGCAGGCATATGCAACCACCATGCACACCTTGGAAACGTGCCTCTTCATCTCATTCCACCCAAAATAAATCATAAATGTATGGTGACCATTAACCTATCAAATCAGTTAAGTAATAATTCTGATTGTGAATGACATTATTCCAATTTGTTTTTTATGCTTCTTATGCTAGCATACAGAACTCCAAGGTAGTCATCCTACTACTTTCTCTTTCATTCCCTTTTCATTCCCGGCGGGCTGTTGTGCCCTGTTTTCAGGATGTGCATCATCCACTTGCTCAGCCTGCACTTGAAAACATTCTCACTTCCCTGGGTAAGATGGATGCTTTCTTCACTTCCCTGGGTAAGATGGATGCTTGCTTTCTTCAGGTATGACTGCCTCCTCCCTGGGAAGCTGCAGTCACCATGGAGGGCTGTTTCCTGGACACCTCATCCTCTCTAGATGCTGGTTCCTACCCCAGCCTTTGCTCTTGGTTGGAAGGGCTGGGGACAGCCATCCTCACGCCTCCTCCCCGCGTCCTGCAGCAAAGTGCTCACTCAGTTTTCCCAGGGGCTTGTTTAATGGGAGAGGTTTTCTAACAGCCTCGATGCAGGCTCTCGACAGGCTCTGTACCTTCTAGGGTGTCAGGTTAGATCTGCAAACAGACGAGTCTGTGATCTTCAGCCTCTCTCCTCAGCAGGCTGCCAGCTTTGCACATCTTAGACCAACGAAGTATGACTGTCCTCAAACCTCACTGATGACAATGCCTCATTTGGTACCAAGGCAGAGCCTGGATAACTGTGTACACTGTACAGAAGAACCTGTCGTGGTTTTACTCCAGCCGTTGGCTGGGCACCACATAAACGCTCGCTCAGCCCCCCTCATTGGAAAAGGGGGAGAGAATCGGAAGAGCGAAAGTGAGAAAACTCGTGGGTTCAGATACAAGAGTTTAATAAGTGAAGCAAAAGCCGCGTGCACAAGCAAAGCAAAACAAGGAATTAATTCACCGCTCCNTTGGGTCAGGTGTTCTGTCCGTCCTCTCCCAGCTCCTTGTGCAACCCCCACCATCCCACCGGCGGGGCGGTGCGAGAAGTCGAAAAGTCCTTGGCTCTGTGTAAACATCGCCCAACAACAGCAAAAACATCTCCACTATCACCGCTGCTTCCAGCACAAATCCAAAACACAGCCCCATACTGACTTTCTTGAAGAAAATTAACTCTCTCCCAGCTGAAACCAGGACAAACCTTATTAAAATACAATGCAATAACACTGTAACCACACCATACCCTCCCAGCTTTCATCAACACAAGAGTGGTCTCTTGCCAAAGGTCATGCCACTTCAGTGTTTTTGGAACGGGACACTTCTATATTCCTGATTCAGCAGGATTTCTAACTCCAAACATAAATCATTCCAACCGGGCTACCAAAGTAAAAAATGAATGCCTAAATGACGAACTGATGCCCACTGTTCATCTTGAGTCAAGACAAATGACAACGCGTAGAATTACTTTTATATGAAAAATAACCTGTGCTACTAAATAATGAGTCATACGTGAGAACAAAACTGTTCTTATTACCAAATCTGAATTTCATTCCAACCAGCAAAGTGTTGAACAATTTTCTTTTTGACCTTGTTTCTGAAAAGCTCAGATTATGTGAGAATCCAAAATTTTATTAAAAGCTGAGCAAGTCCTTATAATTGCAGAGAGAAACCTGGAAATGTGCACCCTCACAATTCAGCAGCACAACAGCAAATTGAAAGAGCTTTGGTTTGCCTTTTTTTTTTTTTTTAACCCTGTTATTTGAAAGCAAATTCTGTGACTTGAACTGTTTGGACTTACCACAAGTACTTGTGGCAAATGATTGCAGGTTTGAGACCATTAGCTGAAGTGGTCTGCTCATATTTTCTTACCTGCCTGCCTGAGACAAATAGAGAAATAAAATAAGAGCAATGAATAACCTAGCCAAATGTCAGCATTGTGGAGCCAAATTCATCTTGGTGGCCACTTACTGGACAGCTGGCTGTGAAAACCAAATTCCTCAGTGGGGGTTTAATGTAATGTTATGAGCAGAAGTAATTCAAATTAGTCATGGCACTGAATAGGGGCAATCATTATACTGTATGTACTGCAGAAAAGCATTTCTTGTCATCAGCCATCCTCATCCTCACTCTCATCTGGAAAGTAGTAAGCTACTGTATCAAGTTATTTAGATTGTTTGTCAAATAAAAAGGAGGCATTTTTATTGCTGCCTTGGCTGGTATTTTATCAGCCAGCAGCAGTCTTCTCATAACTTAATCAAACCAAAGGCCATGCTCAGGGGAAAGCCACTATATTGTAGTGAAAGAAAATGACCCTGCTATGTTCCTGAATTTCCCCATGTCTAGAAATCTCCACAAGGAAGGGCTATTACACCAAAATATTACTCCACTATTTCAAAGTGAGGATGATCTAACTAGAATTTGAAAATTAATTTTAAGTACTTTTTTATTTTGTTCTTCACCATAAAAACTACTGGAGATGTTCATTTGCTTTTCCCTCTGCATGAAGAAAGCTTTTTGGGCAATGTGGAGGTGTACAATACTTTAAATTAGGTTTCATTTTCTGAGGAGAGAAGAGGAATCAGTTAATAGGCAGAGGGGCTTCTTTTTTTGTTTCAGTGATAACAGACGTAAACCTCACAAGCAAATGGGCAACCCATGAACTCGATATGGAGCTCTAAGGCCTGGGTGCCTGCAAGATAAACACTTATTGATTGCAGAGGAGGGCTGTGGATGGAGAGGAAGACTCTACTTGTTCATGTTTTCATGGGTTGCTTCTAGTTCCCAGTGGAAAAGAGTATGACAAAGAAAGAGGAACTGGCAGGTCTTTTCCATCTCCACCCTGCTTGGCTGGAAGAAGGTGGCCATGCAGCACGAGGAGTAGCCCGGACCCTCCTAATGAACAGAGCAGAGCAGATTGTAAAGAGCAACCCTGGCAGAAATTCCTTCTTCCAAGTGGATGGAGCTGACAGCTTCCTTGGGTACCCTAGCACATGGTGGTGCAGCAATGAGCTGGGCACAGCTATCATATAAAATCATAAAAATCTAGGCAGCAGGTGCAGCAGTTGTTTACGTGGGATAATAATATCAGAAAGTACACACAATATAGTTGTAGCTTTTGCTGTGACTTTGCAGCTCAATACAAGGAGAAGCACTGGTTCTGTGTGACAACCAGCTCCCCCAAGAATAACTGCTCTGTAACATAAAAATTGTATTTGGAGTAATAGCCCAGACTTCTCATGGCCTGGGATTGCTCACATGAGCCATGGGTCCTAGTTCTTACCTTCTCACTGATTTCACACTGGTCTGTCCCTACGATGATCCTTGAGGTCTCTTCCAACCTTAATGATTCTATGATTCTGTGATTCTACTGGTAGTGGAGTTGTTTCTTACCACTTTTGACACTAACATCCAGGTTTGGGTACAGCACCCACTCTGGCAGCTGCTGAATCTCACCACTACCGGTGCAAATAAGAAGGTTACGGATCTGCCTCCTGCTACTGGGTGATTCTTGTTTGGGCGAAAGCAAACTGGGACCAAAGGACAGGCCCCAACAACTCAGGATGTTCACCAAAAATTGAGATTTGCCATATAGCCTGCCTCTTTGTCATCTACCATGCTTTTTTTTTATTATTATTTATATGGGCAAGGTAGATTGCAGGCCTGTTTAAGGCGCTGAGCTGACAGCCCCTTGTGTCCATGTTAAGCAGCTGGGCTCAGTGTGGGTACCAAAAACTGATGCTAAGATGGCCAAATACATACATGTAGGAGTGAACTGTGCTAGCTTCTTTTCTGCAAAGACACAGAAGCAAAATACTAGAAGTGAAAACTGTTATCACTTGGCAAACTGAGTACAGGCTGCTGCTGAGCACTGCGAGACAGTTAATATCAACTTAGATTTTGGTTCATGTTTCGAAAGACTGTTAGCGTGCAACATTCAGAAACACTGGATCATTTAGTGTGGTGATTAGCAAATTCCTTCTGGGTTAGAGTTTGGGATTTAACCTGCTAAACAGTTTCACTAAGTACAGAAAAGCAGCTGGAGAAATTTGCTTACACAGGGGGAAAAACACCTTTTCCATATATTAATCAGAAAATAGGATTCTCGCTACAGTATTGCTGTGGCCTCAACATGCTGTGGTTGACCTCTCCTGCCCAAGGCTGCAAGAATTAAGTGGTTTCTTTGGTCCACTTGAATTTAAAGCTGAAACAGGAACACCTTTCTCCATCCTCATTTATGGTGACGGCAGGGATGTCGGAGTGGCCGTGGCAGGGAGCGGGCGGCAGCGCGCTGTTTGCTGTGGGCACAGCTGATGCAGGCGAGCGCGACGCAGATGCTGTAATTTAGCACCATCGCCCTCCTCGCCTTACCTCCCCCAGTAGCACCTGCAGAGGCAGAGAGGTAAAGCTGCAGCACCTGACACAAACAAGCACAAAAGGCTGTGAGGAAAAATACAAATCCCTTCTGGATCCTAAATTTAGTGTTTCTAAATGAAAAAGATTTATACTGTGGTGCCTTTTTTCTTCTCTAAGAGGTGGCTCCTAGCAGACGGTGACGAACAGTCTGGAGTTAAGCTGTATCCTCCTGCATGTCTAGATCCACTTTTATAGCTCTGTGCTCTGGGCCACATCCTTGTCATTCACACTTCCTGGGAGGTAATTTTTAGGTGCCCAAGTAATTGTTGCCAAAAAGTAATTTCAGCTATAGACTCTCTTTTTTCAACACCATTTGTTGTCCGCATTTCTACAAGACTGCCCATTGGCGAGAAGTGAGGGACTGGAGCTCAGAAGTGTCACGCCAGGTTCAAGTTTGCAATTTACCTATAGAGTATGAAGAAGTGTTTCAAGAGTGACATGCCTGGAAATCATTTCATTAGCAGAATGGATAAAACACTTGAAAACTAATTGCAGTGAGAAAAAATGCCTACAAGAGGCTAACCACTCCTCACGGTGAGCCCATGATGTGAGCTAGGAGGCCAAAACTTGCCTTTCCCATGAGCAGCTGTTGTCACCAAAAGGACTCAGACATCGACAAAAGAGGAATTGTTTATGAGCATCTTCTGTTTTCTGTCCTGTGCCCTGAGTGATGGGTTGAACTGGAAGGGTTTATATACCTATGCAGTTTACCTTGTTGAAATAATACCTCCGCCATCTTATTTGTTTAAGTACGCAGATGAATAAGATTCTTCCTTTTGACTCTGAAAAGCAGAAATAGCGCTGAGTTACCCTTTGAATGGCACCTTGCATTCTGATGGCATGTTAAATTAGAGCTCCCACTCGGGTTTAAGGATGCTTTCACTCTACATTTAGGATAATATGCCTTTTCTAGCTACTCAGTGGCTGCCATATTTTGGACAGCCAGTTTGTCATGGGCACCTGCCCAAAATATTTGGGCATTGCTGAGTGGTGCCATGCAGGGAGGAAGCACCCCGTTGGTCAGGCTGCAGAGGTAAGTGCTTTTGGAGGCAGAGCATGCATGTTCCTGCTTACTGTCACTGTGATCCATGTGGCAAGCCTTTTGCTCCCTGGAACCAGGGATTATTTCATTAGATAGCTTTCAGATAGCTCTCATTGGCCGTATTGCCTCTAAATGGTTGAAGATTCACCTGGGCACCAACTATGAGCTGGCTACGGAACGCTTGCTGCCCTGTGGCAAGGGGAGTCTGAGGGATGAGTCACGGCTGTATCTGCCTAAGCTGCAGCTTAAATAAGGCCAAGTTTGACTTGCTTCAAGGACATACTCCAGCTGAGCTTGGAGACATTGTCCATGGGGAGAACAGATACAGGCTTGGCACTGCTGGGCAGACCCCAGTCCCTCCAGTGTTGCTGGAAACAGGCACTTCCACAGCCACCAGATGGTCCAAACCCAGCTTTCCTGAAGCATGGACATGGGGCTTTGACCCCAGCCTTCAGCTGAGGCACGAGATGCTGCAATAGTCGCACAACGGGCTTTGATGCACATGGCCTTGCTTTCAAGTCTGCCCTGAATTTTCCAGATGAGGTTTGATTCCTGACTTGGCCTGTTCCTGGACAGTGTAACTGGGTCCTCACCCTGCTTTGGGCATGCTGTAAAGCTCAAACTCAATCTTTAATACTTTACTCTGAATTAGCTATATTTTCTGTGACAGTGCTCTAAAAACTGAGGAGAAAGGACTCTTGTTCTTCTGCCCAAACTAGCAAAAACTGCTTGTGGTAATTGATAGATTTTGCTTAACAGCCAAAGGAGAAATGCTAATGATTCTGTATCTCAGGTTAAGTGGAAAAAATCAGGGAGGTTTGGAGCAGCCAGTAATTCTTCTTAAGGAAGAAAAAGCAAGTGAAAGCATCCAATTCAGGGAAAAAAGAGACAGAATACAGAAAAGCAAATTCACTCTCTCTCCTTCATAACAAAGCCCTGGTGTTAGAGAACGAATTTCTGCCAAATGTATATAACAGGATCTGTGCAACACACTAATTTGCAGGTTCTTTACACAAAATATTTCCCTCCTGTGTCTTTATAACTAGACTCAGGCACATCAAATGGCACTAAAGATATATTCCCTTTGTTTGGGAATTTTTCTTTTTTTTCATTTCTTGATGATAGTGATTGGTGTATAATGAGGAAGCTTATTCTGGGTCAACAATTAAACAACTGCAAGCTGCATTTTCTAGAGAAAAGATTATAAATCAGCTGGAGCACTCCAGAAAAAAAAAAATATAATAAGTGAGTGATAACTCCTGTTAACTGCAGCCAGAGATGCATCAGGGAAACCCTAAAGATCAAAAGAAATACCATTCATAAGGAAAATATGTATCTTATCAGGATGGATCAGCAGCTTCAAAATGATCAGTTAGCATTTGAAATTTCAGATTATGAAATGTTGACAATTAAAGCTATATTTTCCCCACCAGAATGTCAAATGCACCTCCTCAGATGCCTGACTCATTAGATAATTACTTGAACCAGTCAGCTTCAGCAAAATTGCGAGCATGAAATAAGCTTGGAGCTCAGCAGAGACATTAGCTGTTGCTTGAGTATGACTTTTGGTTTGATTCCTCAGTAACTCACTGACTGCAGTAAGAAATCAGTGGCAGCCTTCCTTGCAGCTTTTATTATGCTTCCAGTTGGCAGCAAGTAATAAGTGATTGTGAATATGCCTTCTGATCTCCTCAAACTCCCTTTATTGGTTATAAGCATGCGGGGAGCCTGTCTTTGGGAACCCAAACCCACAGCAAGGAAGCTGAGTGGTGACAGGCTACTGGCTCTACCATGCTCTTCTTACTAATGGCGTTTTCAGGTTGTTATCATTTGGTTGCATGGAAGAAAAACAATGTACATACTAACGGGCTACAGAAAGGAAGACATTTTATATGACAAAAGGAAGAACAGTTGTCCATCTGAACTGTCTTGCCAGCTCTTATTTTGCTGGTTTATTAGTTACCTTCTACAGCAGGCCAAGAGTTCTTCTGCCTCAGCAGCCAGCTTGGGCATTGCAGCATCACAGGGAACCTGCACTGTTATAAGGGTGCGGCAACACTCTAAAAAATCGCCAACAAATGCTTGAAATCCACCACGCAAAAGAGATAGGTTTCAACACTTCGGACACTTCCACAAAACCAGGTTGCTTAGTTTCTAAATGTTTTGGTTTTCTACAGGTATGTTTAGGGGATGGGTGCTGTGGACTAAGAAGGGTAATAATTTAGCACAACTATCTCTTGACCTTTGAGGTTCTGAGCCTGCAAATGCCTATGCGCAGACGCAACTTCTATTTGGGCAGTTTAGATACCTGCAAACACAATAACTGTTGGGACAAAAGACTATAAACTGTTTGGTTACAAGTTGCAGGCTATCTGTAGAAATGACTTGCAAAGGTCTCTGTCTCAGCCTTGTAGACAGGACATGATGTTCTCGTAAAACTAGGGGGGCAAACTGTGCTGTCTAATGGTTCAGTTCACTGATTCCAGCCCCCCTCCCCCCCACCTATAAGGTGTGCTGGCTGCATCTGCCGGCACCCTCATCTTCTTCTGAGTGCCCTCAGTATATGTGGATGGGCAAAATGCGTCCCCCTCCCCCAAATGAATAACCTCTGAAACGCCTGGACTGCCTGCGACTTTGAGAAAACACAGCGCTCTTCCTCTGCCACCCGGCCTGCAGGAATGTACTGAACTGCTCTGAAAACAAGACCTAGCTACGGATGTTTACTCTGCTCCCTCTTCCCTCCCTTCCTGGAAAGCACACTGAAAGAAGGACATTCAGAAGTAAGAGTTGAAGGAAATGAAAAAAAAAGTTGCACGGAATTAGACAGCTTTGTGTGATATTTAAGAAAGTGGAAGCAGCAAAAGGCAATGGTTAGCCACACACAGACACACGCACATATACATTTAGAGAAAATATTTTAAAATTCAGTAAGACCCTTCCCCAGTGTTACCCTACAATATGTTGAAAACAGCGTGACATTATCGCTGCTTAGAAGGGGAAGAGCAGGCAGATTGTCTTCCTCTCAGTGCCAGTGGCACCAGCTGTGCAAGTGGGCTTTCTGTAATCCCGCATCAAGATAATGCACTTCTAATCTTACCCTTTAAATGTGGCTCCTGAAAAAAGGACACCATCCCCTCTCTGTCACTCATTTTCTGCAAGCAATCACATTCTTCCTTTCAGGCTTCAAAGAACGCCTTGCATTCAGATTATCTTAATTTTCTAATAAAATTTATCATTATTTTGCAGCTGCAGAGTCAAACACATAATTGCTTCACATGTGTAATAGACTTACCTAAACACAAAAATATCCCTCCAAACTGAAAATTAATTATAATTTCTTCTTCCAGATGCTTGAAACACTGTCCCTCATGACCTGATACTAGGATCAGGGTAGATTTTACCCCTCCTGTTCAGTTGGGATTTTCTCACAAGAATTAAGTCCCAGACTTGGTCTGTAGACCTTAATCACAGGATTAGTCACACTGATTTCATGAATTTCTTACCTGTGTAATGACAACAAGATCAAGACACTAATTTGGTTTTTATTCTGAAGGGACAGCAGCATTATCTTGGGTATTCTGAAATCCCTTTTACCTTCATATCTATGCGTCTGTACATCTGAATCTGTGTATCTGTGAATATGTGTATTGGACATACCCGTGCCCTCGCTGAACTGCATGCACAGGGAACAGTTGTAGTCAAGATCAGCAGTTACTGCTGATAACCTCAGGAGCATCATGAACCCCCTGATCCCCTGGGGTTACTCCTACCTATCTTAATCCCTGTTAATAACCAGAGTCACCCCAACATCTCTGGTGGTCTGAGCCTCCAAGCCATACATAAGTGAGCAAGACAAGTGGTGAGTAGTAAAGACTTTTCAGTCCCGAAAGCCCATTGAGGCACCTCCTAATCCCTTGTGAGGTGGGCACCCAAACAACCCTGTTTCAGTTTTAAAAATGAAAACTTGAAAAGGGATCTTTTACAAAAATTTACAGAAGTCCAGTCAGGTTTGGAAACACAAGTTCCTCACTCCACTCTTGTGATGGATCGTGCCTAAAATGCTATTTTTCTTAGCCAAAACTTGAAGTTCAGTTAAATTTTAAAAAGTGTGTGATATGAAAGTATAACATGTAGAACTTCAGAGGTGAACATGACACCAACCAGACGGACTCAGGATTATGTTTCCTCAAGATTTTCTGTTGTCAAAATAGGCAGACAGGGCAGCTGTTTGTACAGCCCGGGATACTGGGCCCAGTATACCAGCATCATTGCTACGTTCACCTTTTTCCCCTGTTGTGGACTTCCCAAAGCAACTTTCAAAATATAAGGTAATATTGATTCTGGAGGACAGTAGCGCAGTAAGAGCCCAGGTACCAGATCTGCCAACAGTGGTGCCAGCAGAAAATGCAATTAATCATAGAATCATAGACAAGTTTGGGTTGGAAAGGACCTCAAAGATCATCTAGTTCCAACTCCCCTGCCATGGGCAGGGACACCCTCCAGTAGACCATGTTGCCCAAAGCCTCATCCAACCTGGCCTTGAATACTGCCAGACCGATCACATAAACTTTTGTCTAGAGAGGCTGCAAATTACTCCCAACCTTTTTTAAGACTGCAAATTCCTTCCATACAAACAAGCACAAAAGGATCTTGTACAAAACAAGGTATGGATATTCCCCAGTGATGTGTAGGAGTGATTGAAGCCACTGGTCCCACATGCAGTTTTTTCTGGGCAGCAGATAGCTTTGCCTGGACCAGGGGCAGCATGGGGAGTGCAGCGAGAGGGGCCCATCACTGTCTTGCCGAGGGTCCAGTGAAAAAAAGCTGCAGTTACTTAGAAAAAACAGTTAATTCCATGAACTGATTTATTTACGCAATCTCCAGATGAGCACACATAATGCTACCTTTGGAAATTATTCAGCTCTTTGCTTGGACCTGAAGGAGAAGCACAAAGCTCCTTTTGAGGCCATTGATCCCTGCCAGTTTGCTGCCAGGTCTGCAGGGTAGCTCCAAGAATGGTGACCTCGTCCCGGCGCAGGGCCTGCCCGCAGTCCGCCATGCTGCCTGATGTTAGGTGGTGGTGCCCGCTCAGTCCCGAGTCTCCCTGCTGACTCAGGTGCTCGTACCTGGGACGGCTCTGCAGAGCTCCCCTCGATGTTTTCTGTGCGGTTTGTGTGTCTACCGGGGAGTGAATGAGCCATTCAGTAAGCGCTGCTCTTCCCGCCGCACTGGTGAGGAAACATGGAGGAATGCTGGAGGAGACTCCAGCGAGCTCCAGCTGGATACACAGGAGCCAGAGGCCCCTTCAGGGTAGCAGGAAAATGGAAATTTAGCAATAGAAGGGATATGGGAGCCTGCACAAGGAGCCAGGGCTGCTGCTGGGTAGCAATGGATTTGTGTGCGCACACAGACACGCAGGCACACTGCTCCTCCAGTTTTTCCTCAGGGGGATCCTTCATCCAGCCGGAGCAACCAGAACAAGCGTTGCCAGTGAGCCCACCGCCCGGGCTGGCCAGTTTTTCCTCAGGGGGATCCTTCATCCAGCCGGAGCAACCAGAACAAGCGTTGCCAGTGAGCCCACCGCCCGGGCTGGCCAGTTTTTCCTCAGGGGGATCCTTCATCCAGCCGGAGCAACCAGAACAAGCGTTGCCAGTGAGCCCACCGCCCGGGCTGGCCTGGCTGAAGGCCAGCAATAACAAACAGAAGTCAGCGGGGTCCCCACTGAGCAGACCTGGGACACTGGTGCTTTCTGCAGGCTCTGCGCTGGGCATGTAACTACAGTCACTGTCTTCCCCATCCTTCAGTAAATGCACAAACGCAGGGGCAGCCGAAGGGATTAAAAGTGCTGGCAACGGGAGAACTTCTCTGTGTGCTTGTGGGGGAAAGAAAGTGCTAATGGAGAGAGCAGGGAGAGAAGAGGTGTGGGGGGTCTGGGGCAGATCAAGGCAGAGACGTGTCGACTGATCAAGGGAGCAGAGGTACAACATGATGAAGGAGACAGAAAGGAGGACTCTGACAATCTTAGGGAAAGGGGACGTTGAGGAACCGGAGGGAAACACAGGGAGCCCTGAGCAAAGTGATCTCTGGCCCTTTCCCGATAAGGCTGTTTTACAGTGCGGTGAGTCCAGGGCTGTCTGTAAAGGCTTAAAAGAGGAGCTGGGGAGGAAAATGCTTTTCTCCTTCTTCACACAGAATTAGTCTAGAGAAGGTAGAAAAGGAAAAATAAAATGAGGGAAGTGCTGTATCAGTGAAATAAACAATCTTGATAAAGGCTGATATTTTGAAAGTCGCCTGAGTGATTTTGTAAGTCATGATACAAAAATGGTGGGAGTGAAAAAGGGAAGAGATTAATTAAATGTAGGGGGGACACAAGACAAGGGAGAGTATTTCAAAGTTAGCACATTATGTGACTTAGATATGTAAGGGAGGATCATTCCTAAATCTTGCTGTATTTCCAAGGCAGAAACGGGACAGAACAGCCACAGTCCTGAAGGAGTAGGAACACTTGTGAGTCAGCTGTAACACTTACATGTCAGGAGAAAATGCATAATTTTTTTCCACCCCAGTATGAATTTTAGGGAAGTGGTAAGAGAGGAGGAAATATCTTATGTCTAGAAAAAACATAATCGAGGGATTAATGGATGATGAGGACCTGCAATATGTGGGCCAGATTTTACATGTGAGGCCCTAGCGTGGGGAACTTCATAAATAAGGAGATAAGGTGGCGCAGGGAGTAGCATGATGGGTGCCAGGGCTCACACACTTTGCCTTTCTCAGTCAGCAGCAGCAGTGGACTGCTCCAGACCTCCTGAATGGGATTTTCAAAATCCGAAAGGCAAAAAACATGAGAAAATGGCTATTGACAGCTGTTCCTTCAGAAATTAAAGGCATGGTCTATGAGTGAGGTTCTGGGCAGTGCCACACATGTTGGATCCCCTCTGCCTGTGAGGATTAAGTCTATCGCAGCAGCTTCTCACAGATCTTGGGCATAGACTGCCGCTTTCACAAAAGCATAGCGAGGAAGGTCTATCAGTTGCTTGTCAGGGGACTTGGGAGGGCCACTGGCATGTGTCAGTGGCTGCAAAATCACTGTCACATCAGGCAAAATCACACTGCATTGGTAGAAGTTATAAAATGAACAAGTAGTTTCTTCATCTCTTGGATTAGCTGTGATCAGGAGGACTGCCATGTCCAAAGGGGCACTGCTATCCCTTCATGTTCTGCATAGGCAGAAGAGTTTCTGAGGTATTGAAGGAGTTCCTGAGTCTATCAGAATATCCCCCTCAGTGTTCAGTGCCTTTCACAAAAACTGCTCTAGAAATATCATTTAGGTGGGCTACAATAGGGCAGGGACCATGAAGAAGAAGAGGCTTATTGGTTTGAGGGGGTTAAGTAGGGAAGGAGTAGAGGAAGGCCACTGTAGACAAAAGAAAGGGAGACAAAATGTTTTGAGCTGGTAACAAACAGCACTCTGGCAAGGGGAAAGGGGTTCAAATACCTGCAATATCTGCTTTGGGTTTCCATTTGGTATGGATCTGAATTTGGTGTAGGTTTATAGATTATAATTTTTCTCTGGATTGTGCTTTGGCTACTTTGGTCAAGAGACTTTCTGATGCTAAGAAGGACAACATTTGGGTTGGTGAGGTTGGAAAGTTTCTTGAATGCAGACAATTTCTTCAGTAAAGTGGAATGAGAGAGCACCAATAACTGCTAGGAAACCTTTCTGATAAAAGCTTGTGTTCCAGTGTAATGCGTTCAGACTGCTAAATTTCTTTTTGTGGAAAACAAATCTAAGTTTACAATGGAAGGGTAGAGAATCTTTATGGAGACTTTTAAGAACGGATGAGACAAATGTCTGCCAGCAGTTATTTAACAGAGTCAGTCTTGCATTGGGCCAGTCTTGTTAGATGACCACTTAAGGTCCCTTCCTAAACACAAAGTATCACACAGCATAATTTATTTTTCACTTAATGACAAGAATTAAATTTCTTTTTTTCCCCCAACATTTCAAATAGAGTACAAGAGCTTTATGATTACAGATTAATTGGTTTTTTTATGATCTGCAGTGGTAGGACTGCAATTAATCCATGAGAATAGCTAGCGTTTTCCTTACATCAGCCACAAGCTCCTTATCTTCACTGAATTCATGCTTAGCAAACCACAAGCATCCTAATGGAAAGAGTTTATTATGGGCTTCTCAAATGTATCCAAACTCCTGATAACTCCTAAGTGAGTTTGTCTCTGCAATTCTGCTACTGTCAAAGCTATTTCTTACGTGAAAGAAATGATTTGCGTTATGGAGACAAAAATCAACATCTCAGTTTCAGTAGCTGGAAAAAAGGTGCTGGAGGAGCACATGACCGTTGTCTTCTATGTATCACCCAAGACACTGATCCTACAGAATTTTCCATCATGCTGTTCGAGAACCAATGTTTTTTAAAAAACAAATGCAAAGCTCAAGCAGTGCATTCAGTACGAGTTAGATGATGAACAGTAGCTGAGAAAGCTGTGAAGACTTTAATTACTGACTGAATATACTCACAGTACTTTAAATGTTAACGACACCCAACACACCAAGTATATGGAAGAAAGGAAAAGCTGGGCAACATGAGAATGTGGCTTCATGATTTCAGCATATAGATCTGTAGCCCTGAAAAGAAACGGAAAGAAAGCTAATCAAAGCAGATTATGCTTAACTCATGCCATCTGCAAGCTCTGGCAGAGGATTTGTGCTACAGAAAACCACAAATTCTTAAGATTCAGGACAGATTATTTAATGTATGTGAAGCAAGAGACTGATTTTGGTGATCCACTTGAGGGCAAAATAAACACGGAAAGGAGATTTGACTGTAATTATAGACGTGCTAATGCCTGTATCACTCTTATTACTCAGGGTCTGCCAGCACTACCATTTAAGCCTCTAAGGTATATAACTGACATGACACAAGTGATGCTCAGCAGTTATATTGCCTTTACAGCTCCAGAGAATATCAGGGCATGCCCTGAACTGGGTCCTACCACTGCAGTATTACACATGAGGGAGAGTGGGAAAGATTAAATGGCTGACCGAAAGTTATCTACTAAACCAGAAGCTGAATAGAATTCATTTTTATTGCCTGCATAATCTTAGTTTTCTGAGTAACTCAGCCTCAATACAGCTGCAGAATTTTAGGAATCATATGCTGGAAATTGCTTCCTAAGGCTTTACCTCCTGGACCAAAGACTCATTATTGCTTGGAGCAAAATGTTTACTGTTGCCCTTTCCACTCTATAGGCAGTAAGAGATGGACAACCCGATGGCCAGCTGCAGTCCAGATGTAGTACAGTCAGGTTAAAATGTGCCCAGAGCTGAGCTGGATGCAACTTGGACATGTTTGTTTGAGCAGGGTGCTGTGATTACAGCCAGTTCTTGGACTGCCTCTTCAGCCATCCCTCTCTCAGTGTATTTAGGCTGTTGCTGTCTCCTCCACCCCTGCCTTCAGGCAGTCGTAATATATGGCACAGGCCGGAGTGTCCAGAAATGGGGAATCCTCTCAGCTCATGACCCTCTTTTAGTGTTCTGGAAAAGGGTTGGTACATCCCTGGGGAACTGCAGCCAAACTGGACACAGGGCTGTTCTCTCCTTAGCCCCCCACAAGTCCACGCTGAATTTAGGAGACCATGTCAAGGGCTGGCTAGTAGCAAAGACCATTGGCAGGGAGGCCTATGTACTTCAGGACCACATAGAAAACTTGACAAACTTAGTCATACCCCAAATCTTTCTAAAAGACACCAAGGAATGCTATAGCCATGTAGAATAACTCCAAAACAGGAGGGCACAGAAGACTTGGTTAAAGACTCAGGACTGTAGGCATATCATGAAAGCAGAGCGCAAATCTCACCTCACAAGCCATACATCTGGGACGGATAAGAGCTTTCAGAAGCCTCTGGCCATGACTTTGTAACCTCTTTCTCAGATGAGCAGGGCTAACTGAGGCAAATAATTGCTTTTAAATCAATAGGAAGGTTGGTATGAATAGTAGCTTTCAGCTCTTGCTGATAAGGTCTGCTCACATCACTTACACCATACTGTGGGACTTCTTATGACCCAGCACAGTGAGAACTGGACACAAGCAATGCCTGGGGAATCATCTCTGCTGCACACCCCCAGCAGAAAGTTTCTTCCTGCAGAGCTGCCAGCCTGCCCCATGTCACAGCTCTGAGTAAAGAAAGGGCTGGGCAGTTCGCAGAGAGATGTCAGGAGTGGTTTGCATTGTGCCTGTACATATGGTCTCAGCGCACGAGAGCACGATGCGGGGACCAAATTGGTATTCTGCATCTACATTGTCTCTCTTACGTAGGCTCAGATCAATGCACATTGTTTCACACATGACCTTCACGGTGGATACTGCAGCATGAAGAGCACATGATAGCTCTTACATCAATAAAAAATGTTTGAATAGCAGCTTTTAGCTGTAGTCATCTGTTTATATCATGGGGTTTTTCCTGAGGCTGCTTGTGTTGTTATCTCATCCCATCTTCCTTATTAGCCACATTGCAACTTCCTACTTAGTTGATGAAGGTTCTTAAAATATCTACTCTAAGTGATGAAAACAGAGCTGATGATGTGTTTATCTTCTAGACTTTTAACGTGATGTGCTATCTTCTAAACCGAAACAGATGAAATTTTTGCTTCTGTCTCTAGTTATTTTTCTGTCTTTTTCATCCTAGTCTCTACTCTTCCTTTTTTTATCCACAGTTTGACCCAGATAGAACATTGCTCAAGAGTCACGTCTGACTTGGGTTCTGAATCTGCATTATTCAAGTGACTTTGCTGTTCCCATTACGTAAAATGATTGAGTTCCAGAGCTCTTGATTAGAGAAAATGAAGATTAAATCATTTGTCATTGAGTTAGGATGATGATAAGAGCTATGATACTTAAGGAGGAAAATTGTTATAATGTCACACACACCAAGCTGTTTATTATTTTGACAGTCTTGCGGCATTCTTCTCTATTAACAGAAAATGGCACATTATTTACAAAAAGCAAAACAAAACAAAACAAAGCCAAACCAAACCCAATGAAATGAAAGAAAGTTATTGAATGCTCAAGACTTAGACAAATCAGACTTTTTCTGAACCTGGAGAGAAGAGCATGAAATTGAAGAACAGAATCTGTTAGCATGTTGTCTCTAGGGACAGGGTCTGCACAGTGAGTCTGAGATCATCAACCCCGTTCTCTAATCTGCGCACAACCTGCCATTGCAGGCCTGTGGAAGCCCCTACCCTCCGTTTGACTTTGCTGAAGGTGATGGTAAAGTCTTCCCTCATCACACCAATGCCACAGTCACTAACATGGTGGGGTGGCCCAGCCTCTTCTCAGAAGGAAGAACCCCTTGCTGATACACACTTTGTTTTGAAGCAGAAGACTATTTCTGGATGCCACAGGGCTGACTCACCATATCCCCAACCACAGGACTCAGTTCCTTTTACTTTACTGCTTCAGTTTTATTTCTTCGGAATAAAGGAAGAAGCTTCTGAACACATGCTGAGTATATCCTCAACGTCCTTCTCTTCTGTGCTGAGCACAGGCTCAGCCAAAACCTTGTCCTTTGCCCTTTGGGGTTTAGAGAAGACTGATCTTACTCCCTCCCTGCTCCGGCCTTCATCCCAGGATCACAGTTTTCAATGCAAATATCTGAGAGTCATAAATAAGGGGATGTTCTTCACCCATCCAAGGCCCATGTTCCTTGTTGACATAAAGCCTGCCTGATCTGCAAGCTGTCACCTCGTGCTGTCTTGCATGCAGGCCTTGGCAGTCACCAGCTGGAAGCTTTAATTTCATCACTGTGAGGGATTCCCATGAAATGCTGTGTGAGCACACATGGCAGAACTGGACCCCGTGGACCTAGTCTTTGAAGGCCTGTTTGTAAAGCACTTGTAAAGGGGTCTGGCTAGATAACGATCTTACAGACCTGCTGGATCACCAGTTCCAGTCCCCTGCTGTCAGGGGCAATCATGTCCTGCCATTTCTTTAATTAACAAAGATCTACATTTGAATTAATCATTTGCTGCCCATGAGAAATAGAGGCGTTTGAGAGACCTGGAAATTTTTTCCTGGATTTCAGCCTAAATTTTATTTACAGGCCATTTATACCCATCTGTTTTTGTGCAAGGTACATTCTTCATCCTGAATAGCTTTTCTCCCTCCTCTACCCGGACCCCTCAGTGTATTATGTTATGACAGGTGTTATGACAGTGTTATGTTATGGTCAACTGTCATAACTATCCCCAGCCTTTATTTTGCCAGGCTAGACAAGCTGTGCTGGTTCAGCATCTTTGCTTTTGTGTTGACCATCACCATGTTCCTGTTTGTATCCATTCACTTTTAGGTGGTCTTCCTTGACCAGAAGGCAGACTGACTAGCAGAGAATTGCATGCAACTCCAGAGGAAGTTTCACCTTGGCCTTATACCATGTTATAAAAGGACTTTTTCACTGACAATATTCCATTCAGTTTGCCTTTTGTCTTTTTGACAGGGACACCACATTGGCAGCCTAATAGTCTTCCTGTTACTGATTAAGAGACCAGTGTCTGTCTCCTTTTCTGGCATGTTCTCACATCAGGGGATGCACTTCACCAGACTGGCGCTTGCATTCCCTCTATTTCAAATATTTGGGGAATTAGGCATGAAGGTTAAGGTTCATATCAGGTAACATTGCAGCCTGGCATGGCAAGACATGGTTCGGAGGGATGTGCCCGCACGGAGCAGGGAGATGTCTCCAAGCTGCAGGTTAGGACCCTCTGCAAGGCCAGTGAGTGGTTGGCTCTGGGCACTCAGCAACAGGAAAATAAGAAGAGGTCTTTAGGAAATTTGAGCAATTATTAGAGGCAGCATACATCAAGTTGGCTCCAGATAGGCTAACAGAAAATTAGACAGCAGAAAAACAGGAGAGAAATGAGGCCAAGTTTTTCTCTGGCAGGTGTCAGAAACCAAGCTTAGTTTTAGCTGGTCAATAGACACATTATTTAAGCTGCATTGATTAGGAACAGACATTATTAAATCACGTGCGGTTACCCTATATAGATTAAAAGAATTTCTCGTTAGTGGTGGTAGTGTAAGAGGAATAATGTAACTCCTCTGTACTCCAACATGTGTGTGGAAGTCAGCATTTTGTGCACCTTTCTCACCACAGCTGGGCTGCTGTGGAGCAGGAGAAATGAATCCCTGGGCTGAGAGGGCAGCAGTATGCAAGAATGTAACTCTGCAGCACAGTGTAGTGACTACATGTCCATGTATGAGAAAAGCATCACCTAGTTCCAGTCCTCTGCTCCCTGGATTGATTCTACACCTTGTATTAGTCAGTCATCTGTTTAAATTTTTATTTAAGTGATTGAAATAAAGCTTACAAAGACAACACCAACAAATTCTGAAGGATATAGACTAATTTAGAGCTGTGCTCATTTTCAGCTGAAAACTACACTTCTACTCTTAAAACCTCTACTCTAGGACTTTATTTCATAGAATCATAGAATCACAGAATCATAGAATCACTACGGTTGGAAAGGACCTCCAAGGTCAGATCATCAAGTCCAACCATCAGCCTAACACCACCATGCCTTCTAGATCATGTCCTGGAGTGCCACGTCTACACGGTTTTTGAACGTCTCCAGGGATGGCGATTCAACCAACTCTCTGGGCCGCCTGTTCCAACACCTCAGTACTCTTTCCATGATGAAGTTTTTCCTAATATCCAACCTAAACCTCCCCTGATGCAACTTGAGGCTATTCTCTCTTGTCCTGTCGCTTATTACTTGGGAGAAGAGACTGACACCCTCCTCACTACAACTTCCTTCCAGGTAGTTGCAGAGAGCGATGTGGTCTCCCCTCAGCCTCCTCCAGACTAAACAACCCCAGTTCCCTCAGCCGCTCCTTATAAGATTTGTTTTCCAGTCCCTTCTCTAGTTTCGTTGCCCTTCTCTGGACACGCTCCAGCAGCTCAGTCTCCTTCTTGTATTGAGGGGCCCAAAACTGGACGCAGTACTCAAGGTGCGGCCTCACCAGAGCCGAGTACAGAGGGACAATCACTTCCCTACTCCTGCTGGCCACGCCATTCCTGATGCAGGCCAGGATGCCATTGGCTTTCTTGGCCACCTGAGCACACTGCTGGCTCATGTTCAGCCGGCTGTCAACCAGAACCCCCAGGTCCTTTTCTGCCAGGCAGCTCTCCAGCCACTCCGCCCAAGCCTGTAGTGCTGCCTGGGGTTGTCACGACCAAAGTGCAGGACCCAGCACTTGGCCTTGTTAAACCTCATACAGTTGGCCTTGGCCCATCGATCCAACCTGTCCAGATCTCTCTGGAGAGCCTTCCTACCCTCAAGCAGACTGACACTGCCTCCCAGTTTGGTGTCATCTGCAAACTTACTGAGGGTGCACTCTATCCCCTCATCCAAGTCGTCAAAAAAGATGTTGAACAACGCCGGCCCCAAGACCGAGCCCTGGGGAACACCACTAGTGACTGGCCGCCAACTAGATTTAATTTCACCCAGCATGTAACCCAAAAGCTCAGAAATGCTGTAATTATTTTTGTTTTTCCATTGTTTCTATTCTTTGACAGTAACTGAAGTCAACAAACCAATTAATAACCTGGGATTTACTGACCTCTAATGGCTAAATTAAAATCTTCCACCTTTTGTTGAAATGTGCCACTAAAATGAAAAAATACATTCAGGATCTGTTACTTTTTTGAGACAAGACATTCCAGCTTCAAAAATATGTCTCCTCCTTCTGGTGGCAAAAAATCACTTACCGTCTGGGCTGAATAATATTTTTTGGATGATGTGAGTAAATTATCGGTCACTTTCCCATTCCCTGTAATTAGGATGATAAGGGGAAGACAAGAAGCTGCGGTGCCCAGCTTAGTGAGTTTTAATCAGTTTTGCATGCCCTGCTAATGGGAAAGAAGACGTTGCCCTTAGCAATTTTAAACTGTTTAGGATTACTCTATAGTCACATTACCTGGTCAGTTTCACAAAATATTCGTATGGGAAATCTGGACTGGAAGAAGTGAATTTTGCATCGTGAGCAAGATTTATGAAGACTGTGGCTTACTCTGACCTCTGATTACCAAAGATGCAAATCTAAATCCCAGGCAGCTCCACGCTGAGCCTTGTCACCCCCTGCGTCCTGCTGACCCCTGGCTGCTGGCAAAGGAGGAGGCTGGTGGGAGATGGAGGCATTTTAACCTGCTTGGATTAAAATAGATTAAAAATAAGGCTTGATATCATTATAGGATCTAGCTAGCCGCTAGTATTTTGAGCTCAAGCTGCATTTTCCCTATCAAGGGCAGGCAAAGGGCAGGTCAGCCCTTGTCTACTATTTCTACCTCTGCTGAAAAATAGCCACCAATGGGACCGCCATTCATGCCCCTTAGCCCAAACAATCACAAGTTATCATTTGTGTTTATGGTGATGACTCATAGGATGCTCAAGGAAGCAGGCAGAAAAGATTGCAAAATAGATGGATAAATATTATTGAAAATGGGATAACAAATTATGCACCGTAGCTGGATACTGTCTAACATGCATCGTTTTTCAAGAAGTGTTGTGTTTCCTCTTGAATGTTTAACTGCGTAGTCAGAACAAGCCAGTAAATCATAGATTATCCTCAACTATCAATGTGCTTTTACTGTTTTTATGGCAAAGCCCTTCAAAGCATTAACAACATTTTTTCCATGTAATATATGGGTGCTTTATTATTTGAGTATAATAACAAGTTAGAGTGGCAAAAACTGTGATCATATAATAAACTAGTTTAGCATAGAGATAAAAATCCCCTGCTTTTATCAAAATATCATTCATCATACATCCAAGTCATCAGTTATTTTATTTAAGACTGCCTCCTAGAGCCAGCAATACTCTGGTAACCTTGTAGTTCTGGAGATATTGTGTCAACCTCATGGAAAGACGGGGCGCAAAAGATAATGTTTTGAATTTTGCCCATCTCTGAGGATCAGCTTTTCACAGGTGAGTGATTTCACACAGCTCTGATTACCCACATCAGATCCCACAGGTAAACTGATACCTGTTCATTAGCAAGGGCGCTCAAGACCGTTCACTGAACTATAACTTCCTTGTGAACATATGGCGATGGTCTTACAGAACTTGCAGAAAACTGCAGTACAGATGTCTGCAACTGAGCGGGTCCTTAGGTTTTTTTTTGTTGTTTTGTTTTTGTTGTTTGTTTTTTTTTTTAATTTGTTTTCTTTTTCAGCCAACAAAATGTGTTTTTTGGGTACAGGTTTCTCGCCCCTTTGGGGTATCTGCTTTAGGATGCCCAAAAGAAATTAGTCCCTCCTCTGAGGTGGGTAGCCCTGCTCTGTAATTGTCTGCAGATTTGGTGATGATGAGGGACCAGCCACGCAGGCTGTGAGCACTGAGTCTTTGCTATCTCCACATTGGTGTGGACAGCCATGGAATAGGCCTGGCTCCATGTTTCCGTGGCATGTGATGGACAAGTTGAATGTCTTTCTGATATTGCAATGGGTTGTCAAGCTCCAGCTGGGTCATTGCAATTTTAAATTCTGCTGAAGCAGTGCCTTCCCTGGTACAAAACAGTTCAGACAACCATCAAGGCCTCCGAAGACTGATGGGAGACAGGTCTTCTTTTCTGGCGAGACACTATAGTTGATTTTCTTGACCTTTCTTACTTCCTATCAGCAGGGTGGAAGTTTGCCTGCAATTTCTAAAAGTGCTCTTCAAATTGCTGAAGAGAAACAGCTTCTCCTGGGGTTGCCCATTTCAGTGCCTCATGTTTTCAGTATCACCAATTTTCCCTGTATGATATTGCCAATAGGACGTGACCAAAGCCACAGGAGTAAAGCTCATGGAGCCATCAGTTGCCACCTGTGTTCTGTTTCTCTCTCCTCTTAGTCACTGTGCAAGTAATGCAGACCTCGACAGAGCAAAATGATAAACTGGTCAGCAGTAAGATAAGCTGCAGCATGTTCTTTTCTCCTCAGTTTGGTCCCAGTCTTCTGCATGAAGAAAAGCAAAAGACCAGTACCTGGAGACCAGCACCAGTACCATAGTACCAAAACAATGATTTTCTGTAGCTCTTTGTACAGTTTCAACACTTCTAAACAATGGTCAACTCTGGTTACCTGTCATCATGGCATGTTCACTAAGCCTTTGCATGTTGGAGATTGCCTATTGCAGACTCTCCACAATTACTGGATTTACAAGCAGAGTCTGCAGGATTCACCTTGTGCTTCAGCAAGGTACTTGCATTCAGGCAAACATGTTCCTGAAGTGATACTGGTCATAGTGAAGCCATAGATTCATTATAGCAGTCAAAAAAAATTTCAGGCTTGGTGGTCCCCTCTGCTGTGGTTCAGCCATTTTCACTGCTTACATCACCAAGAAGAAAAATTTTAATTTTTTTTTTGTTTGATTCTCAGATTTTTGATGTATAGGTCTGCTTCCAAAAAGTCCTTTTTGACTGCCTACAAAACCACTCAGTGCTGAGCTAATTTCTCGAGAAAAGAGATATAACCCTAAAAAGGACTTCTTTGGGGTTTGTTGTGAGTAGCTGTAATGCTTGTTTACCATATTTCTGCTTTGTGCTGTGTCTAAGATGCATCTTCAGTCAAACTACAACATCTCTTCTTTTACCAGACATATACATTCCTGTTGTTTTTTCATTGGTTTACCATCAGAGTCCATACAGATTTCACAGTCTGCTTTATTCAAAGTCCTGAGCCAGGGCTGCAGCACAGTCTCCAGCTTATCCATTCTTTGGTTATGTTCCTGAGGGCAGCTGTGTTAAGGTCTGTAGCAGCAAGATGCCATGTTTGCTTTGCCTCAGTTATTAACTCAGGTTGGTTGGAGACGGGGCATCTGGCAACTCTGCTCTCTGAATTAAGTTATGAAATTCACTGCTCAGTCTGTATCTTGGCACTTAAAAGAAAACTGAAGAAATACTGGTTCTCTGCAGAGTAAGTGCTGATAGTTTTATTTTGTAGTTATTAGTTCAGTACCCTGAGATCCAGCTGTGAAGGATACTACAGAAATGTGAACAGCTGGAGTACCTTACCTCAAGCGCTGTCTGGTCTTATTTAAAATATCTTAAATTATAAAATTTGCACTGTTTCCTTTGGCAGGCTGCATCACGGTCCAATAAATCTCTGCACCAAGCAGTTCCTGAGGTAGCCAGCCCCATTTTCATGGGTGCACTTCACCCTGTAGCTCCAGCAATTTGTCACTCATCTTGATGTTTATGGCCTACATATATTATACACTTCACAGATGCAGCAAAGTAAAAAAAAAAGAAAAATTGATGAAAATCTGATGGGAGGATCACCTACAGGTTACAGAAGATGGAGAGAGAAGTGGTTTTCCCTGGCTGACTGCTGTGGTGGTGGTGATGTAAAGCATTTCTACCTGGGACAAAATCATCTGTCTATGAAGTGCAATGGTTTAAAAATAGCTCTTTGTAAATGAATCCCTGCAGCCCCTTAATCCCTGTTGCTCTTTCCATTACTTTCAGCGTACTTACATCTTTCTTGTACTTAAGTGGTTAGGACTATAAGCAGCTTTTAAGGGCAATCTCAAGAGGGAAGAGCGGAAGGAGCCTATTCCCTGCTGACTGACACAATTATTCCAGTCCACAATCTTAGATACTGTTTGCTCTTCTTCAAGCAGCAAAAAATTTTTTGCATGAGAATTATCTGTGTAAGGAAGAAAAGAGAATTTACAAATTAAAACAGCAAGTTCTCAAGTCAGGTATGTGTCCTCCATTATTTTAGTCATGGGGACCTTATTCTGCCATAACCTTGAAAAAATTATAATGTGAGAACAATATTATTGGCTATTACTGTTTTATGATTTTTTAAAAACTGAGTAAAAGGGAATACAAGCAAGCAGTAAAGAACTGCTATTTCAGCCAGTTTCTTGTTGGGACCACTCTTTTCTGGATTTAAATGTTAAGATTTTCCCATATCAACAGTGAGCCTTATCTCAGTTTGTGTCACAGGCAAATAAAGCGGTTTATAGATTAACAAAGAAATATCAGCTAAAACTTGGTTGAACGTACTGGGGTTTATATAAATATTTTACACAGAGACAGAAATAAAAGATTATTACTAAGCCACATGAAACAAATGACAGTATTTAATTGGAAAGAAGCAATACGTAGTCTGGAGAAAGGCAAACTATAATTCTTTAACTGAATGCCACTATTTCGTTCTGCTGATCATAGTTTGGATATAGAATCACAGAATCATAGAATCTTTAAGGTTAGAAAAGACCTCTAAGATCATTGAGTCAAATCGTCAACCCAACACCACCATGCCTACTAAACCACATCCTGAAGTGCCATGGCTGCACACTTTTTGAACACCTCGAGGGATGGTGACTTCACCACCTCTCTGGGGAGCCTCTTCTAATGCCTGACCACTCTTTCCTCATACCCAACCTAAACCTCCCCTGGTGCAATTTGAGGCCATTTCCTCTTGTCTTATCACCTATCACTTGGGAGAAGAGACCAATGCCCACCTGGCTACAACCGCGTTTCATGTAGTTGTAGACAGAGATAAGGTCTCCCCTCAGCCTCCTCTTCTCCAGACTAAACAACCCCAGTTCCCTCAGCTGCTTCTCATAAGACTTGTGCTCAAGACCCTTCACCAGCTTCATTGCCCTTCTCTGGACACACTCCAGACTGTCAATGTCTTTCTTGTAGTGAGGGGCCTAAAACCGCACGCAGTATTCAAGGTGCAATAATATAATTCTCCTCTGTAGTCCCCCTCCAAAATTTTTTTGGCATTTTGCTTCTAGCAATAATAATTATTTGGGCAGTTTGGAAGTGGAAAAAGAACAAGAACATGAAGATGAATCAGTGCATGTTTTTCCTGTACTTCACCGTAACTGACAGACTCCTTTGGGAGTGGGATTTTGGTGGAGCAGCTTTCTATCAATATCATTGTAATGAGCTTTAATATTTAAATCCTGTTACCAGGGCTCTGAATGAACAATTACAGGTTGAGAGCTTTTCCTCATTATGTTATGAGGCCTTTTCCTCCTTCCTCCTTGTCTTCTTCCTGCTGCTGTTTTTTCATTAGTCTGTGGGAGTGTTGCCTGGCAGGGGCAGCGAGCTGAAATGAGCCAGGTGTATTGAGTGAACGTAACCACATTAGCAAGAGACAACAAGTGTAAGCAAGAAGACGAATCATTATAATAAGACCAACTGAAGAGGCCTATGAGCTACAGGCTGCAGGACCACATTGGGATTTGCATACTCTTCTGACTTACCCTAGTCACTACCATTGCTGTTGCCCAGAACAGGGCGCTGGAGGAGATGGGACCTCTGCATGTCTGGTTTTTTGCTCCTATGGCACGACTGAGCAAGGCAGCTCTCCATGACAGCAGGTTTTACGTGGTGTAGGTTAACACACTTTCTAAGACTACTTATTTCCACGCAGTGAGCTTTAATTTTTAAAGCAGCCCAGACACTTTCAGTGTCTGTGTTAAAAAAAAAATAAATCTTCAGCTGTTGAAAAAATCTCTGTGACTCATTCAAATCTGCAAAGGCAGTCTCTAACTGTAAGGAATTTTCAAGAAAAGAGAAGCAGCACCCTAGGAAATTTCTCCATGTTTTCTCTCTGAACTTGATCAGTAATTGCTCAAATATCAAGATTTCATTCCTCAGCTTATGCTTCATACATTGATAAAATAATTAGTTATTTGGCAATCCTCACACAGCTATCAATATATATTGACATGTCCTTTCATGTCAATAGCACTTCCATCTCCCCAACTGTAAAATACAGAGGTACGAGATTGACTGGTGAATTGGATGCTACCGACAGGGGCTATTGCTGTATTTACTTGCAGTGCATTATTTAAATCAATATTTGGATAATATCAAGAGTAAATGGGAACTCTGGGAAACAAGAACTCAGTCATATATAATATACATAGATCAATCGATAACACATCTACTCCACTAGAAAGCAGTATAGCATATATGAACATTAAATGCTTTACATACCTGCAGTTTCACAGAAGGGCTCCTGCAACATGAAGCAAGATCAGTCACTGGAAAATGATGTTTAAAAAAGCCCCTGTGAATCACAGTTAGTTTCAGTATGTGATCTGAAACAGACAGTTACCATTTTTCTAAATTACAAGCAGCCAGCTGGTGTTTAATTACAATAGATTGATATTTCTTAAACTGTCAAGAGTTTTCAGCAGTGAATAACTCAATACATTTTAGTGAAATAAGAAAAGACTTTGATGTTAAAAGATCAGGCTTTGACATTAAGGAGCCTATCACTCTCTCCAGTAGAGATAGCGCCAATAACAGAAGTCTAAGGAAGACAAGCCTTAGACAGAAAGGAAATTCATAAACAGCTCATGTTTGATAGATTTCTTGTTTGGTGGTAGTGTGCAAGATCATAGAATCATAGAAGCATTAAGGTTGGAAGAGACCTCAAGGATCATCTAGTCCAACCGTGATGTCATCTATATGCTATTTACATATGCTGTCTGTGAGGTACATAAAGACAACAGAGAGTGGACAGTTATTATATGGACAGCCAAAGTCATGGTCCAGTGCGTGTCTGAATATGGTGAGTGCGCATGTGCCGTATGGATCATTATGAAAATGCTAGGGATGGTGAGTGGCTCCCTTAATTTCTTGGGAATATCTTGGTTTGAAAAGCCAGCTGCCCTCAGGCCTTTCAAATAGTACTCCTGGAAACTTCTGGCTCTGAGCTTTGCTCCTTTTCTCTTCCCCTGAAGCAGCCACCGAGCCAGCTCTCATCTGCCAGTCCTACAGAGACAGCCAGGAAGGAACCCACTGGCCCTCTGCTGCTTGGGAGCACTCTCCTGTGGAGAGAGGAAAGAACAGGGACTCATTGGCACTAAGCACAGCTAGCTGAAATGTTTAGACCTTGATGGTACTTGTTCTGTCACCTATTTCACCTCTCCACCTATATTTCTCTCATTTTACTTATATGCTTTGCTCAAAAATATCATACTGCGGCAATTAACACTGGGGAATAAAGAAGAATATCTTACAGAAAAGTTTACAAAATCAACATTATTAATATTCTAAATTACTAATACAAGCTAAGAAGACAACCTTGTTGGTCTGATATCTGAATGCATGTTTATATGCATTATAAGTGCCAAAGTTTTTAAAGATCCTGAATTCTGCTGGTTGCAGTGAGTCAACACATGTGAAAATCAGATGGCCATGTCCAGGTTGCTGCAGGTTGAGGTGCAGATGCTGAAGGGCCCATCTGACACCCAGTCCTGATGGAGACACTGAGGCCAGCAGAGCCCAGCTGCACCTTACACAGCCTCACTAGCCCGAGAGGAAGACAAATCAAAAATAGCTGCTAATGCATGCTCGGAGCTTTCTTCCCACAGTGTACCACACAAAATAAGTAAAGGATTAAAGAACCAAGGCCTACCAGCACATACCTCCATTTTGTTGCTAGGCAGGGATCTGTGTATCCTGATCCAGGAAAGCAACATATTCAAACCTGCACAATGGCTAACACGCTGCAAAGTTCCCAAAGAGGGCTTGATGGCAAATGCTTGCCCAGTCAAAAATGGGAGCATGTTCTGCCACAGCAACTTTCAGCTTCCAACTTCTCACAGAATTTTGACATTTCAGAGTCAGTGAAGCTACACTACAGAAAAATATATCCTACTTCATTTAGCTGTTTATTGTCCTGCCCTAAACCCTGTATTTATATTGGAAAAGGTGAGGAAGGTCTTTGCAGGTGTGCTTTCAGAAATGTTTCTGTTCTGGCACAATCTGGATGAAAAGGTGAATGTATGTCAGCACAGGTGTGAACTGACATGAAGTAAAGGCCCTTTCACCTTGTGTGCTGGCACAGAAGAGCTGAGAGGAGGTAACACAGGGTGCTGGCAGCCCAGCCGGCCGGAGCGGGATGGCTGCCACCTCCGAGGCCCAGGCTTGGAGTGCAAGTCCTTGCTCCCAGGAAGGTGCCAGCCCAACTCCTCCACCTGGGAGAGAAGGAAGCGCTTAATCTTCTGTGGAGCTGAGTCTCCCCCTTCAGAGCCCACGTCTTTTTCTGCTGGCTCTGTGAGGAGGGTGGGTGACAACAGGGTGCCGCCAGCCTTCTACTGCCTCCCAACCCCGGCGCCCAACATGTCGCTCACCCACAGCCTGTCATAGGTGGGTCAGGTGGCAGCTTCAAGCTGCCATTTCTGAACTCCTGGGTTATTTTATCCCATAGGATAAATACGTATTTTAAAAATGTTTCACCCCAGAGGATAAAATATATCCCAAAAGCACAAGTGCTTTTGCAGTGGTAGCAAATGTCCACAGTGTGGTGCCAGTGTAATGGCGATCCAGGCCTTCTTGCAGCAGTGGTGACAGCTTCTGAGAGGAGCCAGTGCCTGGGGTTTTTTAAACACTGGGACAAACAGTCTTCCTCTTCAGCATGTCCAAACACTGACACAGCTCAAGGCGCTGCTCTTTCAGGCCCACTCACCTCTCCTCTCCCAGCATTACGTGGTCCTGAACCAGTGTGGCTCACCCGCCTCAGCTGGGTACCAGTCTTTCAGCAGGGTCAGCACCCATGAAAAGGTGGAGTACAAGACCCATCAATGATGGAGGACATGTGGGCCTCCCCCAGCACCGCTAACACCCCTTGGGATGCCCGCCTCCACAGGAGAACCGGAGGAGCATGGGGTTTGAGTTATCACTCTTTCTGGTGGCAAAATGAGTTTGTAAATACTTTCACAACAAGTTTCATCTTTCTGCGGAAAACCACAATTTATTCTGAAAACAAACTCTGTTTGTTTTCATTGATATGGACTCCATGAGGTGGAGAAGTGGGTTATCCAAACCCGGATGTGGCTTGAGGAATATCCTACCAGTGACAGTAGGTCGAGGGTCAGTGCTCCGATGTGGTCAGTAGGTCGAGGGAGGTGCTCCTCCCCCTCTATTCTGCACTGGTGAGGCCGCATCTGGAGTATTGCGTCCAGTTCTGGGCCCCTCACCTCAAGAAGGACAGGGAACTGCTAGAGAGAGTCCAGCACAGAGCCACAAAGATGATCAAGGGAGTGGAACATCTCCCTT
>VWZZ01006355.1:85670-115975 GCA_013399095.1 Psophia crepitans | reverse complement strand
CATAAGAGGTTCTGGGTTAACATAAGGAAAAACTTTTTCACTGTGAGGGTGACAGAGCACTGGCACAGGCTGCCCAGAGAGGTTGTGGAGTCTCCTTCTCTGGAGACATTCAAAACCCGACTGGACATGTTCCTGAGTGATGTGCTGTAGGTAGCCCTGCCTTGGCAGGGGGGTTGGACTAGATGATCTTTCGAGGTCCCTTCCAACCTCTACGATTCTGTGATTCTGTGATTCTGTGATTCTGTAACAAACCTTTTACCTAAGGACAGTTCAGCCTCAGGTCTAAAGGGGAAAACAGGCAGTGACATGCCTGAGAGACCCATAACCTCTTCACATTTTGCTAAAGGAAAGTTATTCTTAACGGTGCTGAAAACCCTCTGCAGAGCCAAAGCCATGATGATGGAGTCTGGATGGACTGACACAACCTGCTGAAGTGTCCTGCAAGGCACAGGCAGCTGTGTCAAGGGCTGGAACAAACTACAAGTAAGTGACTTACTGGTATTTCTCATTCAATATTTTTTCAGGTCTGAATGAGCTTTTCTGGACAGTGAGTTAAACAGATGAAGTGAGCAAAATCATTAACAGGGATTTTAACAGACATAGAGGAAGGAGGCCCAGCTTGGTTTTCCTGAGCTAATATAATGCCCTGCAGACAGTATCTTAAGCAATGCTAATGAATGTTATTTGTCTTTAGGAGTTCGTTGTCCATGTAACTAGCAAAGACTGACTTGCACCTCTATCTCCCAGACCTTCACTTTACAAGGTTAAAGAAGAGCGACTGTAACTCCAGGATTCTGCAGCTTTGGGCCACCACCAGTATGAACCATAATGTTCCCCACCTCACATGCTGATTTGTATTTAGAAACTTCATTTGTTATTACCACAGCTGTCAGTTACACTATACGCTATGTCTGCTTGGCTCCAAAGTATCTAGTGCATGACATTTCCCTATTAGATACAACGTAAGAGTCTCCAAAAGCCTCATGATTTTTGATAAGTGTAATGCAGAAGACTGATAACCCCTCAGTACACTGTGAAGAATGAATGTTTTGTGATGGATTGCAACACACTTCTAAACTAAAGAGCTGTTTATGAAAATACAAATAAAAGTTGGAAGCTAATGAGGAATTCATGCAAGCTGTAATGTAATAAAAAGTGTCTGCAGTAACATATCATCAGTTGAAGACATCTACTGTAGGGCTATCGATATTTTTCTTACTGGGGTAGCTGCATGAAAGTTTTCTTTAGGAACAATAAGTGAGCATTTAAAGTCTGACAGAAATGAGTCTGTATCATTCATAACTCAGCTCTGATAATACATTTTAGATGACGGCCTTTAAATATAAGAAAAACATAGGTAGAATATTGTGACATTGTGTAAACTATGAAAGCACAGGCAACAAAATCTGCATGCAACCCTAATAAAAGACGTGAATGAATGTTGGTTGCAGGAAAAAAAAGGTACAGAGGAATCTTTTAACAATAAAGTAGTGTCTGTAACATGAAGGAATTTCAGCTCAGAAAAGGCTTTGCAGAAGTAAGATCTGAAATGTTTGTAGAAGAACTCTGAAATTAAAATTCTGTGCTTGGGAATAAAAAACTGAAAGCAGCCAGCCGTGAGCTTGTGAGACACAGGGAACTCAAATCAATATTTTTGGCAATCTAAAGAGATCTCATCAATCACGGATGCAATTTGTCATTTTTCTTTGTCTAACAAGGCCTTGAATCCTCTTCCAGGGCTGGTGCAGAAGTGTCTTGCATGCTTAATGGAAGCCACGCAGGGATCTTTTCTAGTGTACCATCTGCTGACTGGAAACCTAAACCCAATTGTCGGAGCCACTGCTTGGCATGTTAGGAAGCTCATGTGAGCTTTGTGGTGTGGCCCCAAAGCACAGGTAACACCTAGCAGGGGTGTTTAGGGAGCAGCTGTGGGACTGCCAGCTGCCACCACTTTACCATGTCATGGGAGCGTGGTGTTGACATCAATGGCTGTTTTTCTTTGGCAGATCTTCAGGGCACGTGTGACTTCAAGCACCTCAATTTTCCTTTCTTAAAGATTCAAGGGCTCGTGTTGAGAGTGAGAATTCAGTCTCACAATAGCCAAAGATGAGGTTCATTTCCAAAAACTGTGTTTTCATGTTTGGTCTTAGAAGTTGTAAGAAAGGAAACCTGTGGTTTGAAAGGAAGAGAAGAAAATTTTCACTTGTATAAGAGGTGTAAGAGTGTTGTTGGAGGAATGTTCATTTCATTATCACGTTGCAAAATGGTTCTTCATGTTGCATATAGTGGGAGAGATGATGTGATCTATAAAGTTAAAGTTTAATTTAATTACAACAAAATAAAAACATAAAGTCATCATAATTTAAACTTTTTTTTTTCATCTAAAAAGCCCATAGCTTCCTGGACAGAGTGGCATTACAGACATGAAATAGATACAAATAATTTTTTAACTATAAATGAGCATGCCCACATCCTAAAGCATTAAAGGATGATATTTACCATTATGTGAAGCAAAAAGAACAACCTATCCATCTTATTTATTTGTTTTGCTATGAGCCTAAAACACAACAAAATTGGAAGCAGAAAAAATCTTGGGAATTAAAGGGCAAAGAGTATCTGTTCAGTTTTCTTAAGACAGTTAGGAACAGTGTTCTGGTGTAAAACTCTCATAGTGTACAATTTTAGATACTGTTGGCTATTCTGTGTTAGAAGTATCTTAATGGAAAAAGAATTCAATATTTGTTATGAAAATGAAAAATATGGAAGTGATTATTTTTCGTCATTTTTGTAATGCTTCTTTAGTTAGTGCTATCTGCCTTGTATTAAAAACTTAAACCTGGTGAAGAAACTGTTATTACAATTTTACACAATCATATATTTTCTCAAGAGAAACAAGGAAAACAATATTGGACACTTGCACATTTGCTTCCCTCCCAGTTAGCTTTGGGACTGTCCGAGTAAAACCATGTTCTTAATGGGGGGCCCTTTTTTTTTTCACATTATTGGCATTTTGAATAGAAACCTCTCTTCCCACTTCTCTGCAGTGTGAGAAAACAAGGCAGAAGGAGACCTGCAATGACACAGCCACAGAAAAGCAGTCTGGGAACCTGGATTAGCACAGTTTATAGTGAAAAAGTCCTAGATTGTTTAAAATCTGCAACCACTGGCATTTTGAAAAGAAAATAGAAAAATGCACTTTTCAGAGAACAAAATATACATCCCTACCAGATGCATGAAGCTCGAAGACACTTGTTTGGTTTCCCAAAGAAAAAGAGTGTTAGGACCTTCTCCCAGGAAGAAAGTTTATTCCCACAGCTGTGAGAGCAAGGTAAATCCACAAAGTGTTGAATTGCTGAAATACATTCAAATTCTTTGTGGGGTAAGTTAGACCAAAACACAAGATTTATTAATGAGCGCTGAGAGAAGCCTTGAACAGCTCTTTCAAGACTTGTTTTCCCCAGGCTGTGAGTTTTCAATACGCATCTTCACTGATGGTAACAGCCTGCATGTCCTGAAAGCCTGCCAAAGACTATTACGTACCCTCTGGCACTACAAAACTTTTAATAGTCTGTTTCACCATTGCTGAGGCCTGCTTGGCAACGCAGACTGCTGCACAGGTTGTGAGATGTTTGTCTCGACCATGCCACTGCCTCCATGCTCCCCATGAGATGTGCAGGAAAGCACACCCTTCTTCTCCACAGCTGTTTGGAAGAACTCACAAGCAAGACCTCAGGAGGCCTAAGACATCTCAGAGTTCATATCGGCAGGTCTAAAAAACCAGGCAGATGCATGCTGTCAGGAGGAATGGCCTCTACTGTATTGAAGGGGAACAGCCTGAAATGGCCAACTGTTGGGAAAAACCCTTACCCAGTTTCTAGACTACTGCATAGGCCATATAGTTATGTCCATACCAATAATTTGGTTTGCCAGGCATTGAGACCAGGGAGCATGAAAAGACCCAGCTCCTACAACTGCAGAAAAACAGGGGCTCGGAGGGACTCCTGGAGGGCACCTAGTCCAAACCCCTGCTCAACGCTGGACTGTGTCCAAAGCTGTGGCAGCTTTGACAATCTGCCTGCACCAGCAAAGAGGGCAACTGCCAGCGAGGCCCATCTGGGCATGGCGCCTGCCAAAGCATGCCAGAAAGTCATGCGAGGCCGCGTTAGCTGTGACAGGGCACAGTCAGACCCAGGAGCCTTCCCACAGTTTTCCAGCACAGACCACCATGTCCCACTGCATGGCAATGCCCCCAGGTAAGGCTGAGCTTTTAACCTAGAAGGACTTATCCTGCAAAGCTCCATATATGGCTTCCTTCATTGTTAGGAAAAACATCAATTGTTTTCTCAGGGTTTTGTTTATACAACAAGAGAGTGTCACAGAAGGGCTCAATCATTGCCCCCTAAACTTCGGGAAATCAGTAAGAGTAGGAACTTTACTCCTCTCTAATTCTCACAGGGTCCAGCAACAGCAATGGAAGCAACTTTATTTTAAAAAGAAAACTGAAAGGAATGTTTTGTCCTACTGAAGAAACAAAACCATAATCGATGTGCAGTGCTGCAGTTGTTGGCAACATCTGCATACAGAATTTCTTGATAAATCCCAGTTTTGTGGAAGGTTTACCTCTTGCTCATACTCATGGAGAACTGATTTTAAGCAATAGGATAAATTGTGCTATTATAGCTTATTTGATTGATTCTGCTTTTGCAAGGAATTATACTGAGAAGGCCTTTGCTAAGTCCATGCACCACAAGTACAAGAATATCATGCGTATCCCGTTGGGATGAAAAGGCCAGTACATGAAACTCAGGGTACATGGTTCTGCTTTAAAAAGTTGGAATATGGTATAGTTTGCAAAGCTGGTAAGATAGATGTATACAGGTAGCATCTTGCTTTCTATGTGGAGGCTACTGTGATGGATCCTCAGTGTGGGACCAAAATGCTCCATCGCATAGTTTTCTCTGTATTGGGCTGAAGTACCTATTGAGAAAAAAAAAACAAAAACACAGAAACAAGTGACAATTGTAAAATGAGAGGACATAACAGCAGACTCTTTTTAAAAACTTTGAAAGAAAACACAAGCAGCAGAAGTGAAGAGGAAAATGACCTCTTAAAGTGCCCTATCCAGTACTCCCTGCAACTGAAGAAAGCTGTGCTGTGTTCTGCTTCACATGATTTAGCAGCAGCCATTTCAGAAATAGCCTCAATACCTTAAAAGGAAATATCCTTTGGACTAATTACAAATTGGGGTCCTGAAGAAGTGGCATAGCTCATAAAAAGTCTGAGTAGAACATGAATGTTTTTAAAAGAGAGAAACAGCTGGTAAAAGAGGAGAATTATTGGACCAGTTACCTATTACTCTGATCACTGAGTTTTGGCTAAGTAGTAATGGAGTTCAGATTTCAGGGGGAAAAAAGAAAAAAGAAAAAAAGAAAAAAACCCCAACCAAACCAAAACAAACAAGCAAACAAAAGTACTGGTGCTGGATCAGCAAATGGAGTGCAAAAAACCCTTCTGCAGAGGAAGAATATGTTAGACCCACAGGGATTTCCCTTTTTTGCTGCTGAGGCATAGGATGTTCTGCAAGAGTCAAATAAAAGGAGCTCAGCAGCTACATTTAATTCCCATGCCTCAAAGGTATCTGGCATGTATAAAGCAGGGTGATAAAGGAAAATTAGCTCTTTTTCTAAAGAAACAGACTTCTTGACTGTCATAACGTCAGCTTCCCAAGGAGTATAGCTTTGCTATTTGGAAATCCTTAGTGCTAACATTCAGTAAGACGGGTCAGCATAGACGTCTTTCTTCTCAGGATGACAACAGGAATCTCCTTTTACAAAGGATTGGCTATTAATACTTCCATCAATGCCTGACTTCATCTGCGGGGCCCTCCGCAGTCTGTTCTCTTATCTTCCAGAAATTAGGACACTCCTGTTCAAATCTGCTCCTCGGGGTCATTTTCACAAAACAGACAGAAAAATGAGTAGTGACCTACTCAGTAGATTCACCATTTTGTACTTTTATAGCTGTAAGTATATGTGAATAGGAATTTCTCTGTCCTATGAAAATATCTCCTAGGTGTCATGCAATGGACTGAAAACGGAGGCTAGCAGCTAATTTGCCTACTCCTTTATCTACCTACCTACCCACCTACACGTTTATTTATCTATCTATCCATCCATCTATCCATCCATCCATCCATCCATCCATCCATCCATCTGTCGATTTTTCTAATCTAAACAAAGATACAGTGACATGCAATTAAGATCCAGATAGTCTATGCCATTCCCATTGCATAAATCATAGAATTATAGAATCATAGAATGGTTTGGATTGGAAGGGACCTCAAAGATCATCTAGTTCCAATTCCCCTGCCATGGGCAGGGACACCCTCCACTAGATCCTGAGCAGTTTGCTTCATGTCAGCAGAGAAGAAACTTTTTCATATGTCAACTTTTCTCAAGGCCAGACTGTGCCAGCATAAATCAAAACAAATCTAAATGAGATTTGATGTCTCCTCTTGGATGAAAAATCCCATGTTGATTAAAATATGTTCCTTTTATTAACAGAAAAACATTCTGTCTTTCCTCCTGTCTCCTCTTGAACTTTCACATATACAAAATCCAATGTCTCGTGACCTTTTTTTTTTTTTTGGTCTACAACATTATATATTTATAGCCAGAGTATTTGAAAAGTACCTACAGAGGTCTCATCCAGTGACGGAAAGATTTAGAGAAGAGACGGTAAGTCTGGATATCGCTGACCTGCCCCTAGCTTCTATCAATTTACATTCCTCACTACAGACCAAACCTTTTCACCATGCAAGGGATTTTCTTCTGCACCTGTCTGTGCAGCTTGTAGCTCAAAATGGGCAGCATTGTCTACAGATGATCAGAATCACTTTCTCCTCTAATGGACCATACTCTGTCCTGGTCTTCAGACCTATCTCTGTGAGCTGAACATCTGCATCTGCAGACTGGCTCATACCTATGAGTCTATAATTTACTTCTGTCATCTCCAAACATAAGCTGGGCAGAAGTTGTGATCCACAACACAGAATCATAGAATCGCTGAGGTTGGAAAAGACCTTTAAGATCATCAAGTCCAACCGTGTTCCTAAGCAGCACATTTGCATGACATTTTCTTTGCAGGATATCCTAGAAAGTGAACCGAACACCCAGGTTCTTGGTAGAACAGTACAGAAATCTGCTCTCCACCTTCATGTTACACGTCTCAGAAATATACAAGAGCTTGAGACTTTCTGAAGCAGTGCTGATGCCTGAACAATCAGTGAGCCATTTTCTGGGCAAGGTCTGTTCACAGACAAATTAAATATCTTGCCCCATAATTGCTAGGGAAGACCTTTCCTCTGTCCTGGGAGGTTCTGATCTGTGCTCTAAGGCAGGCTGTAACACCCCTCCTGGGTGAGAAACACAGTGCTGGGCTTGGGGTGAACAGCCCTTGTAACAGCCGGTTCAGTATGGGGAGCATGAGACATTGCACAGGACAAATCACATCCTGTCGCTTCCACTGAACTCTACAGCGTGGTCCTGGGACAAAGACCAGGATCTCAATGCAGCCTTTCAGGTGGTGGTTTTGGGGTCATGGCAGGACCTGTGGACCAAAGAACTGGGTTAAAGTCCTTAGGTTACTGTACAGATGATCATGACTGTGTGATGATTCACAGCATTCCATGGTGTATTCTTTCTACATTCAGCTAATAATCACCAAGACAGAATTACAAATCTGACCAATTTTTTTTTCATAGCTTTTTCTATGAATTAAACAAAAACTTGTTTAGGATTATATTTCACTGCCAAAAGCACAGCATAGTAGCGGGCCTAAAGCATGAATAAAGTTCTCTGAGAAAATCAGCTCATCTAGCTCAGCAGGCTCAATCTTATATCAAATGTTACATCAATATTATAACAGCGTGATCATATTATGCCAAATTGAGAGATTAGCAATACTGTCCAGGGGAACATCTGTGATCCTTAAAATCACTGCAGTTAGTGAGAGGGGTGGAAATGTCTCTGAGAGGGTGCCTCTCACATGCCAGCACCTCTGAGCCTTCCTATAGACGGTGCGGTGTGTACAGCCTTGATAGACAAATGGCTGGTGGAGTGCCAAGGATGACTTGATGGGGATTATCTGCCATACTCCACCTACAAAGGGCTCCACTGAACACCAGTTTGTAGTCCTTGAACAGGCAGAAGAATATGAGGAGGAATTCCAAGCACCAGGTCAAAATAGGATTTACAAGTCCTTGTAGCTAGGGAGGACTTCAGAGCAGGAGACTTTGGTTGCTGCAGTCATTGATAAAATAATTATTCTACTGTATTTCATATAGTAGGACTACATCCTAGTTTTTATTTATGTGAAAAATACTACTGATTAGTTTTCCTTGCTCCTTTCTAACATTCCCACTGACTAGAATAGACAAAAATGTTGCTCTTAGATAAGCTGTAGCTCTCCTGGATTCTCAAACAGCAAATTTAAGTGTTTCATTTTCCTTCACGGGAAAAAAAAATGGTGCATGGCCTTTCATTGAAACAGCTGATGGTTTGCAGAGACGTCATCAAGAGGGCACACAAGTAAAGAAAAGCAACCCAGATCCAAGTGTTGGCTGTTGGCTTCTTTTTTGGATTGGAACATTAATTTCATAGATTGTACATTTATTTGTTGGGGTTTTTTTCCAAGGGAATAGAAAGCAGTTTGTTTATAGAACAGATGAGCTGTCTGCTGAGAACCATACTCCTAAGTCAGAGATGAATTGTCCCTAGGGTGAAGAGTAGACGGAGAGCTTATGGTGAGAGTTTATAAAGTTCATGTTTGTGCTGTAGACATCTTCCTACTACCAGCCATGACCCATGAAATTAAGGATAGTCCATTATTTTAATATTTACATTAAAAGCCAAACCCCACTGAAGAAACTAAAAAAAAAGTAATAAATACATCAGTGAGCTAAAAAGAGCAGGGCTTTTAGGTTGGCTTGGATCTCCAGCTTCAAAAGTTGATTAATTTCTCTTGAAGTCTCACACTGATTTGGATGACCTTATTCCCTGAAGACTCTTCACTCATGTGAGGACCCTGAAAAGAATACAATTTCATAATGCGAAGGCTGTGTCTGTTAACCAAGGACCATGTTACCTCTGCAGTGAGCCAGTAGCCACACAACTTGCTGTTGCAAAGCTGTTGCGTATGGGATTCCACACCCCCTCCCTGACCTTCACATCTGTACAGATCTCCAGCCCTTAACCATTTGACACACCCACACTGGCATGTCAATGATGAACAGAGCAGGTAATTCTCAGATCTTCACTGCTTCCCAGTGACTTGCTCCATGACACCTGTATCACAAGTCATTTGCTGGTGAAGGCCATCCCTGTCTTGCAGAGAAGCCTGGGTTTTACTGAGGCAAACCCAAAGAGGGCATAACCATCTCTCTCCCAATAACCCTGCCTCAAAGGTTTCGGTACTGCATCAGGACCCAGCATCACAGGAGGCAGTACGAGACACAAGTTTGTGGAGAAATGAAGTCTCACACTAGGACTAGGGCTGGCGGGGGCATCCCTAGAGCCTGAAACCCTCTGGAGGCAGCAAATCAGTCCCTACCAACCCTAGTCCCAGCACAAGGGTGTAATCTATTTGCCCAGCACTGCCCACCATGTAGTCCTCACCTCAGTGCTGCACAGCACCAAGAAATTGCACTAGTTTCTGTAACATGCCCTTGAAACATATACAACAGATTAATCATTTCCAAACACAGCGTAAAAGCATTTGTTGTTATGCTGACCATGTGCCCCGGGGAGTGCTGCACTCCCTGGGTACCGGCTCACCTCACCCCAGTGTTTGACACAGCTGGCAGAGGGGGAATCAGTGCCCTTTCAAGGCTGCACCCTTCTGCTGCCCTTCCCTTTGCCTGGACTGCTGCAGTAACACACGTCCCTCCTTCCCTTCCCTCTGCTTCCCATTCCCGAGTCTCTAGCTGCAGAAGACAGGAGGAGGCAACCCAGCCATTGAGCTTTTCTTTCCTCCTGCATTACCTATCTTACAGTAAAGGAATATTCTGAATCAAGTGCTTAGCTGTTAAATATTGGAATCGTTGTAAATTTAAAGGTTTTACCCTTAAGTATAGCAGTTTTCCCATGTACACAAATGCCCATTTCTGAGCCTTCCCAGGGTACCTAAAACTTATCGGATACTGCAAGACAGATGGGTCCCTGGTTCATATTGCCACTAGACACTACAAACAACACAGGGAGTATCTATTTATCCATGTTAACAAAACAGCTGGGAGCATAGATGTCACCAAATTCAATGTTTTACAGTGTTTTCTGTACCAGCAGTGAAGTGACTTGCAGCCCATTTCCCACTTGTATCCCTCCCAGGGATACATTTGTAGGCCATAAATTTCCACCCCCCACTCCTGACTGATTGATTTTAACTAAGATATATTAATTCTTAATAGTGAAACTCCCTAAAAGTTCACACACATTCCTTTCCCAGTTTTTGACAAGTTTTTGACAAGCGCTTGCCTCATTCTTTGTTTTGTCTTACCTTGGTCAAGTCATGAAGTGGACAGAGTGTTCTTTTAAAAAATGGGAAATCATTTAGGGTCATCTAAAAATTTATACTGACTTTCAGTTCTTAAGCACTTGTTTATCATTTGCCATTTATATCTTCATTTTTGTGTACACATTTTTTTATTTCTAACTATAAATATCCTTACAGCAGGGAGGAGAAGGGAGTTCCCTAGTGGATTATGACTTGCTTTCCTGGCATTTGTAATTTGTCAGACAGTGCTGGTTCAACTGGGACTACTGGTTTGCTATTTCTAAAGGAAACTCTATAAAAATATAAGGAAAGAAAAGCTACCCTTAGATTTATGCATACAAAAACCTGATTAAATTCAGCAATTTCTACCCCAGTTTTTACATCTTAAACTGAAGACAAAAATGGAGAGGAAGAGACCACTGACTTTATATTGCAAAGATATGCAATGTATATATGATGCAGTGTACCTGGGAGTCGTAATTTAGCCCAGAGGTAGCAGGACTGAGAGGTTTTATGAAAACAGTATTCAAAATAGTCTTCTATCTGTAATTTATCCCCACTGAAAAGGGAATTGGCTACAGAGGAGACACAGCCAGAGGAAAACAGCCCCTATGCCTTCCACTGGCAGATCCTTTTAATACTCCATGAGGTTATGGGAGTCACACGCCTCATGATAGGAATTGAAAAACTCATTCATAACACTTTGGTGCATGATGTTTATTACAGTCCGTGCTAAGAATACAAAATTAAATACTATATATTCTGGAAGGTTGAGGGGTCTCTTCTACAGTCTTTGAAGAAAGAAACATGTTATTTGAATCTCTCTTGTTCTAAAATGTGCAGGATCAGACATGCAAAACTCAGTCTCTTCACCTAAGGAATATGGCAATGAACAGCATGCAATGAACTGTACTCTCTGCCACCAATTTAAAAGAGACATTGACCTCTGAATGTGGAGAAATAACGGAGAGCAAGGGTTTTATTGTGTTCCAGCAAACTTTTAACAGAAGAATTGCTTTTAGTATACTCAAGAGAAGAAATTTTCAAAGCAACCAAGAAAATCTAGGAAATAGGCATCTCCAAATCCATTGTCCCAGGATTTCCGAAGAGTCCAAACATTAAATGTAATCAATGTAAAAAGAGAAGATAATGATAATGATAATGATAATGATAATGATAATGATAATAATAATAATAATAATAATAATAATAATAATAATAATAATAATAATAATAATAATAATAATAATAATAATAATAATAATAATAATAATACCACCACAAAGAAGATTACAATAGCAAAAAAAATCCCTTTAAAAGTCATATCATATGCATTAGGAAGAACATTATGATTTCTCTGGTTTGGTCCATTCACAAGGGTTACTGAGACAGTGTGCAGGACTGCATTCACAGCACAGTTACTGCAGGTTTGGCAAGCTAACACTGCTTCTTATCACTTTCTCAGAGATTAACAGCATCCCCAGGGCAACCCAGTACTGGGAGAAGACAAGAATGGCCTGTCAGAGTTCAGTTCTCTCTCATCAGGTTCTCTTTAGATATTCTACGTGTGGAGGGTGTAATGTTTAATACCAAATTTACTTATTTAAATATAGTTGATATTACATGGAATTTCTGATTTAGCAGAGTGATACAAAATATATTGAGATCATAATACCAATGTAAGTTACACTTAGCAAAGTATATCTAGCAATTGCAATAAAAAGTTTAATCGCTGTGATTTAACACCAATGTGATTCCCATCATCAGTCTCCATAACGTGCTCATCATCATCACCCTGGGCAATCCCAGTTGCCAGGAAGGAATACATGGGTTGAAGCCAGCTCAAGCCTATTGCCTTCTTTGAAATACTTTCGCTAGTTGTCTAAGTTTTCATACTCTATATTGGACTGAGCCAGGCATTTGCTCCCCTTACTGTGATCTGGCTAACTCAGGGAGACAGTCACACTCTTTTAATTAACTTGAGGAGAAACATGTACACTACCAACTCAACTGTTGGTAGCTAAAACAAAGGTTGCTCTCCTTTGCAAAGGAGTCCTCTTGCAAAGAAGCTGTGGTCAGTCACAATCTACATTATTCCAGTCACATCCTACATTATTCTCTGAGCTTCATAGGTACATCATCCTTGATCGTCTGCTCTGAGTCTTCTTCTCTTGTAGAGGTTTGTTGGTCAGAGGCATGGCCCAAAATCTTCCTGCTCCATCTCTTTCTTGTCCACAGATTCTTCGCTTCCTGGTGACTTTAATTCTGCATTGATATCATTTAAAAGACTGCCTACTAACATGTCCAGTTTGATTATAAATTAAGAGAAGCCTAAAATTTGGAGCTGAGGGACCAAAATCATTCCAGGTTTCAGCAAAATTAGAACATAAATGGCCAAAATCATCATTTGGCTGTGCCAGTTGGATTTAATTAAATTTGACAGAGAACAGTTGCAGGTTACTGGAAAGGCTGATGACTGTGCCTTTGTTATTTCTCAAGTCTAAAACTGTTTTGTGGAATATTGGGTATGTGTCGTGGTTTAACTCCAGCTGGCACCCAAGCCCCACACAGCTGATTGCTCACTTTCCCCTGTGACTCCCCACCCTCCGGCCCCAGTGGGATGGGGGAGAGAATCGGAAGCATGAAAGTCAGAAAGCTCATGGGTTGAGATAAAGAATGCTCAATAGGTAAAGCAAAAGCCTCACACACAAGCACAGTAAAACAAGGAATTCATTCACCACTCCCCATGGCAGGCAGGGGTTCAGCCGTCCCCAGGACAGCAGGGCTTCGTCATGCTTCATGGTGACTTGGCAAGACAAACGCCATCATTCCAAATGTTCCCCCCTCTTCCTTCTTCCCCCAACTTTATATGCTGAGCATGATGCCATACGGTATGGAATATCCCCTTGGTCAGTTGGGGTCAGCTGTCCTGGCTGTGTCCCCTCTCAACTCCTTGTGCACCCCCAGCCTCCTCGCTGGTGGGGCGGGGAGAGGAGCAGAAGAGGGCCTGGCTCTGTGTGAGCCCTGCTCAGCAGGAACTAAAACATCCCTGTGTTACCAACACTGTTTCCATCACAAACGCAAACCACAGCCCCATAGTAGTTACTGTGAAGAAATTTAACTCCATCCCAGCCAAAACCAGCACAGTATAGTATCTGTTCCTGTTTGATATTCGTATACTTTCATTACCCTTATTATTCAGTGAGACTGCAAAATTCAGATACTGTCCAAAAGTCTTTCAAATCTTTTTTCAAATATTTCATATCACAGGTACCAAACTCTGGGTTACAGTGTGTAGACCCTTGAGGTGACACCTATTGACTCGCCACACCTTCACAGGTGACACAGGCCCAGAGAGACATCTTTCTGAAAGCAGAATTATTGCATCATTGCGTGCTTTTAATTCCTGCCTCCCAGCAAGGCCAGTTTGTAGGAAATTGCTATAACAAATTTCACTGTAAGATCTTACAGAAGGGAAAGGTGATTTTCATTTACAAAATCTCCAGGCTAGTTTTTACCCATTCAGATTTTCACACACATGTACTCAGAAGCTCTAAGATGTATGTGTCCAGGGATAGCATTTAGGAACTAATGCGGGTTTGCTTTCTTGCGCTTTAGTAGTGGATATTGTTTGGGATCTTTTGCCTCAGTATGTCAGCTCACCCCTCATAAGTCTTCCTTTCCTTCTATGGTTATTTTATGGCTCCAGTCCTGTTCTTCATCTTCTGGTCACCTTATCTTAAGGTCAGTTTGTTCCTCCTCTTCCTTTGAATGAAATCATACACATAGAGCTATAAATCTTACCTCTCCTTCTAAACTTTGATCTATTGTTTGACCTGCGGCTTTCATACAAACATTTCAACCCATAATTAACTCATATAAATCTTAATATTTCTGTTACAAATCTCCACAAATTCACTTGATTTTATTGCAATTCTTGATTAGTATTGCACTAATGCTGCTATGTCCTGTCCAGAACTGCAGCCAGCTGCTGCTTGCAGCATGTCACCCCATCGCCTTGTGCCAGTGTGACCTCATGGACCCTGGCTGATGAAGAGACTGTGTGATACAGCTCTGCGTGGCCACAAACGTCACTCCAGAAGAGGCTTTCCCGGTGAAGCTCTAGATGCTCATCAATAGGAAGTGAAGAGTATTTCCATCCTTATATTTCTCATATTATCTCTTTTCTTTAATCCCCAATTGATTTAATGTAGAAGACTGTGGAAGACTGATTTGCTGGTCTTGGAACATCCTTCAGGAAGAGGCCTACGTACAGGATTTAGGCCTGACACATAGGATATAGGTAGGGAAATGACCTCCCATTAAATGTAAGGTAAACAAAAGGTCATATAAAACCACACCTGGATTCAGATGGCTGAGTAAAGCACTGAAATTCAGTTATTAATTCACAGCTACAGCTGAGCAAAAGCTCATAAAAATGCGTCGTGTCGGAACCAGTAAGAGAGGTACTACATTTGGCCATATACTCTCACTCAGTTCTTAAGCCAAGCCTGACTAGAAGAATAAGTACAATAAAAAGTAACATACCAAAGACAGTTCTTTAAAAGATTCTCTAAAACATCTTTAAGAGAGCACTAGAAACAGAGAAGTCCCTATCAGGAAGGCTGTGTTTCGTACCGCTGCCACAGCTTTATCACGAGTGTCAGGGGTCAGTGGGTAAGCATGAATTTTCGTGCTGTCCTCACTGTAGGTACACAGTAGACTGGAAAGCCCTTTGGCCATCTAGTTATGTATTTACCGACTGCATCACTTCAAATTACAATCATCTGAGAACAGCTCTGAGAACAAATGAAGACAGAGCACATATCGCATCCCTTTAATTCTTTGTCATCAAAACTGAAGTTTTACTTAACCCTGAAACTGCACACCACAGAAGAAAGACAATTTTGTCCTCAAAGTGCCAGCATTTTATAAAAAATAAAATTACCAGCCTCTGGGGAAAAATATCAAGAATACCCTTCAGAGCTTATTTGTAGCTTCTCAGACACTGTCTCTCCAAACAAGAAGTTAGCTCTCTGGAGAGGAGACTGACAGATTAAAGCACTGTATTGCAATCAGACATTTTGGGTTGATTTCCTGCACAGCCACCGGCTCCCTGCACATCTCTGGCAAGGACTTACTTTCCCTCCCAGTGCTGCAGCACTCTTTTACATGCCCCAGCTATTCACACTTAGCTCCCCTTAGCATGGCGGGTGTAAGGGGGAAGCCTGCACTGAGAAATGTTCTGGGCTGACCCCTGACTTGGTGTTAGCCCCCTCCTTCTCACTTGCCGGTATCCACAAGGGCTCCCATGCCCACACCATTGCCACTAACACCCACAGGCACCCTCAGAGGTTGTTTCTGGGAGCCCGAGCTCAGTTCATCTACCCCCGGGGAACATCCCTATCAGCCATGCATTTCGAAGTACCGTATGCTTACTTTGTGGCCAGAGACAAAACTCTTCAGAGTCTCCCAACACAGAACAGCTTTTCTCTTCTCGCAGAAGCCACAGGTGTGAAGCAGGGCCACCCAACTATCCCATGGAGAGCAGGGTGTATCCTAACAGCTCCCCCATACACCCTGCCTGCAGGCAAAGGGACTGGTATGGAGGTCCCATCTTGGTGTCAGTGCTGTGGCATGGCCCAACTGTGTCCAAGGAGAATAGGAGGCAAGCAGGTCTGCAGAGAGACCTCATCTGCCCTCATCAGCCATCCTGGGCCGGTACACTAGCAGAGACACACTGTTGCTTGTGCCGGGAAATTGGTGCCATTAACCAACTCTGGTTTGTGGCAAGCCCAGTAAGAACTCAGGGGTTAGCAAGAATCAGGGACATTGGATGTTTTGGAGAGAAAGCAAATTTACTTGTATGAACTTCACCATGCCTCAGGGCTTAGGACTGGAGAGAGACATCTGTTATGGTGGGGTTTTTACTGACACAGAGGAAGCCAGAAAAGCAGATCACCTGCTTGCAAAACCTACTGATTCTAGTAGCCCCAGAAACCTCATTACATGTACCCTGATCTGTAAATGCTGAAGGTACCAAGTAGAAACAGAGCTGAGGAGAAGCACTTTCATAGTGAATACCTGTGTGAGACAACCTTCTCCACGCTCCCTGTCCCATCACCCCAAGCTATAGCATGGCAATGCATGCTGCTGTGAGGGTGAGCAGCCCTTTGTTCTTCCCTCTGCCTTCAAGCAGAACAGGTGACAATGCTGAGGGAGAGCATGGATATCCCAACACAGGGAACAGGACAGAGGTGGGCTGAGCAAGCCCTGCTTCATCCCTGTCACCCTCTCAGATTACGCACTAATGTGACTGTGGAGCAGACAAAGTCTCTGATGGGAGAGCAGTGTTGATGGAGACACCTTCTGCTGTGGCTGTGCTTCGGTCTTCAGGAAATGCCATCATAGCTACCTAACCCTGTTGGAGAAGGGGGCTGCCATGAGCCTGGCAGAGAGAAGGCAGGTTCAAGAGGGAGAGGTGCAGTAATGCTGCCTGGGGTGGTCAGCCTTGGGCAAACACAAGTCAACAGTGTCTCTCACTGGGAACAAGCAGAAATGGGGAACTGAGCTATGTTGGAACAGTGGCCTGCAGATCAAGCTCTGCTTGCTGCAGGTTAGGTCACAGCTGGAATGGTGTCCTGTTTGGGCCCTCAGCTGGAGAGGGATGTGGAGGAACTGGAGAGGGTCTGGCGGCAGGCTGCCAAGGTACTCAGTGGTGTGAGGCAAGCCTGAGGGAGTGTGTTCATTTCCTCTGGCAAAGAGGAGCCACAGGATGCTCCAGCAGCAGCACACGGCGCTCTGCCGTCCTTGAAAGGGCAGCTGCAGAGAGGATGAAACACAGCTTTTCTCAGGATTGCTGCACTCCCAGCAGAGGAGCAACAGCCATGAACTGTACTGGGGCAGCCTGACAGAGATGTGGCAGATGCCCGTCCTGGGAGCCTAAGGGGCTGCTACATAAAGCCATGGCTTTAGTGGGTTAGTACTGTTCTCCAGAGGTATACAAGATGCCTGAAACCAAAATAGCATTGACTGAGAAGCCAGGAGCACCAGGGCTGGCTCCTCAGACACAGGCTGCTGCAGAGAGAAGCTGTGTGCTGGCCTTCTGTAGTCCTTGGGGTCACGCAGAAGTATCAGAGCTGCTGTTATTTCTGTCTCACGTGTTTATTCTCCCACTATTAAAGCATCAGGATTGCAGCCATTTCCTTTTGTGACAAAAAGTGTTTGTGATTTCTCATCCTTGTGCTGCTGTGGCCTCATTGTACACAACACTGAGACAGACACTGAAGGCAGATGAGGGTGGCTACGCGGTATGTCAGGGATGGGTCTGTCTCATGAGCATGCGTCCTTCTTCATGCAAATGCTTTCACTGAAAAGCACTGAAATGAAGAGATGAATCCTTTCTGATGACAAACATAGTTACACAAAAGATCAAAGGCAAATTAATTGAAGGCGTGCTTGCATGGCTTAATTCTTATAATTGGTATCTCCAACATGCACAGGATTCGGTGATTTACAGGACAGATGAGCATAAAGATCATTGTGTTATGCTTGGAAAATATTTCTGTAATACGATGGAAGTATTCTGTCACGCTTAGTACACGATTGCAAGACAGAAAAGAACTTCAAGTTAAGCAGATTAATAAAAAGACAAAGAATGAACAGTTTCAAATGCTCTTCATTTCAGATTAATTCAATTTTGAAAAATGAGTTCCCTCTTTCTGTTGTATAATACCTATAAATCACAGAGTCTGAAGGCAGCACATTTTAAAATATTTGTGGTTTATAACTGATTAATCCAAATGTTTGGCATATGTTATCACAGTGTTTCTGCTAATTAGCAATATGTTGGTTTGTTCTGGCTTTTTCACTTAAATGAAAGCAGTCATCTGACTTGATTCGTACCAGATAAAAAACACCAGCTATTTTATTTTGTAGTCCTGTTAGAGGAACATTTCCAAACCTTCTGGTTTCAAGTTGGAGAGATCAAAATAAAGGAAAAAGCAACCACAAAGGTGTGGTTAGTCATAAACCACTAACATTAGAGGAGAATATTATTAAATAAATTATTTATATTCTTGTCTTAACAAATTATTCTATGATAAACCTCTCTCGTCAGAAAATGATGCTTTAAAATGTTACATTGAAGCAACCACAATTAGATCTGGTAAAAAAAAAAAGAAGGTTAGAGTCAAAATACGTGTAGATATATTGACTCATTTTTGGTCAGAAGTTAGTGTGAGAAGTCGGTGATAGTATCATAGTGCCAGGTCAAGCACAGAGCTCAGCAAGACTGAGATGTGTTAGTGCTATGTTTTGAACCAGAATAATTGTTATTCTCCCATAAAACACCAGACATCAAGACAGGCCTACTGCAGCTGTATTTCCCAGTTCCTGCTAACAAGCTCACTGAAAGGAGTCTCAGCTACCACATGTGCTATAAAAAACCCAGAAACTCCTATTAGATCTCACCTCCAAGCCATTTTTCTGTTTTATACATCTGTCCCTCCAAGATCTAGCTTCTCATTGCTGAGGAAGTTCAGCTCCCACTTTTGGAAATGTTCCCATCCCAGCTAGTAGCTCGTGGAAAGGGTTTTTAACCACAGAAGAGACCCAGACTCCCTCCAGGCCCACACACAGGCAAGGGAGGATAGCTACCTACACTGGTGATCTGGAAGACCTCACTTGAAGGTACTCCAGCGTACTCCTAGGGTGGGAAGACAGCCTGTCTGGTTTCCCAGAGCCTGTGAACCTGGAGCTAAAGAAGTGCCCTGCTGCCAGCCCAGGAGTTACTGCAGGTAACCCCTGCTCGTACCCTTCTGCTGGGGCCATGGAGAAGGATGCCAAGTACTCTGAAAGTGTCCCAGGGAGTCTCTGCGCTCCCTTGTATCCTTGCCTTCAGGATAATTTAAAAATTGGAATGGGAAGATACACTCAGGAACTCAATTATGTTGGTACTTGCAGAATTAATACCGTCAAACCAAGAGTGTATTCCCACATGGGAGTTGGCCTGTGTTGAGGGGGCTCCAGGTCATGTTTCTGTTTTCCCTACACTCAGGAAAGGCACCTGAGAAGGCAAAGACACCGCGGGCCTCCCCACACAGACCACAGGCTACATGGACTTGCAGGCACACAGAGTTTGTTTCTTTATTTTACATGGACCTGACATCTTTGGTGGAAAAAAGACACTTTTCATCAACGAGGTCAAATCTGGTGGGTTTTTTCATTAAACCATGACATCGCTTTCACTTTTCATTTAACACCTGGGGGGAATTCTGGTGTTGACCAGAATCATTGCTTCCTTTTTTTTTTGCAGTGGTTCTGCTCATGTTGACAAGAGTCATTGGCGGCATCAGGTGCAAATCATTTTGCACAGATTATATTTGCAAAGTCTTTATAATTGTGCAGTCTCTTACGAAAGCAAGACTTCACGTGCTGTACGTGGCAGAGATACCTAACATGTCACTCTCCCTTACTGTTGGGGTTTTTTCTCCGCACAGTATTACCAAGAGTTTTAGGTATTATCCTGGTGGTTTTTTTCTCCAGTCCTAACTCTCTATGTAATAAGATATATCTTTCTATGTCGTACATTGACCCTCAGGATTGTATTAACTGAGTATCTCGAGAGTTCTGCCTAATTAAGGATTTTTGTACAAATCCACCTTTAAGCACAAAGGAGATGAAACCTGAAAAGGTTCAGCATGCACAGATGGGACACACGGAGAGATTAGATGTAGAGATCATTCCCCCTTTGTAAGGTAGGAGGTGTCATCTGGGTGTTGGGAGGTAAATTGATCTCTAGGTTCATTTTGGTTTTGGTCTTTCTTGTGACATGACTAACAAAGGTACCCAGCTGGCAGAACCTTTGCAATATGAGCCACCCTTTGTTAGCTGTAGGGATAGCATCATCAGTTTAATTCAAATTAATATGATGCTATTAAATGGTAATATTTTGTGGTTGTACTGAAGTAAAATGCTGAACTAGTAGTGTGGAGGTCTCTCCTGAGATCTGACAATAAAACCAACAGCACCTGTAGACACTATCTGCAGTACAGGTGTACCAATTTGAGCTAGTTGTCTACCTGCCATTACAATCAATGAACAAAGTCTTCTGGTCCATGTATCAATGGAGATAAGGGCAGCGTTCTACTGATCAGATGTTGACATCCTCCGTATGATGACTCCCTGAACTCCAAAAACTAGCTCTGCCTTGGCTGTGAAAATACTCTTTCTCAGATGGACACACCTGCACTGTAGGTACATTCATGCAGATGAATTCCACCTTTGTGTCTTCCAGCTTTGAGTGCCTATATTGAGGCACTTGGGTCATAAATTTGGGAAGAAATGAAAATCTGTTATCTAATTACACTATGCCTCACACCGTGATCTCTGTGAGACAGAGGGGCAAGTGTTAATGATAAGAAAGATCAAGTAAAGCCTGGATTCTTCACGGTGCTTTGGATCGTCTCATCTCCAGTATGGCACATTTAAAATAGAGCTTTTTGTGGGAATTGTCATAATAGATGGAAAAAAAAACCCCAACAACAACAAAAAAAAGAGATGAAAGGCAGAGATCTCTCCTCATTCACCCAGATTCTATTCAATTTAATAACATGTTGCTATCAAGCTTTAAACCTATCAATTTAATAAAGAACATCTATAACCATATATCAGAACTTAGGATTCTTGAGCCTCTGAACGTCAGCTTCAAGGTGGACTAGTTTATCAGGATACATAACTTAATCCCTGCTCATTTCTTTTGAAAAAGACAAGTACAATTTGGTTTGGAAAATGAAATTATATATAGAAACACTAATGTACCTTTTCCTTTTGTTTATTATTTAATGCATATAATTCTGTATTGCCCCAACAGCCCTCACAGCGTTGGAGTACTGAAGAAAATGGGAGTCCAGAAGGACTGAAATCCACATGAATGTCCAAGTGGTTTACTGAACTCAATCCATAGCTCTCGTGTCTCATGTAATACTTGGAAGCCCTCCTTTTATCCCATGGAAACACCAAAATGTCTCACATCTAGAAAATAATATGGTGGCTATTTAATAATGTTTTCTCCTCTGGAAGAGAATTACTTAGATGAATTGCATGGCAGATCAGTCTGATGATTTGATTTCCTTGTTTTTCTGATCTAAGCAAACGATAGAGTGAATCATTATCAGTGGTTTCCTCTGAGGTGATCAACACCTGCAGTATTTCAGAGGATGCCTTTGTCTGTGCCTACCTCAGCTGGCAGATGCCTACTGCAGAACTCTGCCTGCTTTACAGCAAGCCAGGAGAGAGCATTTGCTATCCAATTTTTTCTTACTTTTACCACTGTTTTGAACAGTTAGTGTTCTTACATAGAAAATTATTTGAGCAGCGTCTAGGCAAGTTTCTCCTTTTGATAAGGACGTTACAACGTTAAACGCCTCCTAATCCTATGGGTTCCTCATCCATCGCTCCTCCTTCCACTACGTCTCCAACCGAAAGCTTTCTAAAATGCTAGGAAGCCTGTTGCATTTTAGTTTGGAGATTTAGGCATCTATTATGACATTTAACCTGACTTTATCATCTCTTTCCAAAAAGCAGATTGGTATTTAGGCTTCTTCCTTTCTCCTCCCTGAAAGCTCTGTGGCTGCCCGCATTTCCCACAGAACATGTCTGTATTCTGGGGCCAAGACCCTACAAAGTCACATGCTGAATTCTTAACTTGAAGAGATCGTTGTTCTTTTTTAGATATACTCTGGTTGCTAGCCACCTCAGCAGAGATACTTATTAGATTTGTAAGGAGCTTCCTGTGGTTCCAGTTCCAGGAGAAAAGGGGCTCCTTTGCTAAATGCATAAAACATATCTTACAATTGTAAAATGGAAAGCAGCTTGACACTTTCAAATCATCTTTGATCTAAGACATTTTTTATTTGCTCTCTGAGTCATCAGCTCACCTCTCTCCCAATATTCAATGTATTTTTTATTTTAGAGGATCTACATCCCTCCTTCCAAAAATTAGTTTAAAATGAATGTGTTTTAATGACAACCCTATCAGAAGCTTCTGCTCCTGTGGTCCCTGTCCTCATTCTTGCTTCAGCCACCATTACTAGGGACAGGAAAGACTCTGGCAGGAGCAATCACAGCAGTAGTGGGGGAAGAGGCTGGGGCGACCCCTGTGCCAGTCTCTGGTTACCTATTCCTTGTCTTCCCGAATGGGCTTCATGCCCTGGAGAGCCAGGTAGTTTGTAATGCCAGTTTTGTCATGTTTTGCATCAAAGGTGTAAAAGCTGATGGGTCACCTACAACCTGCATTTCCAGTGCATTGCTTGAAGAGGAATATTGAACTCATATGTAACACTGCCTACCCATGTGTCCTATAAGAACTTACAGAGGAAAATAAACACCATTACCTGAACTACTGATGGATAACCCAAGTAAATTAACTTGACCTGTACTGGGTACGTGGCCACTGTCACTTGGAGGTACACTCCAGACCTCCCAGTGCTCTGCCAGTGCCTGAGCCTTTGTAAGAAGGAATAGACAACAGAGAACTTGGCTCAGCAGTGGCTCCCTGACTGCGCTGGCCAGCTGGGCTAGAGAGGAATGAGACAGGTGAACACAAAGTGGAACAGCAATGGCAGCATAGCTTCTGCAGTAAACTTTTGTCCATATCATGTCACTGCCCAGCATATCACGCCCTGCAGGGGTAATCTTTTCTAGCCCTATTCTAAGAATCAGCTGTTGCGTTTTTTTAGTGTGTTAGATTGAAAACTCCTTGGTTCAAGGGCAACAGCCTGGACAGATTGTTGTCAAATGGGACAACACAGAAGAAATATATCCTAACAAGTCATTCGTAAGTCAAAAGGGGGATTCAAATCATGTGGATCCTTTTTCATCAGTTCTGGTAACTCTGGGTTTTTTTGACCAATAGCAGAACTAAAGCTCATAAATCTGGTTAAGCAAGTCTCACAGGCCTACCACATTTGAGCAGGAAAAAGAAAAGTGTTATAGTCCTAAGTATATAAAACACTGCCATGGAAAGGGGATGGTGATTTCAATAGCACTTTGTCCTGTTGCGGAGTAGGAGCACAATCAATTTAACAATAGACTGTCATGAAATGGTGAATTAAATCTAAATTCCTGCTGATGCAATTGTTAATAGTATTAGCAGCTTACAGAAACCCATAACGAACTACATCCGTTCAAAACTGTTCTTGGGAATCGCTTAAGTCAGCATAAAATGGAAGGGAAGGCACACTTGCATTTACTTTCTCAGTAAATGGGAAAAACCTGAGCCAACGAAGAGGTAGGAAAGTTGTACATCACCTTCCACTGATCCTGGCAAATTTTTCTCAAAACCATCATTTGCTTGCAGATCACTGCCAAAGTGCAACATCCATATTCCTGCCATGCCCCCACACACATAAAACAAAAAAAAATTGGAAATGGGCAATGGATTGGAAATGTGAAAAAGATTCTTCTAATCTGCTCTGATTAGAAGAAAGTCCACCTGTACCCAACAATATCCTGGCCCACCTGGAATTAGAGACTGACCAGTTTCCTTACCATATAGCTGAGAAAAAAATCTTTGCACTCTCAATGCTGCCTCACCGCCTTGCTTTTCAGAAACGGAGTAACCCAGTGGGCTGTGTCAGGAATTCAGCTAAAAATGTCCTGATGAAGACCTAAGGCTGATTTGCATATAAAGTGTTACTCCAAGCAAGATTATTCTGAGACATGGCAAGTTATTGAGCAGTTCTACCAAAACAGCGATACAGTACTAATTCGCTAACACAGTACTGATCCAGGATTTTCCGCAGGACCAGGCCTGGAGAGGCAGACCCATGCTGGCCGGCTCTAACGAAGCTCAGCAGGGACTAGTCGTGACTGTTGCTGGCTTGCTTTTTGCCCAAACTGTTCTGCATGACTTGTATTACCTTCGGCAGTTCCCTGCCTTTTTCAAGACTAGTTGGACTCACTCTTGTGTGAGGGACTGTTACATGCACCAGCTGGGACTGCTCCCCAGTGGAGCTGTGATCTATTCCTGGACCTTGAACTCTGTTCATATATACCCTCTGTAATTCCTTTACTCAAGTAGCAAGTGCTATATTTTCCAGTAAAGCTCACTCCTACATAAAACCACGTAATACTATCTTGAAACATTAACTAAAGCTCCAAATTAGCATTTAAGCACACTAACTACCTCCTTTCTTCTTCCCCAGTCTTCCATGTACAAAAGGGACTTCTGCCCATCCTGTATGAAGGGCCTGTACAAGGGAAACTCATGTAGACACTTTTTAGAAGAGGAGGTTGTATTTAATTAGTCCTTTCCGTAGGTGGGTAACTCAGTCTAGGACAACTCTGTAAGAGCTTTCCCAATGCAGCCAGTAAATTTGTATTTCAGCAATAGCTCTACTGTAAGATCTGGATTCGGTTCCCAAAGCTGCGTCACTGGTACGTGCCCTGCGACAACATCCAGCTGCACGGCTCCTTTCCTTCTTCTGCCCTGGTTTCCATATGCACGGATTGGAAAGGAGCATACGTGCACTTTGATAAGGTCCTTCAATCTGGACAATGTGGAACTTGCCACGAGATTTGCTGCAGTTAAACCTTTGTCTTTGCAGGATTGGGCACACATGAACTTGTCTTCTTGTAGACTTTGGTCTTGATGGGGTAATACAGAAAAAAAAACCCTAAACGAAAATAAAAACAAACCAAACTTTTTTCTACACCAACAATATGCTTACCTACAAATTTTAAAAGAAAAGAAAGCTTTTTGGAAACTTAAGTTTCTTATTTAAAAGAACAAAATAATTTCCATTTTCTGTATCATCCCATGAGCTCCACTTCTGCCGTCTAATTGTCTCTAAAATGTTGCAAATCTAGTAATTGCCGCCCAAACAACAGAGTGCACACTCTCCCTTTCTATCACGTTTTACATGAGAAGGTAAATATTTTGTTCCCCCAAATTATAACAAAAATATCAAAATAAGCCCCTCTAGAACATGAATAAGTGCTTTGTTACATGTTTTAACAATACCAGCAGCATAAAGTGGAAAGCTGATGGCAGTTCTTTGCACATGTCCTTCATGCACTATGTGTAATAGAAAAACATTTTAAGTTTTTTTCACTCTTTAAAGCTTTTCATGGAAACAACTCATCAAAACTAATGATGAAATTTTACGTTTTTTAAACCATATGGAGCATCATGAACTATATTTCTGGCCCTGCAAAATCTAGTCAAGCAAAAGAAACAAAATGCTTCTCATCAAACAAATATATAGGTTTATTAGAGCAAGTTTTCATGTTTTAAATGTGCAGTGGTTTCACAACTTCTTGTTTCCTTCTGTTTTCATTAGCATGCCATCATGATAACCCAAAGCAGCTGTTTAAAAAAAATTCTCAACAGCTGAACAATTAAAAAATATGGGCTGTATCTTCCAATGTTACAATTATATAAGAGAAAAGAAAAGTATTTACAGAAAATGCCTGGAATCCAAATACTGCTAAATATTGTTATCAATTCGATTACAGAAACTGTAGAACACTCACAGAGTTCATTTCTGCTGACAAGTGACAAATGCAAGCCTAGATTTTGTAACATATTTGGAAGAAACTGAAAATTATAATTTTGAGTCCATTTACTTAGTTTTATATTCATCATTAACCAGCTTAGTTTCATAATCAACATTGTTCTACATTTGTTTTCTTGTCGTCTTCTCTGTTTGAATGTAAAGCGTAATAGAAAAATAATTCAGTTCTGCAAACATGAAAATTCTGTTAGTACAGCTAATTGTTTTTTAATATGTACTTTATGTACAAAGAAAGTAATAACACAAATAGAAAACTAGGCAAAGGATAGCATATGTAACTCGAAATATTTGCAGTTGCAGTAACTGTGAATTGCCTATTTGCCAGATGTATGCCGTACATACAATGGGCACAAACACGCGCGCGTGCAACACCACTGCATGCATTTTGGGGGACCGAAATACAACGTCAGGTTGACAAACCTTCACCCAGAACTAGCAAGAGCTGTAGTCACATCTGTGTACTAAAGGTGGTCCAAAAGGTAGTCTGCTAAATACAAGCTGTCCTTTGGGTTCTAGGGTTTTGAACAACAACAAAACGTTAGACCAGGTTGCTCTCCTGGTGAGCAGAAAATGATAACAAGGAATATAGAAAGAAGAGCTGAGGTTTTCTTTAGTGACAACAGAATCTAATACAATTATTTTTTTTTAGCTATAATCTTCCCTGTTCTTTGCCTAAAATAGTCAACGACATATCTGGGAGCTTCTGGAGTGGAATGGGTTGAATATGATCGTATCCTGCATCCAGTTCCACCAATTCCTGCTCCCATTACTGCGACAGGCATGGGGCTGGCACCATCCTCAGTAAAAGCCACAGTTGCAGCCCCATTTTTTTTCTCTTCCCAAGCAATTAGAAAAGCAATCTTGTCTGTCTGGGTTTTAGTGGGAAAGCGGGAAACCTGCTGCTGAGGTTCCTCCTTGCAAACACAAGCATGCGAGTCGCGCAGCCCTGCACGCGTCCCTCTGCTCCAGCAGTCCAGCTGGGACTGCGTCGGCGGTCCTGCGCGATGCCAGGGGAACACCTGCGTTTCCACACACACAGAGGTCAGGAAAACGGGGCGGACAGGCAGCTGTACTTCTCAAAGAGATCCTTAGGACTGTAAAACCACAGCAAAACTTATTCAAGGAGCTTCAAGACCCAATCTCCAGGTAAAAGGCAGACTCCAGGGAAAGACATAACAGGATTATTTACAAGCCGTAGGAACTACATTTCACTCGGCGTGCATTGTAGTGAAAACAAGCACACCTTGAATGCTTTATAATTAGTATAGGTGATGACTTTTTACTGCACTTTATTGCCAATTTCAAAGTCTATATTATCCTGATCTGTCAAAAAAAACCCAAACCAACAATACTGACAAATTTTATTTGTTCCCAGAAGATCTGTAAGTTTGATTTTCAAATCTGTGACTTGGAATATACTGATTCTTCAGCTCTGGCCAAAAGGCCACATTCTCCTGAATTTATGGGGCTATTTGCTGACAGCCAAATGTGGTTTGATCCTACCTGTCTTAATAAAGAAAAAAGAAAAGATGCAATTCTTACCCATAAAGTGTTGCTGGTAGTCATGGTGAGTTTTCTTCTTGTATCTGTTCGCAATAGTGCTGAGCTAGTCCGAAATTATCATACTTATTTTCAATATATATTTTTAAATTAGTTTAAGAAAATCACAGTCGGTGCAACAACACACACACACACACACACAAATGCTGTATAACTCCCGTCACCGTGAAGGGAAGAAGAAATGTCACCCTAAAAATGAAGCCCCACAATACTCATAGACAAGGACAGCACCTACTGATTTGCCTTCACAAGGGCTGTTAAATTTCATTAACTGAGAACTGCTAGACCTTTGCGAGATAAAGCAGTATGATAATTAAATTCCAAATAACTCAGAGCCTGTCTAGCCATGTTCCTTGTCTGGACAGTCAGGCCTTTCTCCCAACTCTTTTCTCATTGGGTTTAAGACTAAGTTGTGATCTTGCTCATATTCTTTCCCTGTGACTTCATCGGACAATGATGAGAAGTTTTAGGCGTTAACACTAGAGAGCGGAGTTACCCCAACACATGCCAGCTCCACTATTTTTACTGCTTTGAGCAACAAGCAAACAATGCACTTAGTAGTTTAGAAACAACAAAAAAATTAAAATAATAAGTTCTATTTAGAAAAATAATTGCTTTATTGTTGTCACGCCTTCGTGATCAGTTGCCCAAGTCCTAAATACCTTTCAGAAAATAATTTACACGCTGCAGAACAGCTTATCGAGCAATGCGGCAGGTTTTGTCTTACGGCCACCTCAGTCATTCCTCGTTACCGCGACTGGTGCCTTTGACCAGCGCGAAGTGCTATGCCGTAACCTTCCCAAGCACCGCTGTGGGGCTCCGAGCCCTGCCTGCCCCGGGGCCTGTCTCAGGTGGGAATGGGGATGAAGCTGGTCGATTTGGAGTGGGGCGACTCTCTCCAGGTGTTCAAGCTGTGGGTTGGGCTCCTGTTGTTGGTAAAAGAAGTCTGTCGCCTGCTGTTGCTGTTCGAATCATCTTTACTCAGCGTTTGCTTTATTTTTTGGCAACAAGGGAAGCTCTGTATGCAGTCTTGCAGGAGGTGCCCACTGAAGAACATGTAGATCCACGGGTTGCAGCAACTGTTGAGGCTGGCCAACAGAGCCGTGACAGTAGTTGCAGTGTTTTCAGAATCTGGGGAAGGGGGGAATAAAGCGGTTTAATCATCAAAAGAACATTTGCACTATTCAGTCAATTGCTTCATTAGCTGTTGGATTTATTTTCCTGAATAATTCTAGCATTAAAAGCTGAGCAACAGCATTTGAAATGAATAATGAGGACATGATCAGGAAAGTTCTTATTTATGTAAGGCTGCCACTGAAGTTAACAGGAATTTGTCTGAACAGTTTTCAAAAAGCAGCGACAGAAGAAGTTACGGGGCAATCCATTCAAAATAACTTTACTCCTGTTTCCACCGATGTTTATCCATGTGTTGATGCTTATGCTTTAAATACTGAACAGTTTTTATTCAGACTTTTGTTTTAAAAATTGGTTACCCTGGGAGGCAATGGCAAAATTCCAACCGATTTCCCACCGCTTCCAGTAATACTGAGTTTTGCTGTACACATTTGCATGCTGAAAAGTGTTGAATGCTCAAGTAACTACTGGCTTGTGAATCAAATCTGGATTTCAGACGTTGAACAAATTTTAGTTAAAGGAAAAATGGAAGTTTGCACAAAGCCGTAAAACCGTTATGGTATTCTACTTTCAATAACTAGATAAATTATCAAATACCCTAAATATATATTTAGCCTAATCAATTATTAGTGACATTTCTTTGTAGATATTGAATCCCTGAAGAAGTGTAATTCCTGTATTATGCAGTTCTGTAGATTTAAAGAATCTCTTCAAACAAACCTACGAAATGCCCATCTGTTCAATTAGGTTTGCATTTCTTTTGAAGTAAAAAAAAAAAATAAAATTAAAAAATCTATTTGTCTACTTCAAGCCCTCATTTCTCTAAAGAGACCTGCGTTTTAGGCTTGACTTTAGTCCCATATCAGAGGTAATCAATGCTTTCACTATAGTAAGTGATAATTTGGGGGATAGTAAAAAAAAGCAAGAAATTATGAATTCTAACATTTTGACTTGCCTCTTTTTTATTATGAGGAAACAAGGTATATATCATTATGTTGCCTGTCATTACCCATGTCATAACTTTTAAACTCATCGATTATTTTCAGCCAGATTCAATAGGGGGACAGGGATCTCCAAAATACTAAATTGCTGCTGTTTCATGAGAACTAGAGGAGCTACTCACGAGAGAAAGGGTTCAGGGTGTGCGCAACCCCGTTATGAGACAGCTGGGAATGCACATGCAAAGCAGTTACAGGACAGCCGGCTTAGTAAGTTCCCTGCTGACATATGTGTGTGTACGTTTAACGATAACACAAAAGGTTTCTAAAGTTTTATTAATTGGCAGCTTCAGACGGAAGAAAATGTTGCTGGTTCAAATTCACGCAGCAAATATTTCAGTCCCCATCCTCTAATTTTTGCCCTAGATGAGAAGGCAGCGCTGCTGCTCCTTCCCGGGGCCAGGCTGCCACCCGCCGCCGCTCCGCTCCGGCTGCTCCCGGGACGGGGCGGGCCGAGCCCCGCTGCCTCCGCGCCGCAGCTCCC
>VWZZ01006355.1:0-84355 GCA_013399095.1 Psophia crepitans | reverse complement strand
GTGCCTTTATCCCCCGCCGCGGGAGGCGAGGCGAGGGGAGGCGAGGGGGGAGCTCCGTGCCAGTGGCTGCCCGGCGCCTGACGCCAGCCCCCTCCTTTCCCGGCTGCCGCCGCCGCCCCGCCCGCCCGGGAGGCTCGTCCCGCCCCGCCGGGGCACCGTGAGGTGGTGCTCCGAGGGGGAGCGGGGGCGGNAGCAGGGTCGGGCGCCCCCTCCCTGCCTGCGCGGAGCCCGGCGGGGAGGGGAAGAGACAAGGGGCAGCGGGAAGAGCTGCTCGGGCAGAACCGCTGCGCCCGCAGAGCTGCCTCACGGCTTCTTAGGGCAGCTCTGGAAAGTTTGCGGGCCGACGTGCTGCTGTCACCAGGCGGAGCAGGCGGAGGGCTGGCAGCATCGGTCTGCGCACCCCGAACCCGCTGCTGCCCAAGGCAAAGGGGCCGGTCTGCGGTGCGGCTTTGGCTCCCGTCCGTGCTTTCGGCATTTCCCTCCCGCTGGGATAAACCCCGGCGAGGCGAATTATTAGGAAAAATTGCACGGGCTTTGAGAGCCTAATGTTTTTAGGCTAAACCTAATGTTTTTAAAGGTTTCAGGATTTCCTCTGGGCCAATAAATATCATCCAGACATTTCTGCAAGTGCAGCCCAAACCTCTTCGTTTCCTAGAGAATTCCTGGCAGTGGGTCAATTAAATCTCCACTTTGAACATGTTTGAGCTGAAGAGTTTTCTTCCTCTTGGTAGAGAGGGCTTGGTGCAAATTCTGGCCCCATTGCCGTGAGTGTGGGTTTAAATCCTGACTGCACCATCGTTTAGAAACTGTTTCCTTTGGTGACACCAAAATGCCTACGATTAGAACAAAGAAATAGTAGATTAGATGCCTATCCTACTTTGTTCTTAATAAAACTCTCTGATTCTGCTCATATGTGATTGCAGTTAAATTTAGTGCAGAAAAGATGAGGAGGTTTTCCTACTGGTTTTGCAGGGGGAAGGAAAAAGGATGAAGAATTAAAGATTAATTCATACTTCTATATTAACAAGATGTTTTCAAAAGTTTTGATTCCAGAAGAGTCTTCCAGCCTAGCGTACAAGAAGGTGATACGCTTCTGAACACACTAGAATTGTGCAAGGCTTTATCCCAGGCTTTCGGCCTTTTTCTGGGCTTGTCAGCCTGTGAGAGGTAGTGTGCACCCACACCAGTGTGCAGCTACCCTTCCTTTGCTTGGGGGTCAGTGCCAGCAGTCTAGCGGGACACCTGCTCCAACAGTGCAAATAACTGCCATGAGCTTTTCTGTAAAACCCTGTTAAAAAAAAAAAAAAAAGGAATACAGACAAAACATGTGGCAGTGCGAATTTTCTTTCTTTCTTTAAAGATGCCTTTGTTCCAAAGTGTAATTTGTTCAGCTCAGTGCATTGTTCACAGCTTGGTGCCTATTCCATCTTATGTTGTAAACATTACTGCAGGTATTGTAAGAAATGAAAACTTTGTGGAGTCAAAAACTTTGTAAGTCAAACTCACATTCTCTCCCTCTCACACACACACGCTCCCCTAGACCCAACTTTTCAACAACAGATCCATAATGTCACCTTAGCTATGCATTGTATTAGACCTAGGAAACCATACGAACCACACAGCACATCGGTGTGTGACTATAGGTTTCAGGTCAAATACAGAGGGAAATTAAAGCCACATACCACAAATCTTACAATACCGTGCAGCTACCAAGTCTTCTTTCCCATCCAAAGCATCATCCCTTGCCATGAGGATTCCTTGCCTGTCTCTGCCATGCTTTACAGGAGCCGAACGCTGCATAAATGAACGGTGTTACTCAGGAAACTCTGCTAGCAGGTTTTCTGCTGTGCAAACCATGTAAGGATCATAAAGCTCTACTCACTACTGGCTATGTCATTCCATTAATAGAAGAGGTGAAAAATTCAGGCATGAGGAAGACATATTTATAACAACCAAACAACAGGATAAGGGTGATTGTGCTAGTTGAGAGTACGGAGTTTGTCAAGCCCACATCATCTCAACTAGATCCCTTTCCAAGCCATACTCGGTTCCTCTGAATAACGTTTGTAAGAGTTTCCAAAGCAAAGCCTTGGGAACTTGCCTCAGCATCATCGCGCAAGGCGGCACCCAGGGATTATGTGCAGTATTAAGCATGAAATTGATACTGAGTTTTGCTGCATTGTGCTGTCAGACAGAAGTAGCCTTGGGCTAGTCTTATGCCTTTTTTTTCCCATCTCCAGATTAGTCACTATCTATGTTTTCATAGATAATATATCTAACCAGACTGTTGCAAATTTGTTTCTTTCAACAGATCTAGGTAATTCAGTGGGGAATTTTATTTGTATCAAGTATTTTGAAATGTGCTCCTGCTCCAGATATTAAATAAATTCAGGTCTCCTGAGGTTTCCAGCCTGGTCTTGTTTACTCCGTTATAACAGTATCGGTGTGTAGATGGGGTAAGTCTAAAGGAAAAATGCTGCTGTTCGAATTAATCAGTAGAGTTTTCAGTTTTCCAGGTAGATGTCTTTTATCAAGCTGAACAAGTAATGATCTCTCGTCTAACCAGACATGGAGAGTGTCTTTCTGCTCACAGAAAGCTGCAACACTGGGAGCAACCTGGGGGAAAAGCAGTTAGCAGAAAACTTGTAGAATACCCTTCTAAAGAGAAAAATTGTTACTGGGAAGGCTGCTGAAGAAAATGAACATCTTTGCCCTGTGATTCACCTGGAGCTCAGCTTGACGCTGAAGTCTCAGTAAAGAAAATTGAAGTTGCTGCTACAAAAAGCCTTTATTTGTTCCACCAGGCACACGGCTTTGTACAAAACTATCTAGGGTTTCTGGCGTATTCTCTGCTGGCATATAGGTTTCTGCAAAAGTGCTTAAAGGTTGCCAGATATCTTTCTGTATGTTGAATTCATTGATGACTTTAACTGCTCGTAAACCTAACTGGAATACGACCTGGTTTGTGGCCAAACACAGCTGGTTTATGTTCATCCCTTGCTGTTGTGGTGGTGACTTTTGCTGCCTTTAGACAGTCTCTTCTTCCATGGCTAAATAAATTCTTTGAGGAAGTCAAAGGCTCAGGATTTTAATCCCAGGAAATTGATGATGTTTTGTATTCTGCCAGATAACTTTCCACCGAAAAGTAGGGGGCTTTCAGTATAATCTTCTTCAGGAAAACTGACAGTTTTGAATTGTAGCTACTCATAGTCAAAACATGATTGTCTGCCGGGTTTTGTGAAGAGTTGCTCTAGCTGTTAGAGTTGCAAAAAAAACCCCAACAATATAAGCAAAAAAACGAAGGTCGAGTCTTTTTTATCAAATAAATTCCTCATGCAAGATGAGGGCTAAAGCACTGCTAAAAAAAAGGAGGCCTGTTTATTTCTAGAGGATTCAGCCGTCTCATTAAATAGTGCATAAACCATCTACAGAGATACAAACAGTTGTCTCCTCTGATCTGTCTCCACGTTTGAAGTATCTGTACTGCTCCCTTCCACACACACCATTTACTAAGCAAGGCTGAGTTTGATAAGCCCTTCCCAGAGCCACAAGACTTGGATACTGCAGATCCCAAGCTTTAAAATCACAGCGATGGGAAACGAGTATGGGAGAAAGCCTGTGTGCTCAGTGAGGGACTGCTGAAAGCTGGGGACACCAGGGAGGCAAGCCAACATCCCATCCATTTACCATTCCCAGGAAAAGAATGTCACCTGAAGGCAGGCAGGAGGACGTCTGGGAGTCAAAGTGGCCTCCTGAAAAAAACCTTGTATTGGTCTAGCTTTTTGGCTACTGGAGCAAAACTAAGAGAATTGCCCCCAAACCACTCTCAAAAGAGATTACAAGTTTGAATTCTTGGTTCTGAAAAGGCTGTAGCACAAGGCTGAGAAATAAATAAGACTGAGGACAAATTCGCACTCTGGAAAACATGGAATTAAGACACCTGGCATAGGAGACAGGCCTTCAGGATTAGCCTTCAGGGTGCAGTTTGTAAAAACCCAGTTTATTGTCTGGAAATGTCTCAAAGTGGCCAGGAAACGCAGAACCTTATGGTTACACTCAAAGGTTTCCTTTGCTTATTAACTGAAACCACACCCAGATTCTAGTATTTTTTACACATAGGAAATTGTATATGACCATCTCTGGTTTATTGCATTTGTCTCTTGCCATACTGGAGGTCGAGTGTTATACCCAAAGCAATACCACGGAGCAGCCTATATGGCTAAACATCACCAGAAGCAGCAGCGCATGGCCCTTCTTCTCCCTTTGCCTCCTTTGTTCAGCCTTGCTGACCTGGCCGATAGCAATCAGGGCTTTTGGGAGTCACAGAGTTCAACTGTTCCCTTGCAGAAATGTTAACATAGCAGCTTCCCAGCCTGTCTGGATTTGAAGATGGTGAAGGAAACATAAATTTGAAGGGACAATGGGCCTTTGCACGTTTATAACCTTGTGGAAGGAATGGACCAAAAACCACAGTGAAAGCTTCTGCCTTTCCCCTTTGCGTCAGGTGGTTCAGACTTTCAGCACATCCATGGCACAGTAAAATCTCTCTGAGACAGTTTAACTAGAGGCCCAGCCAGCAATCTCTCATTTAATCTGAAGGATTAAAATAATCGGGGTATAAATCCACAGATTTATTCAAAGCTGTCATTGGCAGAAAAGGAAAAATTTAGAACTGAGCTTCCTCGTGTTGTATCTACCTTGTGAAATAGTATGAGCTCAGACTTCCCAGGCGTGAAAGAGACTTAATATACATTTTGCACTTCTACGGATGCTGCATCAGTGTTATTGCTTTAAGCACATAATCTGTAGTTTATCTCTCAGTTCTCTTATTTTTCTCTTTTAAAAGCTCTCATTTATGATTTTTAGTATGCCTTCAGCCAGCTTTTAAATTACTCCTATCTAGAGTTTCGTTCGTTATCTGTAACCTACTGTTTCTACCACTGTGTTAACACCTACCTTATGCTTCCTTACGCCCTTCAGAACTTTTGATTCATCTGGGCACCATTTAATAATGATCTTTGTGTTGTCTCCTAGTTAACATATGGTAAGCCAAACCAAAGGAAAATATTTTATGAAGTTTGGTGCAAGAATAACAAAGTGAAATGAACAATTCTGGTTATTCATGCGATTTCTTCTTAGAAAACACTTGACGTAGTGAGATGTGAGTCTCTTACAGAAATATTTAACACCAGTAAAAATTCTCTTCAGGCATTTAAAGTGGTCAGAAGGGATACAGACAATCTATGCATGACATAATTTTTCAGAGGGATTTAACTACAACTGGCAATGACACTATCAACTGATTCTAGGAAATGTTCCAAAATATTTGTGTAAAAGCTAGTCATTGCACAAAATTGCCTTTTTTATCCCGGAACTATGCCAAGAACTGAAAGCATAATATATTCGAGAACATGCTGGCAGAGTGTTACTACCTCGTAATTCTAATTGAAAGACAGAGCCACTTAACATTTGCAGAATAAAGGGAATAACGCTTCTGATTATGACAAAATTTACTTTAGTAGCCACGCATAAGAAACATATTCTAAAGCATTTTAAAATTCACTGGTTTTGAAACCGCCTATGTCAGTATTCTAGTGGTAATCATTTCAAAGAGTCTGCCAATATGGAATATTGGTGATTGATGGAGAATACAGATGCAACCACTAATACAAAGAAAACACCACTCAAATCATCTGTACTGAAAATATTGTGGCAGCTGCATTCTCACAGGCTTGGTCGTTCAGGGTGCTAACACCACAGTCGTTTCATCACTGCACTACTGAGAAATAGGATCCAGTCTTTCTAACAGACCAGAGGAGGTCCAAATGCTGGCTAGTCCTGTGGATGCTTATGGGACATTCATTGTTCCAGTTTCTGTGGGACTATCCTCTGTGAGACTGTGTTCTCAGTCTGAAGCCAAATCTTCTCTGGAGCAGAGCTAGCTAAAAATGTTTTCATCAAAATGCTTTTTCATTAGAATGTCAGTTTGCCAAGATAGCAGTTTTTCATGGGCATCTGTATAATGGCTTTGGGAAGAATATTTGCTTCATTCCAACACATATTGCTGGTCAAAATTTAAAAGGTTGAGGGAGATAGAAAGAGATATTGATGTGCCCCAAGGGTAATTTTTTAACATTTCCATATTGCAGGCAGAATCTTCTGATGCCACTTTATTGGCATGGTGCTTTGCATGGCTGACTGAGGAAACTTCTAGGGAGGAACAAGATGTGCAGTCCAGCTGGCTCAGTAGACATCACACTTGATGTTATCCACGTTTTGCTCATGGTAATCATTGTGCCTTCTAGTGGGTCTCCAAAAGAAAAGGACTCCAATCCATGATTGCCACAGCTTTACTCAAAATTTTGATAATTGTATGCACTGGCACAGGCTTCTTCAGATCCAAATATAATGTGTGATGTATAATTTGTTCTAGCCCTTGCAGCTGTGTGATAAATGCATTCAATGGATGAGACCCGGCACTACAGAGTATATTTCATCACTGCCTTAGCGCACAAACTTAGAACCCTGACGGCTACGGACGCACTGCAGTCTTCACTCTGAGCTGTGGCATGCAGCATGTTCAACATGCAGAAGCAGCAAAGAGCACATTCCCTACCTGCTTCCAGTGTGCCTTCTCTTATCACATCTGCTGTCCCCATCCGAGCCAGCAGCGAGCTGGCAATGCAGACAGCACAGACTCTTCTCTCCTCAGGCCTCTCCAGAGATAAAACAAAATAAATAGTGGTACTGCGGAGGGCAGAGAAGGATCAGACATTAAAAGTCAGAGAGAAGAAAGCTGAAATACAGGGCAGGGAGGTAGATGGGTCTTGGAGCAGAGTCTGTGGGGTAACACAAGAGAAGGTGAAAGGAGAATCCAAGCCGGGTGACGAGGCAGCCCTGTGTCTCAGGCACGGAAAAACCTTAGTTTCTCACACTGACGAGGTAGATTTGGGAGTTGGAGAGGACCAGAAGAAGCAGGGAGGAAAAGGGGGCATGATTAATGGTATTTGGATGGTGCATTGAGTATTGTGGCTGCTGATTTCCTTGTTTGTTTTTTTTTAACTGCATGTCGGTGGAGAACGGTGCTTAGCAGCCCTAGGTGAGACCTTGGTATAGGTATACAAACTACTGAAAGTTAAATTGTACCATGGCAAGTACTTAGGCAGAACTGCCTGATGATAATTATGCAGCTTCAAGGCCCTTTGATGTATTCTCACTTTATACTTTAAACTAGTACAGGTAATCATTTTCACTCCAAACAAGTTGTCTACCTGACAGTTTTAAGCAGTCTCTCTTCTCACTTCCCTTGTCATCATATTTAGCAGCTCTATAACATACAACATTTTACTTGTTCCCTTTATGACCAGAGGCGAATTTGTGTGCTGCTGGGAAAAGAAGGATAATAAATCAATAAATTTTAGGGGATTGGAAGTACTAACGAACCAACTAGCATGGCAAGAGAGGAAAAGCACTCCCTTGAGATACAGCCAAGCTATAAGCCAAAGTGTATAATTTTATGTCCAGTGAATAAACATTTTTTAATGGTTTCTAGGTAAGTTTTGCCATTACATTGCTTATGCTTAATTTTCCAATAGCAGGATTAGTAAACCATGTGAAACAGCTTGTTTGGACTACAGAAAACAGATTTTATAACTTGATTTTTCTGCCAGCTGTACAGGGAGGAACATAGGTGATAGCAGTAGTGCAGCCAGATCCACATCGCATACAGATAAGGCAGAGGAGTAAAGAGAATTTGAAACAGAATTCTGGAGTTAGAAGCCAGCATGTGGAGATTTCCTGAAATTTTCTTAGGCTTCTAGGAGGATTTATATATGAACCTTTCCAAAAGGAAAGGTGAAAAAACTTTTTATAGCATTTGTCCACAACTAAAAACGAAATCTTCCTAGAACTGATCCTCATGGAGCACTTCCATCAGTATTTGCTTTCAGTGGCCTCTCATGAATGACTGTATCGTTTGCTGAGGAGTAAATGGCACTATTTCCTACTGGTTGTGATTTTTTTCTTAATCTTTTCTAACTGGTGTGGAAATCACTGTGTTACATATTTCACCTAGGCAGCCGTGGGAATTAGGCGAGTATGTATAAGGAATCACGTAGTTCATCTACAACTACAATAGCAGTGTCATCCAGAACAAGCCTTCAAACATTGCACTAGTTAATTTCAAGACATTACAACCACAGGAATGGCAGTAAAATATGTGATCTAAAACCACATTTGTGCTCAAGTTCTTAGAGAGGTCAGAGCTTGAATAAATTGGAAATGCCATATGATAGAAAATTCTTTAACATAATGGATTTCATGTTTGAATCAGCTGCTTTTGCTTTATTTCAGTCCTTCTTGTCTTCCATCTACAATGCTGCAATGAGCCTTGTATTTGATTTTTCACACCTAGGCCCCTACTTGTGACCCCTGATTTTTTTCTGCTTCTTTCAACCTGAATAATATGAGTCATCACTATCTTATTATCTCAAGCATCCTTCATCTCTTTCTGCCGCTGTCACCACCACAATTATAGGAGGAGGTCCGGTTAAGGCAAGATGATCTGATCTTCCCTGGGAGGCTGAGTCTGGTATTTTGGGGGGCAGTATATCCCTACAGCTGCCACAGAATTCAGCTATTCTCTTGCCTATTGCTAGTAAAGTAATTAAACTGCCTATTACATTGGTACTTTCAATTAATATTTATAATGTATTTCTGGTTAAAATTTGTCCTAATGTTATTGACCTGCTAATTCCTTGAATTGATTAAAATGAGCAGACTGCCATTTTCAGTTCCTGGACATGGCATGCTGTCTTCAGCCCTCATAAGAAAACAGCTCCTGCTGGAGTGTGATTAGCATAGTGCCCTTTTAATAGAGCCTCCCCTTCTGCTGCTTCGTTCTTACCCTGTGCATAACAAACATTGCTGAGTTATGGAACTAGCAGGCACTTTACTAGCAGAAATTACAAGCTCTGTAGAGAAGTCTTTTCTGGCCAATTCACAAGAGAAGCTCTAAACTTTCAGGATAGCTGCAGAAGATGACAAAATCAATAACCAGAAAGGATAAGCTGCTTAAAATGGGTTTTCAAGGAATTTAGAACTGTCAAGGTGCCACCATGTGGACTGAAGCAATACAATAATCATGACCCAAATTAATTTTGGGATAGTATAATCGATGATCCTAGTGCAGCAAGTGATCAAGTAATTTAAATTTATATTCTGTTGGCTTACTGGTTAGTGAAGGGTCTTTAGAAGACTTTTTTTTTTCCCCAAACTGCGAATTATTGCAGCTTTGGAGCTCTCAGAAGGAAGTCTTGGATAGCTCTCTGAAATTAGCAGAGTTAAATCTGGCAAATTAAAGAACTAAGAGCTGGTAATGCAAGAGTTACACATTAATTTACCTGGAATTCTAGAAAATTGTTTGATCAGCTAACCCACAAGTTGTTTTGTATATGTAACAAGTTCAGGAATTAAAAAAGGCCAGGGGAGCATGATCCCAGGTTCAGGAAGACTCCCAAGATTTATGAGATAGTGTAGTGCTCTCTCAGTCATCAGTGAGACTCTAAAATACTAGCTGATGTCCTTGGAAAACAGTTTTTTACCTCTCAGTACACTTTTTGGAATAGTGTCGCGATAGAACAGTAAAGAACAAATAAAGTAATGTGATACGGTTCTGAAAGGACTCTGATTTCCTGAAACAATAGGCTGAAGGATGATCCAGGCAGCTGCTGCTAATCTCATAAACAAACAAACCTTACGTTGACAATGCTCTAAGTCATGTATTTAAACACTAAGTTGTTGTTACTCTTTAGGCTTAATGGATTTGGATACCATCTATAGTATGAAACTGGTCCGGGTTAGAAATTGTAGGAATAAACCTACATAGCTGGTGGTGGTGGCTAGAGATGTGACTGGCAACTCAAATGTATGAGTGATGTAAAGAAATTCATTGCCAGAGAGTGATTCTGGACAAGACACTTTGGATACAATAAATCCTGGAAAAGACTACCTGAAAATCTTCATCTCAATTCCTTCTCACCCTGAAGGACTGGCCGCAATAGATCTTAAAATACCAGACAGATTTTCATGGTCCATTATGCTGTTTACTCCTCATTCTCATATGCCATTTGATAAGCAAGAGTATTAAAGATTTATAGCACCCTGCCCCCATTGGCACCCAAATCATTTACAACAAATTTGTGTTTGTCACAACTACATTGCAAGACAGAGATTTAAATTGCCACATCAGCTGTGTGCAGCACTGAAGAGTATTGCTGAAGCTCTGAAAAGGAGTATATAGCAAGTCCATGTGTAGAGTTTGGGAAAATCTCTCTTTAGCAAGGAGCTGGGAACTTTTTGTTACAGTATTCTGTGGTTTGATATCAGACTCTTGACATTCTCCCAGCTCTATATTCCATGACCTTGTGCTAAAACATTGAAGCTTGGACATTATAATAACTTTCATCAACATGATTTTTGATTGTTTATTTTATTCTAACTAATTTAAAAAAAAAAGTTTTAGCTTTGTATTATACTAGGACAGCTAAATATTGGGAAGGTTACATTTCATTTTCCCATAAAACTCACTAACATATATAGACTTGAAAATTTTGCTTTTATGACATATTTTGTTGCTACTTTCCATATCACATTCTTTTATGATTTGTTTAGAAAAATACATTAGTAGAGAACGTTTGCTTCATAAAAATATGTAAGAGAGATCTTCATTTGCAAATTGAATGCAACCTGCAAATAGTAGGCTGTAAATCAGTTACTTTTGGTCTTGAGGCATATCTTGTTCTTCTTTTGTTTTGTTTTGTTGAGGTGGGGGAGGTTGTTGGTTTTGGTTTTAAGATAATAACAGCTTCTTATGTCAAGAAATGCGATAGGAAATGGAAAGATTTTCTAGGAAAGCATTTAGCTTTTAAAAGACAATAGGAAAATGTTTTTACCAAAGTCAAAGAGATGAGAGCCAGAGCCACCTTTTCAAAGGCTTTACAAATTTGGAGCAACTGCTCAAGTTTAAAACTCTGAGATCTTGATTACCAATGAAAGATTATTCTGAAGTTGCTATACTTTCTGACGAATCTAGAAGTGTTTGGATTTACTTAAACCAGAATTTTAAGCTGTAATAATTTCCACAAGAACTGTAAAAGCCTGGAATAGGAAAAATGCTAAGATTAAAGCAACATAAGAACTTCCTGTTGCAAGGATAAAGATAGTGTAACCATTAACTTGAGGAAAAATTACAAATCTGGTGAATACAGTGACAGACTGCATATTCATGAGCTTTCCATCAAGATACTGAACTGCTGAAAGGACAAAAAGGGACTTTTTAAAATCAAACCAAGCTATAAGGTCAGTATAAGCTTTCAACTCCCAAAATACTGTGAGAAGAAAAGGTGTAGAAACTCCAGAGCTATTTAAATGATTCTTCGTTACACTTCCTCCTCTTTATACAACCTGTTTCTACAAGGAAGGCAGGAAAAGAGAGGACAACTATGGAACATCAAGATGAGACCAATACCTAAGTTGGCACTATTTCTTCAGCTCAGAGGTATTAGTCAGACTGCAACATCCCAGATGACTTTGCCAAAACACAGTACAGCAATTAGGTTAAAGAACTCCCTTTAATAATTGTAATATGATGTAAAAGATGGCACTTTAATTTAAGCATGAATAGCGATGCCCATTAACAAAATTATATTTTGAAAGCGGACATGAACTAACCTCAGCAAAAATTCTTAGCAACTATTAATTTGATGAATAAGTTCTTTGACCATCTCCTTTGGAATGACTACTTTACACAGTTCCATAGATACTCTGGAGAACATATTAGTTATAACTAGCAAAGCGACAGATGCCTGCCTGAATAGGCATTCAGAGAGGTCAGTAGGATTTGGTCTGCTCTTTCTTGCTTCTCTGGGATGCTGCTCCTGCCTGTGCTTTGAATAGAATTACTCTGCACTGCATTAACACATCCTCACCTGCCTGGCAGCCTTAATACTATTCTTATTGAAATCAGCACAGAAGAACTCCAGATACATTCAGAATGTGCAGTAAGAACTGGTTTAGTCTTCACAAATTTTACCTTCTTTTATTGTACTGTAGATGTTCTTTCAAGATGCCAGATAACTAAATTAGTATTGGCTTGTAGATTAACTAAGCAATAGAGTCCTTCAGAGCATCACTATGCACTTTTCTTTTCTGCAGTTCAGTTCATCAATATGCAAAAAGTTTGATTTTGAAGTGGAACATGCAAAATCATTGCCTAATTGCTCTTCATGAAGAGGAAAATTCTCTCTGAGGTGTGCGTTACCAGGTTCACTGGGTAACAAAAGCATATTTCTGAAAGGACTTGGTTTATCTGCAGAATGAGGCTATTTCTTCTGCAGTAAGAATAAACATAGATTAAAATTACACTGGACCATACAGATCTCTTTAGGCTTTCTGGAACCAAATGATAAGACAATCCCAGAAGAACTGTTGTGCATACTGCACATTGCAGTGAAACGTGCAGATGTGCAGGGCAATAGGAAGAAACAGAACGGCGTTTAGTATAAGTTAACATCTTGGTGGCTTTGTTTCCCTTCCTAGACTGTAAATTGAATTTTTTTGTAAGTGTGTTGGGATCCATGGATACAGAGTGGGCATTGCATAACAGGTGGCTGCACAAGACACAAGACTGAGCTGTCCCGTGTATGTGCTGTCTAACGTTTGCTAAGGAACGCTGCAGGTTTTCATGCGATACAGTGACCAAATGTTTTGCGTGAGAATTCTGAGGAAATTCGTTTCCTCAAGCAAGATTAATAAATGTGTACAACCGTTTAAAAAAATGTATGCAGCATTTTCCTTTTGCTTCTCTTGCATAGATTTCCTGTCTTCCTGGTTTTGTAAGAAAGCACACAAGGACTTGGATCAATGTGTACGTGCCCTGCAGGTGCCACAGGAGCAGCCTCCTTGTGTGCCTGCATTTTGCAGAAGAATATGTAGAATAGGCCAAGAGGTTTGAATTGATATCGGTTGTTTTTCACTTATGCCCTGATTCAAGAAGGCAGTGGGACAGGTGCCTAAGTGCTCAGGTAGAAAGGAGGTGCTTGCCCAGGTTAGGAACTCGGATAACCAACCCCTACATAAGTGCTGTTTATTTGCAAAACAGACACCATGCAGTAGATAGGGAGCACTGTAGAGATGGCATGCACTTACAGAGATGAGAACTATTTGCCAGAATGACACATGCCTAGCATTTTGGGGACTGAACCAAATTTAGAAATATCATGCCCTAATTCCTTTCTTGTGCCTAATACATTAACTCAAATGCCACTTATATAAGCAAGTGAAATCTGTCCTGTTTGTAATCTATAGTTTGCAGAATTCAAACTTTGATTTACAAATAAAAAATTAATAGATTTTGTAGGTAGGAGAATATATTCTATTCAGGCACGGGAGTTACCTAATAAAATGAGTCTGGAGACAATGTATAAGAGTGGATTTGAGAGAAGAGTTTGCCTTTAAAGGCTCCAAATCTGAAGCTCAGTTATGACATTGAGGGGCAATATGCAAGTATTTCACTGTTGATCATTTTAATAAGGGATAAGAAGCTGTTTCTGGTGAAATCCATTTTAGGGAGGGAATGAACAGTGCTGTGGCATAGGAAATGCAGGAGTGACAGGAGAGGAGACAAGAAACAGGCAAGAGGGAGGCAACAAGAACAGGGGAAATGAGGGAAGATCCAACACAGGTAGAGGACATTGCCCATAACGAAGAAATAGCTGTGTTTTTGTAGCTGTACCGGTCAAAGGATAGAGGAGACACAAGATTTGTAGGTGATATCATTACTAATGATTTTTATCAGTTGGTTTAATAAATTATATTACATTTGTCTACAAAGGTGGCCTCTTGTACTGACAACCACCAGAGGTAGTTGAAAGTTTTCTGCCAGAAAGTCTGGCTGGCTTGGGGTTTTGTCTGTTTGCTTTTGGTCTTGAGAACATATTAAGGAAGTGTTCATCTCAATTTTTTTCATGATTTTGTGGAAAACGCTTAAACCCCTCAAACTTCATTTTCCAATGAAAGACTTAAAAGTGATAGCAGCAAAAAACAATCACTGACAATTAACATCCCCTTTTGCTGAATAATTTTAATACATGTCATTTTCCATTGAGTATCATTGGACAGTCAAGCAAAAAGTTTAAAATATCAGCAACTAACTTCACTGAATCGATGGAGATCATTGTTTACCCAAAAGGACTTCCCTGGCTCACAACTTCTCATTGCCCAACTGCTGTACTCCTTTGTGAGTATTTCCTACCACGACCTCTGAAGACAAAGAGAAAAAGGTGTAGAGGAAGAGGCGTCACCCTAACCATAGCCCAAGAGCTGTGCGATAGGGGTCCTGCTGGCCAGAGCTGCACTGCAGCTTTACAAGGTCTCTTGCAGCAGCTACAGCAGATGAAACCAGCTGCCGAAGAGTATTTTAAAGAGACCAGATACGCCACCAAGATGCTGTCCCCAGTGCATATTATAGGTGTCCTGGTTTTGCTGGGATAGATTCTCTGGGACGACCCTCTCTCTGTGGTGGCTGCCGTCCCTGGAGGGTCTCACCTGCCATCCCATCCCTGAGCCCCACTCTGTGCCCCCAGCCCTGCCCTGCCGGATGCGGTGACTGTCGCGTTCTGGCGGGAGCTGCGCTGCTCGCTGTGTGCGGCCTCAGCACTCGCTGCTGGGGGGTGCAGCTCGTGGTACCTGTACTGGCTGAGTGTAACCTGCTGTGTTTTGTACTAGTATTGGTGGTATTAAGACTTTTACTCTTTTATTAAATCTGTTTCTATTTCAACCCACACATTTCCTTTTCCCAATTTTCCCTCTTCATGTAAATAACATAATATTCCGGGAATAAAATAACTCCCTGAAGGACAACAATATGGAACTAACACAGATGAGTGCATCGATCTCCCAAACAAGACTGATCCCATCAGGCACCACCCACCTTGCTCAAGGTTACCCCAAAAGCAGATGATTACTTAGTATCTCTTCTCCAGTCAGGGCTGGGGATCTTCTAAGCCCCAGCCATCCTCCAGTGCTACTCAGGGTTAGAGTCAGCTTTATCTGGGTGCTGTGGAGCTTCTGGTGCCCTGGCATACCAAGGAGGGAATGTCTGCACAGGACCTATCATCCTGGAGCAAGACGTGGGTCCCTGTGGATGATGTGGAAGGCTCAGGGTCCAGGGAAGACAAGGTTCAGAAGTGGGTTCCCCTGAACCGCTCTATTTCCACTGGGACATTTTGGGTCCCTTTTGCCTTGGGATATTAAAAATAAATAAAGGTACAGCATGCTGTCCTGTTATGTCTCCATACACATCTTCTCTGATACATCTCCCTATAAAAGTCCTCTGAAGAGGGGTTTTTGTGGAAAGCCAGAGCCCAACTAGATAGAGGTTTTCCTGGTGAGACATGTCAGTGGGCAAGAAGATGGCAGCCTCATGCCAGCTCAGACTCCAGGCACACTTGTCCTGAGCAGAGCTCACTGGGCTGTGCCTGAGGCATGTGGGGCTGCCCACATGGCAGCCCTCCAGCAAGACAGGGAGCAGAGCTGGGAAAGGAAAGAGCATCAGGAACTTCTTAGGGAGCTCTTTGGATGTTCTCTCCTGCTTGAGCATTTCCACCTCCCAGAAGAAGGGTGTCCCCAGAGCACCCCAGAACACACACCCCACCCCGCCCCTGCCCTGCCATCAGGCAGGCCAGCACTATTGCCCTCAAGTACCATGTCCCAACAAGGGAGACAGACCCACAGACCAAGGTAGGTCCACATCCTCTTTTTCTTTTTTTTTTTTGATTTAGCGAGGCTGGAGCACTTTGTTCTTGTTTTGCTGCCTTTCTCCTTCATACGTGTCCCACAGCTGAAACGCCTGTGCAGAGGCCATGCAAAATTGTTGATTGCTGTGGTAGAGCATTTGAGGTAGGACAAGCTGCAGAGGTGGCTGCAGTAAGGATCTGGAGGTGCAATGTGGGGACTGCAGTGGTGCAGAGCTGGAAGGACCCTGGGAGGCTGTCAAGGCACAAAGTAACTCAGCAAGATGGTGATGACAGTAGACCAAGAAAAACATGTCTTACACAAAGAGGACAGGAACTACTTTGTGAGTTTGCTTTTGCTGTGTAGTTCAGAGAGTCTTCACAGAAAGCGCAGGAAGAGAGCAAATAGTGTGGGGGGGAACTTGCTGGAAGCAGGTAGGGAGTTAAAAGTGAAGACTTTGGTGGGAAAGCAGGGACCATGGTGGGATGCAGGAAACTGGCTGCCAAAAGTGCAGCAGAAATAGGACACAGCAGGGTGAGGAGAGTTTGAGGTTGCACACATCAGGAATACAGACCAAGGGAGAGAAAACAGATCTGTTTCCTGACTATTCTTAGGGTAAGGCATAAAGAACGTGGCTTCTGATGCACTGTTTGCTAGGATTGTGACAGCAACAGGTGGCTTCATGAACTTTTTCATGGTGTCTGTTGCTGGGACAATGGAGGAAAGTGAGACCAGAGAATGTGTTCAGGGTCTAGAAGGCATTAGTGATGTTTCTGCTATGAGGTGCTTCCACAGGTTGTTCAGGCATTAGCAGTGACCACAGCATGTTTGTCTTCCAGTGTCTGTGTCCGACTGCCCAAATTTCCATTCCACTGAGAACCTGCAGGACCAGGGACCAGTTTCAGTGTGTGAGTGGCCTGGGCTCAGAAGTTGGTAGGATTCTTGTCAGGGTTGCTGCCAAGGAGACACATAGTTTGGGTGCAGACACCTTCACTGGTGGCAGCAATTTTCATTACATAGACACAGGCAAAGCTTCGCCTCTTGGCCACATGGTCAGATATCACTGTCAAGCTCCTTCTGATTACTAGAATGGTTACAGACATGGTCCCCTTGCAGACAGCTGAGTTTACTTGGGAAAGAATCACCCTCCAGTCCACCACCTGGCTGATTTTAGTTTCTCTCAGTAGATCCCTGCATTGCTCCACCTGTATGTGGGCCACCAAGCTCATTCTGCTGGCTCACAACTTCAGTCATCACCTATGAAAAAGTGTTACCTTGAACTTTTATTCCTTCTTCAGAAGTTACAAAGGGTTTAAAATAGTTTCTGGCTAGTTTAGTGCCTGTGAGCTCGGCTCTGCATCCCACTTGTGGTCAATGTAGAGCTTGGAGAGAAAGTGGCAGCAATGTAAGCACGTAGAGTGTTGCACTACTGTAGCAGCAATCTCAGCTGAATGCATTGCCTTACTCCAGATCACCCTTTCAGATCCCATGAAAAACGAGGAGGAGGAGGGGGCGCAGAAAGGAGATACTTTGTGAATAGCAGGTGGAGATCAAGTGTACACGCACCCACACACTTTCTTTCAAGTTCTTGTCTCTTCTGCTTGACACATTGATCATGGAAATGTGTGCAAAGCTCGGCTCACAGGAAGCAACTGCTGCAGCAGAGAGGAAATACTTATGCCAAGAACACAATATTTCATCTCCTTCCTTTGCTGTTCAAGTAGGAGTTCGATAGCTTCTCGGCATTAAAATAAGCTGAAATACTTCAAGACAGTGCTATTTAAATTAAAATTAATGTCATCCTCCTGCACTGTGAAATAAAACAAGTATTTGTCAGTGCTCTAGGTAGAGAAGAACTAAGATCAAATATGCCCTTTGTGTGTAGAAACCTCTTTCAACTTCAATAAATATAGCAAGGTTAATGCTTGCCATGTCCCAAATTCTTACACAGATTTCTTCTTTCAGTCAATTTCAGCAGATTCACTGACACCCGAATGCTTTGTTAGAAAGACTGGTAACTGCCACACTAATGAGAGGCAGATCCATCCATTATCTAAACAACTTTTCAGACAAGCACTAAGTAATATTTTAATTCTCTCATCAGTATTTCCGGTCACCTTCCAGTTCTGCGTGAGCATCCTCAACCCAGGTTCCTGGGCTTTGAAATGTTCCTGCAGTTTCTAGACTCAACACTTGCGCTGAAGTTTCTCTGTGTGATCAAAGACGAGAGAAGCAAGTTTCCCAAGCTTTAAAAGAAACTCTAGAAAAGTTGGACCGTTCCTGTCCTCATTCATCCGGGATTTTATTAAAATATTCAGTTCACACCGTGTCCAGTATTGGTGCCTGTCAGACCTGAAGCTTCTGCTTGTTTATCCAGATATCAAAGGAGAAAAGCAGAACAGCCTGGGCTCTTGTACTATACTGCTGCCTTGCAGTGTTTCTAGTCTCCTTTCACTCCTGTAGGAAACCTGTGTCCTTTCCACTTCATGACACCACAAACTGGCAAAGGTCTCTCGTTCCCTTCAGCAAACCTGCACCATCTTTTCAAACCCTGCAGTAGACTGCAATTAATTTTCATATTTGCATCAGAATATTTGAAAACGGGGTACTTGTATCTCCTGAGAATTAAGTGAGGCACTAAACCGTCTTTGCTTCCACGTGACCTTCAAACCAAAGGACAAGACATATTCTCAACGCTTTCTTTGCAGATGGTAAATCCGATACCACACTTCCGGCACGAAGGACAATTTTTGTGTCTAAAGTAGCTGAATGCTCTAAATTTTGCCAGTATAGAATGAGTCAAGAGAAAAGTGTTGTTTTTTCTAAGGCTGATGGTGCCGATGTGGGAGTTCAGAAAGGTGGCTGAGAAAATTATGAGACCCGGTCACTGGAAGAAACAATTATATCTTACTGCTGAGAGGTTTGCCTGCTTGAATTTGACCTGGCATTTCAGAGGAATGGACCTGCCCAAATACCTGCCTGTACTCAGCTGGCAGCGGCAGAAACAAAACCAGCACGTCACAGCTGAATCTCTCAAGCTGTGCCTGTGTTACAGAGCGGTTTAAAATGCCGAGTTCACGAGACAGCACTTTTCTATCAGTGCAAGTGTGCACAACAGACCACAAATTATAGCAGATTTCTACACTCAAGGCAAAATAGGAAGGCTCTTTGCCATGATATGCCATAATGTGAGCCTAAGCAAGAAGTTGCATTATTATGCCAGGTGATGCTGCCTTGACTTTGCTGTAGGTGCAATTATACAGTGGGCTTCTGTTACCAACACAAGGAATCTGAGCAAGCAGGATAATCATTTATATCACTGCTCACTTCTGATAGTCATCACTTCTCTGTGCGTTATTTTCAGCGAGGAAGAAAACCAAACCCAAGCATGATTTAATAGCTTGAAATTTTTCTGGGGGAAAGAAACTTCCTACTGAGAATATTTTTTATATATACATATATATATATGTATCTCAATCTCCATACAAATCATAGAATCATAGAATCATTAAGGTTGGAAGAGACCTCAAGGATCATCCAGTCCAACCGTCCCGCCACCACCTATTACCCACTAAACCATGTCCCTAAGTACCACATCTAACCTTTCCTTAAACACCCGCAGGGACGGTGACTCCACCACCTCCCTGGGCAACCTGTTCCAATGTCCGACCACCCTTTCAGAGAAGAAATTTCTCCTCATCTCCAACCTGAACCTCCCCTGGTGCAACCTGCAGCTGTTCCCCCTTGTCCTGTCGCTGAATGATTCAAGAGAAGTTTGGAAATAAGCTGGTAGGCTATCTACCTGGTGTAAAAACTTGGAGAGCCTTTTCTCCAGACCACCTGCTCCCTGTGCTGCCTGCCAGCGGAGCAGTTACCCACTAACTTATTGCAGGAGGAAGCGTGCAAAAGCTAAATATAGCTCAGTCACAAGTGTTTATATTTTAAACACCTGCACAGCTGGATACAAAACAAATGCACCACAGCAAAACACACACAAAACACAGAGAAACTCGTGACATGGCACCATGAGCTGCAATCTGGGGGTGTTCTGAGTAAAAGAAATCAGTTTTTTACTGTGAGTGAGGTCAAACAGGCTGCCCAGAGAGGTTGTGGAGTCCCCATCCTTGAAGAGGTTCAAAACCTGACTGGACACAGTCCTGGGCAACCTGCTTTAAGTGATCCTGCTTGAGCAGGTGGGTTGGACCAGATGATCTCAAAAGGTCTCTTTCAACTTAAATCCTTCTGATTCATTTGTATAAGTACTAATACACGCAGCTCATTTAGCAGGATAGTAGATTCACATGTCATAACAAGTCTACCCACATACAATTTCCTCTCTCCTCTGTGAAAACATACCAGGAGTTCATGCAGATCAACTGCCTACGAGTCCCAGGTAATGATCTGCACAGATTATAAGGCATATTGTGAAAATCAGCTAAACTAGCTTAGCCTTCTACCTTGGTTTGTCCATATGTCTTACTTCCTGCTCCTACTAACCATAGAAACCCTGAGTATTAAAGGCAACACGTCATTGTTTCCTTACTGCAACCACCCCGTGTGGGGAGTGCATGCAGCTGCAGCACCGCGCGGGGTAGGAAGGCGCATGCTTATGGATGCTCTGGGTCAAAAAAGAAAGCAGAGATAATCCTCAGTTTGCTCAATTCATTCATTTGCTGCTGCTATGTTGGGCAGGCCAGTTGCAATTTTTCTTTACTTAAAATGAACATGTCACAAGTTTTCTCACCTGATTTCCCCAGGTGTGACACAGAAGCAGTACACAGATGAAGGCTGGAAGAAGCATTAATTACCATACCTAATGTCAGGCTTTTTTCCAAAAATCTGGGAACCCCAGCTCTAATACTGACAAGATTTCCTGGTAGTTTAGTGATAGAGAGATTGACCCTTCTCTTACCATTTGGGTCTGCTGGCCTTTGCTCCTGTTTTCAGGCTCCCTTCACGAGGCTGGGTAGCGTCTGGCCAGAAGCACATTCTGCAATGATCTTTCCACCAGTACCTATTCATCATTTCCATTGTATGTGATTCAGACTTCAAAGAATTTTACGCAAAGCTTGCAAGCACCTTAAACAGAGACTATATGAAATAACTTGTTGTTGCTCTGCAAATACATGTTTTTCTGAACTTTCACCAGTCCCCACAACTTTGCTCTTCCTTTTCACAGTACTAAAATTCTTAATTTTTTTTTTAATTCCTCTTCATGGCACTTGTAATGATAAATGGCCTCGTATTCACAAAACACCTTGTCCGCTGCCCAAGCGGCTTATGAAGTGGAGGCTTCTACCATGCTAAAAAAAATAGACTGCTGCCATGATTGAAGTACTATATTTTTCATATAAGCTCGGAAAGAGAACAAAAAGTCATTCTAGTTAAAGGAGATATTTTGTGGCAGCTTGCTTTATTTACTTTTTTTTTTTTTGAATGTGTGATTATTCTGTGGAAAGATGAGAGGTATCTTCCCATTTTTGTTCCAGATTAATCTCTCCTACACTTTATGTCCAAAGGGCCTCATGCTTCTTTCTCAAATCAGCCATTTCTCCAGGCCAGATGGCCGGTTTCCTTTTCAGTGGCTTGTCCTGCACCCCAGCTGAGCAGGTCCTCTCTGTCTGCTCCTCACAGAGCCCCATTTTGCAAAAAGCTCATGTCAGGACAGCTCTACTGGTCAGAACAAGGCTCCATCTGGGTCTGTACCCTATCACTGCTAGTTGCCAACATGCAAAGAAGAGCAAAAGCTCTCTCAGAAGTAGAAAAGCTCTTCTTTGCATGTACTTTCCAAACATTTTCCCACCCTCCAGGAGTTTGAGGAATAAACACTTGCTGACTCAGAGGGGATGAACATATTTAATGGCTGTCAGTGGTTCTTCTTCCATGGGTTTTTTCCAGTTTCCATTTGAACTCCATAAATTCCTAGAGTGGACAGGCATCTGCCACTTGATTGTGTAGGAAGAATCAAAACCAGGCACTATCTTGTATTGAACGTACCACTGACTAGTTTCTCTCAGTGACTTTCATTTTTGTACTAAAATAGACACTGAAGGACTGTTTCTCCAATGCTACTCATGATTTCAGAAACTTCTATAATATCTCATCCTCCTGATTGTTCTCTTCCAGTCAATTTGGTCATTCCTTGTACAGAATATTTTCTGTATTTTGATCATTCCTGTGGCCTACCTCTATAACTTTTCCATTTGTATCACCCATTTTGAAATGGAAGAACAGACACGTAACATAGCATTTCAGATAAAAGCACACCATCAATTTACAGTGGAGTACCTGTTTTGTTCAGTTTCTTTTCTAACCACCCCTAACATTCAAGTCGGTTTTTGACCAATCCTAATACCTAATAGTTAAGCCAATAGTTTTCTAGGATCATTGTAAAGCCAAAACCCTGCTCCAGTTCATGGCCCACCATCATGTATGTGAATTCTTGACTGTTTTTTTTCTGTGTGCACCTATATTGAATTTAATCTGCCTGTTAATCACGCATTCAATCTCACAATCTTCTTCTGGAATTCCTCACATTTAGCTCATCTCTGTGTAATGGCTGTCCTGTATAATGTCTTCAGAGGTCTTTGCCACGTCTCTACTTACACTTTTTTCCCAGATCGCTGTGAATATCTGAGAAAATAAAGGTACCAATGGGACTGCAAGAATAACTTACTGTGAAAATTGACCACTTATTCCAGCCCTCTGTTTCTTATTTTTAACCAACCACTTATCCATGTGAGAACATCCCCTTTTATTCCTCCAAGTCTTAGTTTTAAATCTTTTTGGAAGCACAACCTGTCACTCAGTTCCTGCCAGCCTCCAGAAGAGACCAGGGTCATTCAACAGAAATAGCAAAGGATATTTTTCCCCCTGGATTTGATTTTAGCCCAATCAATTGCATGTTGACTGCATGTGTTTTCATGAATGCTAATAACAATGTGTGCTGGGAACATGCAGCTGGGCCTGGATCAGGGCCTTTCCTTTGCTGCTTTGAAATCTTAGACTCATAGAATGGGTTGGGTTGGAAGAGACCTTAAAGATCATCTAGTTCCAGCTCCCAAATAACTCAAAGCCCATAGACATTTAAAGTGGAAATTATGAAATTGGACAAAACTATGTATAGATTTAGTGACTAGGAAGGGAACAATGTGTTCGGAGTAGAAAATTCATGACATTCAAAAGCAACCAGTGTAGGATACGAAAACTGGGACTAGATAAGCAATGCAAAGATATCACCAAAGACCTCCATCTCCAACCATAACCTCTGTGTCTAGCCACTGCCAGCAGCACCTGGAGCGCAGCTTGCTGCAGGGCAAAAGGTCAGGGAGGTGCTTGGGATCTCTCCCTGTTTATGTGGGAACTTAGCCACTTCCAGGTCAGCCAAGGGACCCAAGAGCCTGGAGTGCATCGGATCAGAAGCTGGATGCTGGGGTGTGGAAAGACCTCAGGTCCTCAAGACCTCAGTAGAAGGGATGGGGCCTGCAGCCTGTGGCAAGAAAGACATTGCAGGCCACAGTCACAGCAGTGGGAGAGGCAGGCAGAGCAGTCTGGCGGATGGGGAAGCTGGCCATCAAGAGTGGGCACTGCATTTGTCAAGTCCTCTGTGGTGGCTGGACCAGATTTCTTCTGCCATATAGCAGGTGAATTGAAGCAAAAGGCAGAGAATGCACAGCAGCCATCTTTTCTGAGCTTTGTTCCTACCACTTTTTCTCCAGGGAGCTGCAGACCATACATCAGTAGCTGGGGCAAATGCCCAGCATGCAAAAATTCTTCAAACTTCTATGAGCACCTGGATGCAGCAGACTCTCTCTTCACTGCTGCAATGCCTTATAGTAGGTTTGGCCTCTGAGGATACCTCCAGTGAGCAGCAACTTTTAGCCTTTTCACCAGAGTTCCCAAGGACAAGATGCTCCCCACAAGCTCTTTCCTGTTCCCATTCTTTCATTCCCCCAAACCCCTCCATCTATAGCCCTCATTTCCCCTTAACTAGTCCCATCCTTAACATCTGTTCTAGTCTAATCCCATGAATTAACGTGCTCTCCTTCCATCGCCCCTTGTCTCTTCACTAGCTGGGGTCTCCCCAAAAACCTGTGGGAAGTTGCTCAGAACTGAAGGAAAATCCTGAAGTTAGCAATGAAGATATAGAAATTACAGAGGGAAAAAATAATCACTGAATCTGGAACACACACTTCTTGTCCTGCAACTGCTTATGCATAGCAGTACCCAAATGACTGAAATAAAGTGTAAGCTCAGGCCTGAGTCATACAGTTTATCAACAGCCAGATGTTCAGTTGCTCCTGAACTGGTGCTGCATAGAGCAGTGCTGGAGTGGGTGTGAGGGGAACTGGAAAGAACAGGCATTTCTTTGGAATACTTGTATGTCGACTGCCTTATCTGCTGTCCAATTATTGTGACATTCACCATTTCAGTAAAGTAGATGTAATTTTTCCATTTAGGTTTCTGTTCATGCCATTTTTTTCACAGAATCATAGAACGGTTTGGGTTGGAAGGAACCTTAAAGATCATCTGATTCCAAACCCCTGCCATGGGCAGGGACACCCTCCACCAGACCAGGTTGCCCAAAGCCCCATCCAACCTGGCCTTGAACTCTTCCAGGGATGGATCATCCACAGCTTCTTTGGACAACCTGTTCCAGTGCTTCACCACCCTCATAGTGAAGAATTTTTTCCTAACATCTAATCTGAATCCCCCCTCTTTTAGCTTAAAGCCATTACCCCTTGTCCTGTCACCACATGCACTTGTAAAAGGCATTTTCCTTCCATCTCCACTCACTAAACAAGGATTTTTGATGTACTGATGACATTTATGTATATAAGTGACATATTCTACCTAAAGCTGTTCTTGAGAAAAGGTCTATTTATCTATTATATAAAGGGGACACTTGTGATGGGAAGTAAAGAAGATGTGAGCTACAGACGCAGTAAGCTTCCCACTGAAGTGCTTCCATTATTTCAATGAGTAAAAAGAAGGTTCAGAAAGTCAGATCAGCCTAAAACACAAAGAAATTGGAGGGGGCAGGGGCAATGCTTTCAGTGCTTTCTGCTGAAAGGGTACTGAATTTTTTTTAAAAAGCACACGAAAGCTTCAAAATAGATTGACAGAAACATTGCATTGAAAAAAAAATCATATTTAATTTATGACAAAAAGTCTTTGGCTAAAATTTGTAATTTGATTTTTCTATTCTAATCACCAATTAGAGCTACAGAAGCTTTGCTAACTTTATTGTAAAGGAGTTGTTAGTTTTTAGGGCTGCAATGTTCAAAAATGTGTGAACCTTTCCCACAGGCCTTATCGTCATGGAAGGGCCTAGGAAATAGATGAAACTATGATGACCACAGGCAGACACAAAAATCTGATTTAGGCTTGTAAAAATCACCTTAACATCCTGCAAGACTCCCTTCTAGAAAGGCGCAAGGCCTCAGCTGCATGTGTGTAAGATGGAAAAGGCAGGATTAGTCGTGTTGATTGTAACAGTCAGGAACCACACGATAAGGTCCTGCTTTGTGAAGTGATGACCACTCTGGTGCTAACTTGAACTCCACTGTCAGAGGTGGTGGTAGTAGGGTCAACAATGGCAATCAACCCACTCCCAAACCTACACCAGCCCCCACAAAAAGAGATCACCCTACACCTCTGCTCCAATATAAACTTAAACCGAGGTCCACAACAAGGGGGGAATGTCAAAGGGAAAGCTTGAGCCATGATGTGTCACCTGAGCTCTCTTTCACAAGTTCTGGACAGGTCAGGCACAGTCAGGACATATCATGCCACAGCTCTGTAAAGGACCAAGCTTTCAGTTCCCCCTGCACTAGTGACTGCCAGTATGAACAGAAAACTGACCACACTGGAGTAAATGTATCCCCTTCCCAGCACAGTTTGTACCCCATGCACAAGCCAGTTTTCAGAGAGCTGTATGCCTTCCTTGACACAAAGCGGAACCATGTCAGATACCCTTAAGAGTCCTCTGTGTAAAGATGGGAAGCACAGTTCAGGCATGAGTGCTAAGCATAGAGTCAGCAAGCACCTTACGCTTTTAGTGATGCCTACTGCCCCAGAACATTTACTACCCTCTCCATTTACTTTTCCCTTTACCTGCACACAGCAGCAATGTTCAGCTTCACAACAGATATACTGGTGAGTGCCAAAGCTTCTGACGGGTCAGTAAATGGGTATTGAAAGAAGGCATTTACATCAAACCCTGCTCCCAAATAAGGCACAAGGGAAAACAGTCAGTTCTACGGCCCATTGTTAAAAACACTTTCAATGCCCTCCTCTGCCATAGTTGGAATTGCTGCCTGTCTGCTGACCTTGAACAGCCAGACGTATTATTCCACTTTACTCTCTGCCTAGCCAGTAATTCTTCCCTTTTGCACTTCAGGAGCATTTTGTTGTATTAAGCATGCAGCAATACCATGAATGTTTGTCTTGTTGAGATCCAGCCAAACCACGAGGCACTGCAGGAGTACTTTTAGTCCCCCAGTGCTATGTACAGGTATCATCTGTCACTGGAAGGTGAGTTTTACTGTCTGGAGTTTTGCTTTCACCAATCAGATTCCCTGCAATGGCTTTAGCATTGCTCTGCTTGTGTATTCTGGAAAAATCTTGCCTTCAAGAGTAAGCATGTTCTCTCACCAACCAAGATTAAAGTAGGTGCAACATCCATCGTGATCCCCCAGTGTTCAGATAATCCAGCCCTAGCTGAATCAACCACTATGTCTTCACCCAGGTGGCATTTACTTAGGTTCATGTCCAGGCTCAGCCATTTGCCTCCAGATTTAAGAACCAAACAAATCTTAGTCCCACTGGGTTGCTCCATTGCCTTTATTTGTCAGACTTCAAGACATCATCAGAAAGGATCATCAAGACTAACTGTATTAATGATAAAAGGGCAACTGTTCAAGAGGGATCCAAGCAATGAAAAGGCAAGTTCTCAAAAAAATAGAAAAAATAAAGTGTACAAGTATTTTCTTAGCTGTTCAAGTGACACAGAATCATAGAATCACTAAGGTTGGAAAGGACCTCTGAGATCAAGTCCAACTGTCAACCTAACACCACCATGCCTATGTACAAGATCTTCCTTGGCCTCATCTGTCAGTGAAGAAATGTGGACCTCTTTTTCTGTCCATGCATTTCCCAGCCTACCCTGGGGAAAATATGATGCCAGGACAGATCAGGTTACTGTGATACCAACTGTAGACATAGTCTGACTGCTGAAGGAGGATACTCCTGAAAATCTGTTGGCTGGTTCATGGAGACAAAAGAAGGCTGGGACAGTGTGCAAGGGATGCTACACAAGGAGGAAGAGTCCTACAAGGATGAGGCAGTGCTATTATAGAGAAGTGCAGTGAGTACAAAGTATTTCCCCTTTCCTACCTTTGTGGAAGCGACTGGTCAAGAGCAGTTTTGGGTGAGCTCAGGCTGTGCTCAGGGAGAGGGAGCTAGGAGGATCCAAAGGAAAATGCCCCAAACTGTCTGGAGGAAGTTCAGCTGTGGCTGTTACAGCAACCTGTCAAAACTCAAATAACAGCAGGAGCGGAAAAATACATTAATGCTACAAAAAGTACAGAAGGGGGGTTGCTGGGTGTAGGCTTCCTTCTAGGAACCATTTAAAGAACTTGTTGTGATGCACTGATTTCGCAAAGGAGAAAGGATTCCTAGCTCATTCAGGTGTATCAAGGGCTCGGGCTCTGGGTTACAGAATGAAAATTGAATGGCCAGTACAAAGATAGCCATATTCATTGGCAGGCAAAAGCATTATGAGAGACTTTTCCCTCTTGGTGAGAATCTGGCGAGATACATTTAAAAACAGTAAGACGAATCCTTTCTTGCAACAGTTGGGTCAGAAAGTCTACATAACAAACAAGCAAATGGCTACATATCTCTGAGCCTTCAGGGTAGGGGTTCTGTACGTCATAAGCTATGATTTAATACAGTGGCTGGCAGCTTAGGCATAACGAGTTTGGCAAAGCATGGCCATGAGGGACAGGGTACATCTGGCAGAAGTCTATTGCAGGCAGCATGGCCAAAGACCTCTGTAGAAAGAGATGTGATCCAGTAACAGATTGGGAGACCTTGAATTTGGAGGCATGTCCCTTTGGAGAGGAGACCTATGGTTTCAGGCAGAACAGGGTCTTTTCCCTTTTCAATCTAATACATCCCCTAATTAAACCAAACCAAGAAAGTTTCCTAACACTGCGATTCTAGGTTGTGTGAATGCATATACCAGCTGTGTTACTACAAATACAGGACTGTGAATTAAAGCTGAGACCTGTCATTTAATGCAGCAGCTCTAGTGTATACTATCTTTCACTTGGGAATCAGCATCAATTTAAAGCCATCTGTCTGTTCAAAAATATTCTCTCAATCAACAACTTACGTTCCTAAAAATGGTCTTTTGTTTGTTCTTCCCACCACTATCATCTTTTTCCATCTGTATTTATTGATAGCTGCCTACCAGTGAATCATTCAATTCGTTCCCTTGATACACCCTCAGGAAATGAATTTAAGTGAACTCAAGCCTAAATAATCCTCGTTGCACCAGGTACTAATGTCTTTGCAGCACAAAGAAACTTTGATATATTATCAAAAGTGCACATCCTACTGTACTAAGTCAGTTGTGAGCTCAGCTTGAGAGCCCCCTGCTTTGTAAAGCCATAACTCACGCATTCATAAAACTGCAGATCATTATCTGCATGTGCTGTAAAACAAACTATTCATAATAAAAAGTAGTGTTATGTCACGTTATAAAAGTAGGCAAACCATGGACTATACGTACATATTTATTATGTGAGAGGAAGAACATGTAGGATGAGTAAAAGAGATGGCTGATCATCCCAATAGCCTGTAATTCAGGCAAAGTGCATAGTGCCAGGAAAATACATTTGGTGTATGTATACTTGGACAGCCATAGCCTTAGAACTCCATCCATGTAACAGTTTATAAGCTGTGATGGCTCTCAGAAGATGCACATACGCATTGTTTTGGAAGTTAAGAATGGCACCTAGAGGCGGACAGGCTCAACTTGCACACATAGAATCATAGAAGGGTTTGGGTTGGAAGGGACCACATCTAGGCTGCCTTTCAGGCTCAATACACAAGATATTCCCTCTGGTTCATAAACTTCACGCTGATGTCTCTGCCCACTCCATTGTCTGGCAAATAATTTGTACCTATTGGCAATGCATGTAAGAACTGCTCCTCGAGCAACCAGTGCACAGGGCCAACAGCCAAGGGTTCCCACAGCTCAAGCAGATCATAAGGTCTTCTAGATAACTATGGCAGTCTATGGAGGAAGAAAACCTTGGGGACATTGGAAACAACCTGGATTGTTGAACTGTGTGCACCTCTGTGAACACCCTTAAAGCGAGCTTTACAAACAACCATACAATCTCTAAATTAGGGCATGACTGGAAACAGAACACAGGCATTCCCTGTTTTCATCATTCATCAGATTCTTGGGAGTACAATGGGTAAGCAGACATGTAGGTGGAAAAATGAGATGTGCAGAAAACCCTCAGATCTTCATTAGCAGGAAAATGCTCAATTAGTAGGAAAATGCTCTTCACCTAGAAGGGTCTTTGTCCCTTTGTGTACACCTTACTTACTACTCCTGACTAACCAGCTTGGAGCCAACAACTTCTCTTAATGCTTCTTTTCTTGAAATGCTTGGAGTTAAATTGGCAGGACCTCCATGAAAAAAGATAATGACAGTTAACTCTCCCTCCCCCTCCCAAATAAAACTTCCTACTAAAATAGGAGATTTATTTATAATTGGGCTTTGCCCTTACAACAAGGATTTAGCCTGGGTTTGGGACGATGGAGTGAAACTGGCCCCTGTTTAATGCAGAAGGTGTTCTGCAGCAGCATGACAGGATGGCTCCAGATGACCCGTATCACATTTATTGGAGATGCTATTTTATCCCACAAAGAGGAAGACTGAAAGCATTCAGTCAGACTTCACATCAGTCTGGTTAAAAAGCTTCAGGCAGAAAATGAGTCACAAGAAATTTAATCATGCCTTATAAAATATAAAAACTTTCCTCTTCAAATCAATTTTTTGTAATAGCTAACATATAACTTTGCTTTCCTCTTCTACTTTAGATGTGGCTCTGGTCAGTTCTTTCAGAAAAACAGTGGGAAATCAACACAGTTTGGGGAAAAATAAACAGTATACAAACTCAATATACAAAATACATTTACAAGAATAACTTTTATAAGAAAGTGCAAAAAGGTAATCATATAAGCCTTCATCTGTAAGCAGTGTAGACAAGCATTAAGTGTTTTGCCCCTCTTAATCCAAAAATAGACATTTGTCAAGAGAGGGTTTTGGCTGACCTGTTTTGATGGTCATCTGCAGTTTCAGTATTTAAAATTCTAAACTGTAAAATATTGATATATTTTTTAAAAAAAGTACTTAAATTGATTTTACATGTGAAATCATAGAATCATTTAGGCTGGAAAAGATCTTTAAGACCATCAAGTCCATCCATTAACCTAACACTGCCAAGTCCACCACTAAACCATGTCCCTGAGCGTCACATCTACACATCTTTTAAATACCTCCAGGGACAGTGACTCAACCACTGCCCTGGGCAGCCTGTTCTCATGCTTGACAACCCTTTCAGTGAAGAAATTTTTCCTAATATCCAATCTAAACCTCCCCTGGCACAGTTTGAGGCCATTTCTTCTTGTCTTCTGGCTTGTTGCTTGGGAGAAGAGATCAACTCCCACCTGGCTACAACCTCCTCTGGGGTAGTTGTAGAGAGCGATAAGAGTTCCCTCAGCTTCCTCTTCTCCAGGCTAAACCACCCCAGTTCCCTCAGCTGCTCCTCATGTAACAAATGACCATTGATTTGTTAGACCAATCAAATGTGACAAAGTCTGTATGATCACACAGGCTGTTCTCATCACATAGCCATCATACCTAGCATAGGCTTTTTCATGCACAAGATAAAAGTAAAAGTTGCTCTCAGAGGGAAATCAGAGAATGGTTAAAGTCTATTAAGTGACATAACTAGTGCACTTAATTAAACAGGAACTCCATCATGTGTGATAAATAGTAGACCGATAAAGGATTGCTTGTATCATGAAGAATTTTAATCAGATGAGAACGTTTGGGAAAGAGATGAAGGCAGAAAACTATCAAGCTATTACATCTAACATGCTGATTATAATAAAATTAAACTCTACCTGAAAGTCCTGGAACAGAAAAAGAATAGGAAAAAAAATTGTGCACATTAGTTTGTGAGTCTCCGTGCCAGCTTCCTTGCCTGAACGCTGCTATCATTTCTCACACACGACTTTGGGCTACATGCACAGCCTTTTCTTTCAGTGCTCACTGCAGCTGACCATCTCTCCACTTGGCTTCCAATTACCTGGCTCAACCATCTCAGCACCAAACAGTTTAATTTAATCAAACCCAGTAACAGCATGGCATTGGCAATTAGCCAAATGCCTTTTCAGAGATCTTCATTCTCAGACAGTGCCTCCAGCATTCCCAACTACATCTAGGAGTAATGGCCCTACTCAGACTCAAAGATAAGCATCTTCCAAACAAGTTATGCTTGTGTGATTGAGACTCTACTTACTGTACTTCAGTGCAAATGGAGACCTCCCTATAGAGGTCTACCAACTAGACAGGGCGGTGGCTAATGCCTTGAGGGCATGACCAAGAGCAGCAGGTTGTCCTGCAGCTGCCACAAAGAGCTCAGTCACATCCTCAGCCAAGACATAGGTATGCAATAAAAACCAAACACTCTGTGGGGTACCTGGGAAATCCCTCTGTCCATGGACACTGCCAAGAGACAGGAGGAAAATGAGAATGGTGACCACTGGGGAGTGGTGGGCTCCTGAGAGTAAAACTCTCTGAATGGAAAAACCCTAATAAGATATCCACAGTCACAAAACCAAGCAGGCTGCCACCATCCAAGAAAAGAGGTTCACTTTGCTGCTTGCAGTTTTACAGCAGCAGTTGTAAGAAGGCAAGTGCAGACACAGACAATCAACCAGTCGTGCTTTGTTCTGAAAAGAGTTTCATGCAGTGAATCGAAGCTGGGCAGAACCCATGTCCTTCACTTCAGCTACCCCTGTGTTCAACCTCAATCATGCAGCAAGAGTTGTAATGCTGAATTGCAATCTGAGATAGTGAAGAACCCTGAGCACTTTCCAGGACTGCACTACACTGATACAGCCTAGACTGCCTGTCTTCTCTGAGAATTCGTCACCTCCCTGGTCTTTCTGTGGAGGCAATATCTTTGGTGTGGGTGAAGAGCAGCTTTTCATAGATTTATAGAATGGCTTGGATTGGAAGGGGCCTTAAAAGACCATCTGGTTCCAACCCTCCTGCCACAGGCAGGGACGCCACCCACTAGACCAGGTTGCCCAAAGCCCCATCCAACCTGGCCTTGAACACAGCCAGGGATGGGGCCTCCACAGCTTCTCTGGGCAAACTCTTCTACCGCCTCACCACTCTCACAGGGAAGAATTTGCTCCTAATGTCTAATCTAAATCACCCTTCTTTTAGTTAATTCTGGGGGTGTCCTTTAGTTCTTCTTTAGTTGAAAGGAACTAAACTATTCTTTTAGTTTAAACCCACTCCCCCTTGTCCTATCATTATCTACTCAAGTAGAGAGTCCCTGTCCACCCTTTCTATAACACCCCTTTAAGTATTGAAAAGCCACAATGAGGTCTTCCCAGAGCATTCTCTTCTCCAGGCTGAACAACCCCAGCTCTCTCAGCCTTTCTTCACAGGAGAGGTGCTCCATCAGAGTGATCATCTTTGTGGCCCTCCTGTGGACTCAGTCCAACAGGTCCACATCTTTCTTGTGCCGTGGGCCCCAGAACCAGATGCAGTACTCCAGGCGGGGTCTCACGAGGGCAGTGTAGAGGGGGACAATCACCTCCCTCGCCCTGCTGGTCACGCCTCTTCTGATGCAGCCCAGGACACGGCTGGCCTTGCAGGCTGCAAGCGCACACTGCCGCTTTTGCTGACTTTGCTGTCATGGGCTGTGTGTAATATCACTTTGCAGGCATGATAGGTTACGTAGGCCCAGATAAGACTAGAGGGAGTTATGTCAGAAGGATGAGGAACTGGGACAGGTCCCCGTGAACATGTGGAGGAATTGTTGTTAATCCCAGGGCACACAGCAGAGAAATGCAGAGGACTACTTTAAGGGGGCCGTCCCTGAGTGCCTAAGTTAGAGCAGATGAATCCCAGCCACTGGGAATCCCTATCCATTAGTTCTTAGATTTGCCGTGACTCAGAACTTAGGCTGTGGCTGTGTGGCTGAAATGATAAACCCTCTGACATCTGTTTCCTGGGAATCACCAGGAAGAAGCACCCACTGCAAGGTGCTGTGGCCATCATAGCCGCTGCATTTAGCCTGGACTGCCTTGCCTGCACTGAGCTTGGGTTTTGGCCGTGGAAGCAAGAAGCACATCAGCGTACAGGGCTGCCACAACTTGCAGAAACACGATGTAATACCAGCTCCTACAGCATCCTCTGTGTTCAAGTGGAAGAAGCAAACTGGTTTTGCTCCTGTCAGCTCCCTTGCCCAGAAAACTGCCAGCTGGCTTGTGGCAGGTGGGGGACAAGCAGGACATTGAAATCTGAAATCCTGATGGGTGCTCAAAGGAAGTGACAGAGACTATTCACCTGTCCCTCCTCATCTTTTCCCCCATACCTTTAGCAACGGTCCTACCAGCTGCACTGCACCAGTTACCATCCTGTTAACCAGTGCATAGGGAAGAGCTGGTCCTGTCTCCTCCCGGTCATGCTGCACCCCTGGTAGATCCCTGAGCCAGCCTGAGGCTTCCCCTCGCCTGCCACACGGCCCCAGAATTGTTCAGACTCCAAGACTTCCTCAGTATCCCCTAGGCATCTTTCTCCTCTCAACCCAGACAAAAACAGCTAGTCACACAGAAACATAAAAAGTGGAAATTAAAGGTTTTATTAGAAGCAATAAAAAATCATGGTGTTTATCTTATAAGAAGCTACCAAGTAGGCAAATACAACTGAGTTATGACAGGTTACAATTAGCTTAAAATTAATACAGTATAAGCATCAAATTCCAGTCATTATATGAGAGAAAGTTGATAAGAACATAAAAGTTTGTCTAGACACTGTCAGATGTCAGACTACGGAGATACGTATCTATTTTTTGTAGTGTCACAGCATATACTAATACTGAAACTGACTTTACTAAACCACAAACCATGTTAAAAGCCAAAAATCTTCATTTCACAGGTAAAATCTACCTCCCACCTTTATGGGACTGTTTGTTACAGACTTCAGAAAGATTTTTAAAAATCTCCTATACATAGCAAACGAAGTTGTTACAGCTCCATGCTGAATATGCACAGGCATCATCTGCATAACACTGGCTTGCCTCAGGATGCCACAATGCGCTCCATTTAAAAAAGCACAAGGAGCTCTCCCTTCCCTGCTTTCCCTACATCTTTGTGCTGAAAATGCTTCCTTTCCATTCCTCATTACAGCAAATTTAGGTTGCTGTTATCTTTATAATTAAAGATTAAGATAAGGCAGCAACAGCAATATCTCTGATCATAAGCAGTTGTGGGGAAATGGAAAGAAACAACTTTTATAAGTTGCAGTGAATTTTACAGAAAATCACACAGCATAAAAAAATCTGTCCCAAATGCAAGCACAGGGAAGATTTTTATCTACCATGGCCCTAACAGTGAACAATGCCTTTATGTACCATTGCTTGTAACTTCCAAATCTCAGACACTTCAGCCAGACATTTCTTAATGTCTGAAGGCTTGTAAAGCACTGGTGAGTTTGAGATATATAACTAACTAGTGGGCAGTGAGTTACAATCAAGGTGTGTAATTTCCTGCTGGTGCTGGTATCCAACTTGATCTGGATTTCAAAAGCATTCCAACTACCTACTGGTAATGTTCCAGTCTTTTAAAAAATATTTTTGCACATTCAGTGATACTCTTTTTCCATTTCTAGGAGCAGATTGTGCTGATGTCTGGAGTATTAAATCTATTTTTATTTCTGTTAACTCCTAAGTCATCAAGTGTCTAAGCAATCCATTTGGCAAGACGTATGGTTTAAGAACTTCATTTGCTAAACCAGAGTCAACCCATTATTCTGTATTTCAGACAACAGATGCAAGTGCCAATGGACCATCTACACCCTTTTCACGCTCTTTTGAATGAGAATAGGAAATCTTATATAGCATGGTTGATTTCAGGATTGCCAGAAAAGGCTTTGGATCCCTTTCTAGTCAATAGAGCAAAATAAGCATTTTGTAAGCTGTGATCCATCTTATCAAAGATTTAGGAATCAGCTATATAGATCCTTCTTGCTTCATGCAGCCTTCTATGCTTGAGAGGGTCTTACCTTGAACTCTGCCCTAGAGTCCTAAGTGAAAGAATGTGCACTGAGGATATATCTTTTTCTTAAAGCACTTGTTTTGCTTTGTCTTTGGCAGGACTGTGAATTTGTCTGGTTTTGTTCTTGCTTACACAGGCTCACTAGAGAGATTCAATAGTATTTCCAGACTTTGGGAAGAAGAAACAGAAGATTTGGGTGATGAGAAAGAGGGAAGAGCCAAGGGAAGAGCTCAGAGAAGCAGCAGCATTCTTGAGATACCATACATGTGCAAACAAAACACATAGATGCTCATCACACATCTGTCCCCCCTCTCATCACAAAACTCGGCATTGCCACCATAAAAATCAGCCTCTGGGCAGGCATTCCCACACTTTCTGAACCTCACCCTCTTCTCTTTCTTTCATGCCTTAACACAGACCCATGAGTTTCCCATGAGAGCACTCACCAAACAGTCCTGTCTGAACCCAACAGTTTCTCTCAGACAGGATCCTGGGCACCAGGCAGATGCATAGATGACACCACCAGGTGTCTAGTCCACACATCCCGCACAGTATCACACTGTAGGCATCTATTTAGATGGGACTCCTTTCAAAACTCTGGTGATTAGCACGAAGACACCTACACAAGTACAACGTGTCTTCTTCTGAATAGAGCCATGCAAAATGGCTTCCAGTCCATGAGGCATACATGGAGACAAGGGGAAGCCAAAGAAGGGCCAGATTGCAGTTAGGGCACATCATCTCCTGAGCAGGGCAGTGCCAAGGGACAGTGGCGGTGGGGGGAGGATGCGACAGGGAGAGGAAGAGCAGAAATGGCCACCCTTAGGGAGACAGCAATAAATCCAGTGAGAAATTGTCAAATTCAGACATGTGAGTCACCTTTAACAGGCTTCCAGGATGTCTCTGGCAGCTCTCCAAACTGAGCTATTCTGATAGCATCTGCTGTGGACTAATCCCATCTAAACATCTCTTAGAAAAAACTGATGTCTTCATTTTTTCACTCCATTAGACTTCCCATTCAAAAATCCACTTTTCCTGATACCTACACATTTATGTGGTCAGTGGCTACATTTCTTAAGTAAAATTTGTATAATCTGGTCCAGTAATTCCAGGGTTTTCAACTAAAGGAGCCATAATCATAACTTTTAACAGAGAAATGCTGTCTGCAAAAAGCTTCTACATAGTGAGGTTTATACTAAGCAGTCTTGTCTGTATAATTTAATGATTCACAGCTACGTGAAGGACCATACGCAACAAGGCTGAGTTTTTCATTCCTTTTCAATAACTAATGATTCATCTCACCATTTTTATTGAAAAAAAATACATAGCGTATTACAGTTGAACTGAACATTTATAAATGTATGACTAGGAAATTTTTACATTGTTTACTACTTGCCTTTATAGTGTGCTAAGTACAGCAATTATTTAATTGCTGGTAGAGCCACCATAAAATATTTTTCTACAGTTCTTGTCGTACAGTTGGAGTCACTGCAGCTTTCTCTAGCTCAAGATGAATTTGTTGCTATAGTTGCAGCAACTTTAGTTTGCAAGTTTCCACAAAACAACAGCTACTCTTTAGGCAACAGGAATGGACTCATTCACCACAGCAGCTTCAGAAAGGTTTGTAAAACACATTTCTCCATATGGAAGTTTCACCTCCACTGTGAGTTATCCTATGCATATATGACAGCAGCAGTTCTCTTGTCTACATGCAAAACTTCCCCATGGAGGCACTTGTAAGAATAGCGACCATCATCAACACAAAGTCTTTGGGCCAACCAGTAGTCACCTCACCCACTGGCTATCTAACACACCCTTCAATCCTTCAGAGTTCCTCGGCCCTTTGGCCTGCAGCAGAGAGCACCCGAGTGCCCCCAACCTGGTGGAGGGTATTTGTGTTGGACATTTGGCTAGAGCTTCCTACAGAGATCTTCTGCTAGGCAGACAGGCTTGTACAGCAAAATGAAAGTGCAACACATCTCATGGACCACAACAGAGTCTGTAGCTGGTTGTAGGTTCGCAGAGTGAAATGTTGGGACAGTAAAATACAGGAGTAGGAACCTGCCAGGTGACACTGACAACCAAGATGCTACTAGATATCCACTTCACAGCAGTGTCAAGTGAAGGCTCTAGGGAAAAACAGAAAGCAAAAAGGGTCTTGTTGAAACATTTGCCTTACTCCAACAACCAAAGATGGTTCCCAAAGTGTAATTGAACAAATGTTATTTTTCCATCAGCAAACATCTATTCAGCCAGCATAAAATGGTGAAGGTACTAAACATACATATTGAGGGAAGTGGAGTCTTTTAACATACGATGTTTCAGTTCACACAGAATTAAATTTTAAATTGTTTTGAACTTTGTGTATTGAACTTTACACTGTTCCTCAGTAGAGTCCTCAGCAAAGTAATTGCTACTGACACAAATCCCAGCACTACTGGGATTTTGGATTTAGTCGCTTTCTGTACATAATTGCAGGAAGCTTGACACTTTGACGTGAAAGTAATTTATAAATATTTTGAGTGCATATCTTGTGATTGAAATACATTATTAACATATTGACTTTCCAAGTTGATGAAGAAACTCTATAATACCAGATTAATTGTTGCAAGCAGCAAGATAAACAAAGCAGGGAAATAAATTGATGTCTCTTCGACCTACAATCAGGGCCTAGGAATATTTCTCTTGCTCCTTTTACACCGCATGGATGTTTCATAAGTACAGCTGAAATTGTAAAATGCTTTGAAGGAACTGTGATCTATTTTTAAGCCATTAACTTTTGAAACACGTTGCTTTGGCTGTACCCTTTTCTATATTGTTCTCAAAGGATGCAATTATTCTGTAGAGGCAAAGTTTGAACACCCCTTTTAAGCACATAGTTGAGGGCAACCACAATATATTCCTTTATAGTGGCCAAAACATAGCCTATATATCCTGAATAGAAACTAGTTCTAATCCCAGTAAATCTTATTTTAAGTAGGAGACCATTAACATTATGAAATCAGTATGCCATTAGGGGAAACAGCGGCAGCACAGGAACAGTGGTGACATTATTCATTAGCTGGTCCCAAAATGAAAACACGATCACGATGTCTCTATTCCCTGGTTTCCCATATTGCTTAATGGGGTGCCATCAAGCTCCAGGAATCGATTTTCAAGCCGTTCCCCTGAGCAGCTCTGAGACAAACAGTGGTGTTTGCCCCAGCAACATGTTTAGGAAGGAGCACGAGAGGTCCCTGCAAAGTTTGCCTCAACCTCTCTCCTAGATTTTCTAGCTCTACTCCTTTCAGCCTGCAGAAATGATTCCTCCCAGAGTACCATCTAAAAGCAGATCACTCACCTTGCTAGGGAGTCCCGGGCTGCAGCCAGCTCTCTGAAAAAGGGAAACAAAATGCTTGGTATGCTCACTCCTCTGAGAAGAAGGCTCCCTCCTCAACTCAGAAGCTCCCCAGCTTCTCCATGCCAGTCAGGCTGCTGGCCTCTCATCCCGTGTCCCCATGCCCATCATCTACTGGTAGCTAAGAGCGCTTTTTCTGGTTCCCTATGATCTAGAGGTCTCAGATCAGACCTTGCACAGTTTATACTACAAAAGAACTTTCTGGGAGGTAAGGAGTATACAAATCAGTATCTGGAAGCCAGCTAGAGCATCTTTAACTTCACACAGAGCAAGCACTGAACACCTCTGCAATCTCTGAACAACCAGCTATGTCTTCTATGGACATTTCCACTAAATTTGTAATATGCATGCATGAACACTTCCACCCTGATGAGTAGAACAGCACCAGGCTGTGCTTTGGACTACAAAACCCTAGTTACTCACACTGCAGAACTAATGGTTTAGTCTCAGCCTTCACTGCTGGCCCACTCAGGGCACGTCGCCAGTGTCTGTGCACCAGAAGTGGGGGAACATGGCTCCAGATGGGTTCCTCATGGCAACCCAGCTAGCTAGAAGCAGCACGTGTCTGCATTCACAGAGCGCTGGGTGCCCTCACCACCAACACCTCAATGTGGCCTGACACTTTCAATCCAGCCCACAGAGGGGCCTTGCTGGCAACTTGGCTCATGGTTCCCATTGCCTCTGCAGCCGGTTAGACCAGGGGCAGCCAGAGACAGCTTGCCTGCAGCTAGTGGCCGTCAAAGGACACCTCCTTCTCCCTCACTCCCTCTCTGCTTCTCCATGCCACTTGAGGGGTGGTGGCAGTGTAAGGCGGGCTGTTTGCTTGGCGAAGGTCAGCCGGCCAGGGGCAGTGGGCAGCCCAGATGGCACAAGACACTGTGGGGTGCTGCCTGCCTTGGGGGCCCACACGTGTGGGACCACATCCTAGCCCAGCACTATGGGCAGGCTGGGGAGAAACATGGCCTCGCAGGCTTCTCCTCGCAGGAAAAGAGAGAGAGATCAGGGGTTCAAAGGCAGTCACTGACATTCCTCAGCCAGAGAACAGCAAATAGCTGCAATGGCAGTAAGAGGAGAGCAATGCACCTGAAAGACTTTTTATTATTATTAAAAAATTATCAACTCTTCCCTTGGCAATCCCAATCTCAGCAAGTGCTGCAGCCTTTCATACCAACATCCCTTTCATACACATGCTCAAACCATGTGGAGCACAACGCGTGCATATGTCTTGCCACGCTGCAAAAATACTGCTTTGAGAGTTGCATAAAAGGTCTTCTGTTGTTTGTGTGGACTTCAGGGTTAGCAACAGAAGCCCTACCCAAAAGATACTGTAGGGATGTGTCGTGTTCCAGAGAGATAGATGCTTTATTGGGATATAGAGGACATGGGCCAGAAACAGGATGTTCCTACTGGATTGTCTCTACAAGAAGATCATGTTCCAGGCAGTGGATCCAGGTCGTTCCCCAGCCACTGTGCAGGAGCACATTTCAAAAATATAAGTGGCCTGTGTGGAACTGGGGATGCAAAGCACCAAGAAAGTGCAGCTTCTCATAGTTACCGTGAGTATGCTGAGCTGCCCTGGATGGCTGGTTTGTACAGTGGTATCACTGCTCTGCCTGTCTCCTCATAAACTAGGGACTGTCCAAAATCGCCGCGTCCTAGCTGAAGAGGACTCAGGAAGGAGTTGCAAACCACTGATGAAGCCATCTCTTAGCCCACCTGTGCTGGGGGCAGAATGGCAGTGCTGCTCCTACAATTTGTAATTCTCTTCAACCCATTTTGTTTTAAGTGCCTTGTGTTGCATTTATGACCGGAGTCCTGTAACTGTTGTCTCCAGAAAGCATGATCCTAAACAGCCACCTGCGACCGAAGAAGTCAGGTCAGACTGATCCAATTGGACACATACAGTCACCCTGTCCTCCATCTTTTCATAGCACAGCTCACTTCTCTTTGTGAAGGTGGTGTCTTAGGAGCTGTGTGCTGAATAACCAGATGGAGTGGCAGAGGAGAGACAGCAGTGTGAGAGCAGTCCCTTGAGCAAGAAGCTCCTAAGGGAGTCTGGGGTCCAGCTGATACCATCTTCTTCCAAGTTGCATAATGGCTCTACCACCTTTCTTGCACAGTAAGAATATCTGAATATTCTATGACACTAATCATCTTCAGACTGCTCTTAATCACTTGGAATGTGTTACAGACAACACAGAGCTGCCACTGTCTCTTTGAAGAGGCAATACCATAAGGATTAGAGCAGATGTAGGATCCTAGAGGATTTGCTGGCATATATTGTCAGTAATACAGAAATAAAAGTTGATTGAGATTATACATCTGAGCTTCTTATGTGTCTCCTGTTGATAAAAACCCCTATTAAATGGAGAAATGGCAAAAATAAGATTTCTCTTGTTAATTTAGTCTACAGTTTTCCATCATTAACAAGGTCAGTTACACTATCCTCAGAAGAGAAGTGTGGGAGGGATTTTGACAGTTAATCAAATTACATGCAGAAGGGTTTATTTGGTAATCGACTTCTGTTTGAGGACTAGTCTTAAATTTGTTTGATGTTTGTTAATGTGTAGATTGTTAATAAATAAATTTTAAAAAAAAGACAGAGAGACTTGACACTGAATGGGGCATGTTTTGTTAATCTTAAGACGTGCAAGAGGACATTTTGTCTCACATAGTGAAACAACCATTTATTATCCAAACAAACATGAGCTGCATTTGGTCTAGCAAAGCAACATTCCCATCTACCTGGAAATGACACAGTATTTTAGATGGCTTTCATCTCTGCAATAGTTTAGAAGAGCATACCAGAAATGTTGGATCTGCTCAGGCATCCTATGGAAGTAATAGCTGCAACCTGAGATTTATCAGCTGGAAAAAAAAAGATGGAATCCATATCAGGGTGTGATGACAGAAGGTGTGTCAGCACCAGAAAGTAAACTTCGAATGTGAGGACAAATTGTTGCTCCTAGGTCCTTTCACAGCAAACCAACTAGCTGTGTCAGAGATGACAGATTTAGGGGTTTTTCAGGAACTGTTGTCTATAAACAACATGGTCAAGATCACAGCAGTTTGACTTCTTCTACCAAATGTAGGCCTCTGAAAGGAACCTGAGGGGCTCTGCACAGTCACATGCTCCATGTTCATATGATGTGCCTCTGGGCACACTGCACATACTCTTTGCTGTCATACAGTATGAACACTGCAGCTGGAGGTGGTTCAGTCTTGCCTGCAGACATCCATCCTGAATCATCAATTTCTCTTGTTAATTAAGTCTACAGTTTTCCATCATTAACTTAGTATCTGCTACAGTATCCTCTGACAGCCGTACAGTTCCAGCAGTGTTGTCAAATGCAGACCTCCCTCCCACGGTGGCTGCAACTGGCAGCCTCTCAGTCCTCCCTCTCAGCAAAGCTTCCATGGGGTCAGGGCGACAAGGCCCAAGAGGGTATGGCAAACCTCTTCTCCCCGGGCACAGGCCCCAGGAGGCGCAATGCTACCGTAGGGTAGCAGGAACACCTCCCAGCAGAGCACTTGGTAGTGTTGTCCAGGCAAAAAATGCCCATTTGTTGATGGTTGTCAGGGCTGTCCCTTGGGAACAGAAAATCAGACACACTGGTCCATCACTTGGTGGCCATCATTCTCCTCCATGTCGTGGAAAACCAGTGCCTGCCGGGTGGTGAGATATAGCAACCCTATGGCACCAACCTTGTGGCAGCACGCACCTGGCCCTAGCGCAGAGGCTCAGCAACAATTTTGAGAGGTTGGTAATGTTTCCTGGGCAGAACAGCTAACACAGATTTTTCTCTGATGCAGGCAAGCAACAGGCTTGGGCAATGCACGCTCCTCTCAATGTGGCAGGCAGTGAGACTCACTCCCCAGAGAAGGCGTCTTGTTAAAGCTTTGGTGACAGCTTCACTGTGCCAATTTTTGGGTTTTATAGCAATATCAAAGAACAAAACTCCTGTAAGGATGATCAAATTATGTCCATCCCACTGACTCAGGTTTTGGAAGCCAGCAGAAGGCTTTGTATTAATTCCTAAACTTTGGACAGGTAGGAACAGTCACTTCAGGGTCTGCACGTCTGTACGTGAAATAATGCATTTCCAGAAACCCGTAGGTCAATACAAAAGGACCAAACCACGAAAACTGAACGCCAAAGGGGGAATTAAAGGGAGCGATGCCTACAGCCAGCATCAGGGCCTGTACTGCAGGCTCTTTGGAGTTCGGCGGGAGACTCCAGCCATACCCCACAGCTTCAGTACACTGGGTGCTTTACAGGGATAAAAGACTGCTCCTTACCTAGACATCAAAGAGAAAATGTATACAAAGAATGCTAGAGGGGCTTTAGTGATGTTAATGCACTTTATAAAGCATTAAACCTTTTTCTTAAATCCCGCTAGGAGATATATAACAAACTTGCTTTCTAGGCTAGAGCTTTTAGTGTAATTCGGGCACAAAAAATGTAAAAGAAAGATGGCTTGAAAAAACCGATCATGGATGACAGACAGTAAAAGCAGTGAACTTTTCACCTCAACATCTAGAAATGATCACAAAAGATCACACTGGTTCAGGTATTGAAAATTAGGCTAAAGGTTAGTTCTAGTCTGCTCAGAGTAGGAAGATAAATTAAATACGTCTCCTTTGCTGTACTTGTGTTAAACATTTTTCCTCATTAGTAATTAAATTTTGACAGAAGGGCTCTGCCTTGGTATGGAACTCCTCTATGTGCTCAGCTGTCTCTGCTCCGGTCCAGCCTACAGAAAAACTTTTTCATCTCTGCAACTTGTCATCTGAAAATTGGATGAGATATATACAGAACACCTGCTGGTTCTTCTCCAATGCTTTAAAAAAAAATCTGGAAATTGTAACACAGATCTCTTTTAAGTTTGTAACAATTATACTAGTTATGTATCTTCATAATAATTTAAAACTGGTTTTGACTGATTTGATGTGATGGCATCGGTGAGGCTGCGCCTTGAGTGCTGTGTTCAGTTTTGGGCCCCTCACTACAAGAAGGACATTGAGGTGCTGGGGCGTGTTCAGAGAAGGGCAACGAAACTGGTGAAGGGGCTGGAGCACAGGTCTTATGAGGAGCGGCTGAGGGAACTGAGACTGTTTAGCCTGGAGAAGAAGAGGCTCAGGGGAGACCTTACTGCCTTCTACAACTACCTGAAAGGAGGTTGTAGGCAGGTGGGGGATGGTCTCTTCTCCCAAGTAACAAGTGATAGGATAAGAGGAAATGGCCTCAAGTGGTGCCAGGAAAGGTTTAGATTGGATATTAGAAAAAAAATCTTCACATAAAGAGTTGTCAAGCACTGGAACAGGCTGCCCAGGGAACTGGTTGAGTCACTGTCCCTGGAGGTATTTAAAAGACATGCAGATGTGGCACTTAGGGACATGGTTTAGTGGTAGATTTGGCAGTATTAAGTTAACAGTTGGACTCAGTCTTAAAGGTCTTTTCCAGCCCAAATGATTCTATGAATCTATAATGCAGCCCACCAATAAAATTTTCAACGAAGTTCTTCTCTAAATCAGTTCTTTCCAACACCTGGTTTCTCTGGAGCCGAGTCCTTGAACACTTGAACATGATTTCAAGTTCATGTCAGGGGTCAACAAAATATTCTAAGGAAATAATTTTTGTGAACAGAAATCACTGTAAACACTGATATTTCCTAAAGCCTTCTGACTCCAGAAACTTGGAAATATCACTTCCTTGATTAACACTTGAGTGCTTAGAGTAGAGGTCATGATCTGTTAGATGATTGTCTTAACCTGAGCTGTACGAAACCTCACTTCTTTTCTGGCTCATTCTTCTTTTCCCCTCACACCCCAGAGCATTGCAGGATGTTTGATGTTTGGATGTAATTATGGTTGCCACGTTAGAGATAGTCTTAAAAACTGTTAAACTGAATAAAAATGTGTTTCTTGCAAGACCATTTCACAAACTCTCAAGTGGGAGCAGATAAGAGGGAAACAAGGTTATAGAGGGAAGGAGGTTCTTGATCTATTAAAATGCATTTGTGGGTGTTTTGACCAGCAGGATGTTCCCAGATGATACAGGGGGAAAAGGCAGACCTGCAGTTACAGAATGAGTTTTACCAGACAGAAACATACAATGAAACCCAGTTGCCTAACCTCAGGGCAAATCTCTGTCCATACCCTAAACCTGCCCATTAATTTAAAAGAAAAGCTGCTGGCTAAGACATATGAACCAGTATTTTTGAGTCTCCAGGGTACCTTGCTCCTGTGTTCCTGTGCTTGCAATTTCTGAGAAAGAAACTGTGGCTTCCCTCAAAGAAGAAAATAAAAATTCCTAACTTCTGAGCTGCAGGACAGTTCTTACCAGTTAAATTATCTCCCAGTTTCTGCCTCCATCTGCACAAGTGTTAGACATTCCCAGCTGATCTCAGCTGTTCCTTTCTCCACAAATGCATTCCTATTTGCTCGCTCTCTACTAAAATGGAAATGAAAACTCTCTCCTGAATGCCTCTGCTTTCTCTACCTCTGACTGATGCTCTTGATATGGATTGTCAGACACACCTCCAGGACAACTCTCCTCCACAAGAAAATGGTCACCATAAGTAAAATGTCATTCATCAGGAGACTTTTATTTCGAGTTTTACACTAAAGTCATTATAACTGTCCTAGATGGAAGGATTTAGGGTCTGACAACGAAAATCCTTCAGAAAGAGGATAGTACATTGAGCTGGACATGCTATAATGATGGAGTTCTGCATACGCTGCGTTGCTTATTCTGCAGCCGTAGCAGCAGATTTGGTCAGTTCTGCGCTATAGTTACTGAATTAATCAGTCTTCATTCTCCAGCATTTTACAGCACAAAATTCACTGAGTCCTTTTGCATGTAAAGCTTGTGCAATTATGTTCTTAAGTTCCCTCTCTTGCAACTTGCCTCCATGTCTCCAGTAACTAAGTGCTTTGCCAAACTGCGAAGGGCAGAGACACGCTGGGTGGAAAAAGACAAGCAATTATTATGACAATGTCTGCACAAATTAAATAATCCCAAGAGATATTTCCATTAGCTCATTTCAGAGGAGTAAGAGCTCTTCTGAACTCTGAAAAACATTCCCTCAACAGTCCATGGACAAACATCCTTGTCCTCATCCTACTCTTTCGGATCAATGAGAGGCTCTGCCAGCCAGCCGGGTCTTTTCATTCACTACTGCTTTTTTTGTGTCGCCTACCCACAGTTCTGCTGTGAAGACACACAGCTATCCCTGAGGGATCCTTGTTTGCTTTTTGCTTTTATGGAAAAGCCATTTCCACTATGTAAATACAAGGCTGCAATTTCCCACAGAAACAGCAGCTTTCAAAATGGGAAAAACAGGGCATACCAGGTCGAGTACCTTTCTCCATCAGCACTGCATCTAATTAGAGCCTCCGGTCTCAACTCCACACCACTTGTACCCTCATGTAGGCGTCATGCAGACCTGACAGGAGGCTGTTTCAGAAGCCTGGACTTTTCAAGTCAGAGAGAACTCTCAGCTACTACTGAGGCCATTCCTTGTCACACTGCAGTACAAAATGGATGTGATATATAGTCATTTGTAAGCTCTACAGCCAGTTAAAAACATGCACAGCTCTCTTGTGATTATTAAGGTAAATCCATAGTACCTCACTACCTGATTCTGTGGTCAGGTTAAAAGGAATAATTCAAATATTAACAAATGTGACTTCCAGTAACGTACTACTCTGCCCAAGCTAGCTCATGAATCATCAGAAGCCTGCTTATGTTATCAAAAAATCACCTCTGAAATGGCTGCAGGCCTTGTGATTATGCTGAAGGTTGGTTTACTTAGCTATTGTAATCCTGCTAAAGTTATATATATTCTAGAGATACATGCTAAGCATTCTTTTGCTTTTTCTTTTTTCACACAGCACCAGACTCACCCTCCCATCCTTCTTTTCAGATGACTTCTAGCCCCTCAGTGCTCTGTACCTCAGATTCAGAGCCCTTGCTTTGAAGGTGTGTCAAGTAGCGGCATGTATCTATGGCAGTGAACTTGCCTTCTTTTATAAACAGTGTTTTCTATTTTAGTATCTTCACTTCCAGCTCAAAAGATATGCAGTGCCTTTCACACTGCCTCGCAATTCTGGAATGCCTACCCTAAATCTGTCCTCATTCTATGGGTCTACAGCTGTTCCTTACCTTCTGCTCTTTTCTTGAGTCAAATGATTAGGTGGGTTTCAATGCAATCAAACGCTAGTAAAAACTTTATCATATAACAGTCATCTTCTCCTCTGGTCATCCAGACACATCTTGACACAAACCAAATCAGAAATTTTGGTCTTTTATACAGTAAGGGAATCCTTACAGTTGATCCAGAACTGTTGCCTTGACAGTAAGGTATATAGGACAAACAGCTGTTGTTTCTTTAATTCTTGAAAAGACATTTAAAGCCTTATCTTGCTATACCTTGGTTAAAGTGGAAGAAGGAAGTTTCTGAAAGAATATATGCAGCTTATTACAAATAATGTTGATGAAGTTAAAGATGAAACATAGGCACGGACTGTCAGGTTAGTGAAGTTTGTTGTGGATTTACTAATAAGACACAGTGAGCTCCATTTTCTTAATTAGCACCTGAAGACTCTTCTTTGCCTAATTAAAAATGATACAGAGAGTGCTGTTCTGGATTTCTATCAAACTCTGTAGTAGCCACAGTACAAATATCTCATAACAATGAAGACAAAATATATAAAAATAAATAATATACAATATGCATAATATTACCTATAAATAAGGCATATAAATAATGGTTATGCATAGAAATAATGTGTATGCACTTAAATAATATGCAATGAATTACAACTAAAAAAGCACCCACAGATCTCAATGCAATCACTACATATTTTGTGAAGCTTTAGAGCCCTCTGAAACCTAGAGAAGTCTACTTCTGTTGCTTTGCCTGAGATACTCTGGTGGCTCAGACCTAAAGTGGGCATAAACACAAGCCCCCAGACTATTTCAAAGTGCATTGTGTGTGAGTTCAGGTCTTAGAGCTGTTTCCACACAGAAGATCTCAATTTTCTTTGGAGGATCCAAAAGAGGATGCCTCACTATACGCCAGCACCCAGTCGAGCGTGGACGTGCACCACAAGTAGCCTGACAGATCAACATACCAAGTAGGTCTCCTCCATGGGAGGAGCAAACAGTGTTGCTGGATGTGCAGCCAGTCCAGGAGGCACTGGTCACTCAGACTCCCTGAAGAGCTGGCAACCAGAGTTAGTCTTAGACAGGAGCTTGAGGGGAAAAAGAAGAAAAGATGTCCCATATTCCACTTCTGAGAAAACTAATAAGATTTGTCTTGACTAGATGAGATGGTACTTTCCTTGGTGAAGCTGCTCTCTTTAGTTCTGATTACTAAGGAAATCAGGAGTGGAGGATCATGCTGCATGTACCTCTCTACCTCTTTATCTCCCCAGTTAACCCATGGGCCAATTATGGCAAGTTTGGCAGCAGAATAGAGACCTCAAAGATAATACCTTCCTCTTCATGTACTGTAAATAAGTAGCTAGACATTTAAAGTAGTCTGCATGATAAATAGCTGAGACCATATAAGGAACAATCCATCTAGGAGGGAGACACTGTGACTGACCAAGTGCAAGGGAATACTCGTTGGGACTCATTTACTGAACACATTGAAGAGTCTGAATGCAACACATGCATCAATGGGAAGCTGTGTTGCTGCTAAACCAAGCAGCTGCATACTGAGCATGCAACACAGACCCTGATCTCTTTGGAGAGGTTGCCTGCCAATGATGTAAGCAATAAACAAAGAAAGATCCAGGTCAGGATAGTCTGTTGAACAGAGCTGATGGTCTAGCCGTGACCTCTACCGTTTCAGGAAACTCTCAGGGATGTTGTAAACAGGTACATTTCATAATCTACCTCTTAACCTCCAGTAACATGACCTGCTTTAAGTCTCTCTCCAGCAGCTAACTCACGTCTGTATTTCTTCCTGCACGATTTGGAGGCTAGAGGATGCTAAGTTAAATGCTGCAGCAAGTCTCTTTTGATAGCAAGTCTCCTTAGTGTCAGCACTGTACCTAGGACTTTACCCCTGATCATGAAAATTTTCATGGCCACTTTTACATTTAGATGATGAACCTTCACATTAAAGGAGAATGTTTCAATGTCACATTGTCTCAGTAATAACAGTCGTCTGGGATCCTTCTGAGTTTCACAGAGCACTTCAGAAGTTCCAGAACCAGCTCAAAAAGAGTCAAATTTGTGTGACCCAAGATGTCTGAAGGAAAGGGCACAGAATGACATGCATTTCTCTCCTCATCCTGAAGCTGAACGTGGTTGACAGGTGTACATAACTCAAATAGATTGAAATGTAATGATTGCACTTTTCTATTTTTTACTGCTCCTTATAATTCATTCCTTTGTTTCCCTGTCTTGAACAACATTACATTAATTAAGGATACATAAGCACATCATTTTTGAAAGATCTCTAATTATCTTGTGCTGTTGGGTTAATAATTCAGATGACCTGAGTTATGGCTCTAAGCAAGGGTCTTGAAAAATGAATTTCTGATAAATATTCAGACAGGCTCCCTCAAGTTAACCCAGGCTGGCACTGCAAGAAAAACTTTGTTACACAGTAAGGAAGGGTGAAACATTCCTTTTCACTCAGTAAATGGGGACCAAAGAATCATAGAATCATATAATCCCTAAGGTTGGAAAGGACCTCTGACATCATCAAGTCCAACCGTCAACCTAACACCACCATGCCTTCTAGATCGTGTCCTGGAGTGCCAAAAACTGCCTTGCATATTGATTATCTCTTACCTTTTAACGAGGATAAAGGCCATTTTACTCAGTGAGTTGAACACCACCACACTTACAGGTGCCAGTATTCAGCAATGTATAACCATCCTGGCTGGCTAACAGGAGAGAAGTCTACACAGAAAGCAGAATGCCTTGTACACTCCAATGCGGTGAGTCAGCCAACATACATTTATTTCTATAAAGAAATTAAAGGACTAAGCGACCCTGTCAGAAAGAAAGAGAATTTTAAAATAATAACAGTAATAAATAATAGCAAAGATAAATACAGCTGTATCCCATTACAATAAACCAATTTGCAGACCAGTGATGGAAAATACCTGAAGATAACACATGCAGAGCCCTTATATCAATCCTCAGGAGTGTCAGCAAGAGAGGGACAAAGTTTTCTTTATTTTGTCATTTGCCCTTTCTTGTAAAAGATGAGCTGTTAGATACTGATAGCAGGTGGGTTTGTATCAAAGACACCCTGAAGGGAACATTGACAATAACCCCTCTAAATACACCCATACACAAGGACAACCTTCTTTAATTTTTTATTATTATTTTATTTTTGGGGGGTGGGTGGGGGGAGGGCTTAGTAAATTTTGGAAATGGAAAGGGAAAAGAAAGAGAATTTCAATGAGGCCATAGAGTTGGACTTCGATAGCCAACACGTTGTTAGGACAGGACCTGAATGGTGGATTTTGAACATAAGGGACTGTGTTTGCCAGGATACAACTACATGACTCATATTCCAGGATCAATATACCTCATTTCTCCAGCACCTTAGAAGATCACTCAACTGCAACCTTCAGAGAGTGAGGTGATCTAATTAATCATCACTATATCTGTCCTTATCAGTCAGGAATTAACCTTCACATAGTAACTTCTTAGGCTGCTTCAGACACTTACAGACTTTTAAAAATGGCCAGAAGAAAAAGGTAAGGATCCAAGCGATAAAAAAAAGTAAGGCAACAGTGTGAAGTATTATTACTAAAGCTTTCCACCTTGGTAAATAAAGTGAAAAGGAATGGCTTCCTTCAGTTTTGCAATTAAGCATGAAAATACATAAATTCCCCAAATTTGTGAGAAAATACTGGAAGTTGAAGAAAATGGTATCTCCCATGACATGGTGCCAATACAAAGCGGGCAGATAAGAGCTTAGGCAGAAAACATTTTAAAAAAAATATCTGATAGGTTGACAAGACCACAGGGATGAGGGACAGCTGGTAACTAGCGCAGATAAGGTATAGAACACTCTTGAGAAATTTGATAAAAACCTGGGTGTCGCAGGGTAATACTCAAACCAATAATAGACAGGCAAAGAAAATTACTGCCTCATAGACCTATCTTTTCTTTATTTAAAAACAGAAGATATATAGTGCCTGTGTAGCTTGTATTGCACAAAAGAAAAGCAAGGCTTTTAGAGGAGTTTTAGTGTGCGCATTCATTTATTTATTTAACAAAACCAGACCATGAGAATTAGCTTAAGTCCTCTTTAAAAGCAGCTTGGATGGTTCAGATTCCTAAAGAGGGGAGAAACTGGACTAGCTGCTTTCCACATGAGCCGATTTTATTAATAAATGTTTGCACAGAGATTCTTGCCAATATGTTTGGCAAATAAAGAAAAGTGAGTATATCAGGGGTTTGTGCAGCCAGGTAAACCAGGATTTGTAATTTGCTGACTTTCTGTAGAGTGTAGTAAGAAGACCCTTGAGCAATACTTAATTTTCAGGAGGGGAAAAAAAAAAGGTTTTCGGGGTATTTTAGGATCTGTCTACATGGCTGCTTACCCTGTTCTTATGCACCGAGAGGAGGCTTGTAAGCTATCTTTGCAGTGTTTGATCCCAGGCATTCAAAAGCATATCAGTATATGCATACTAAACACAAAGTCATTCTTGCCTAAAGCAGAAAAAAAATAATCTTTTGACCAAGTAGAATGGGCAGTGAAGTACATGGACTGTGGAAAAAACCATCATCGAGGCTTTTAAATTCTGTCTTACTTGTGGATTGCAGAATTTCTCTTTTAGAGAGTGAAATGATCTTAATCTAAATCTAGATTTAGATTAATAAAAAGTGCCTGGCAGGGTGCTCTCTGTCCTCCTTTGGGGCATGTACCTGAGCCACAAAAATTCTTGCCACAGTAATACCCTAGACCCTCTCACATGAAGAATAAATGTTGGATCAGAACCAGATCACAGTTTTACGCAAACAATTGCTACTTTTTGTACAACACTCCTTTTCTTCTTGAAAGCAATAATATCCTTCTTAGATCTGGTGGTGTTGAGTTGATGGTTGGACTCAATGATCTTAGAGGTCTTTTCCAACCTCAAAGATTCTATGATTCTATAATTCTATGATCTTTTTTCTGGTTCAATTTCTATTTCACTGCAAATCCCCCAGTCATCCACACTACCCACGATGGTATTTCACTCAAATTTGGGATAAACCAGGCAATACCCAGCAGGGAAACCTGGTATTTGATAATTAATCACATATTTCATTCCTGCCGCCTGTGACTGTCCTCCAGCAACATCCCAGGATGTCCTCTGACCCACTGATCTCCTTGCTATTGGCCAGCATAAAGTCAGAGTGAAAGAATATTTTGGAGGTGAAACAAGAATTATAACCAGTTCGGTTCTGAAATCTAAATGTGACTTACCAATCAAAATATTTACATCACAGAACACCAGTAAGATGTTCTTTTATAAGTCGTGTTAGGTATTCATCCAAAGAATGCAAAGTCCTTCTGTGTTTCCATATAATTAATGTGACTGGTATTTTGAGAATGAATGAGTAATATGATGTTTCGGGAAGAAACTATTCCAACAACAAATAAGGATGTTCTTTCTGCCTCAATCCATGCATGAGAAACAGGCACAGCCACTATTCTTTGCTTTACTATTCCTGAATAATATTCCATGCCCCTACCAGCAAGGCAACGAAAGTACCATCTATTGGCTTACTGAATTGTTAGTCAAATTTAATATTGTTGATTTTTTTTTTTGTAATAATTTATTCTGTGACACAGGTGCTCATTAGTATCTCCTTCTGGCAAGTGATGGTTACAAGCGCAAGAGTTTATTTAATGATCTGATCTTCCCCTGTGAATATTCCAGCCATTACAATTCTAGTCAGAGCTAGCAAATACTTTTGACAAATTCAGTGTATCCACAAACAGCTTATTAAATTCCGTTAAGATGACATTTGACATTACCAAAATGTGCCGCTTTCCTTTAAACAATTGTGCAGGCCGGGTTCTTTGAGAACAGCACTCGGTTACTGCATCCGCCACTCAAACATCACCCTGCATGAGCCTGCAGGCTCTGCTCTGTACTCGGTGCAGAAAAGCCCCCATCGAGCCAAAGGGTAGGGCATGTCTACTCAGCTGGGACAGAGAAAGGTGATCTGGCACGTTGGGAGCACCACACCGAGGTGCCAGAGCTGCGTCCATGTGTAGCCCCTAGCTGTGGCAGCGGTACCTCGGTGCTCACAGGAGAAGCACGTGTTAAACACAGCACTGCCTGCGTGCAGGGGACTTGCCGGCTCAGATGAGCACGACCCCATTGCATGGTGTGCACGCAACGTGTGGTGTTCATGATTCGTCAAAGTCCATGTGGGAAATCGGGGACGGAGCACAAAGCTGTCAGATAACTGTTGGAAAAGCTAACCCACCAGCCTGTAGTTTCTGTTTCACAGCAGAATCCCAGATTTAGGGTGGCATAAACTTCTTATCATGAAAGTTGGCAGGTAGTGCAGGACCTTATGAAGAAGACAATGTTGTTTTTCTGGGGCTGGGCTGTCCAAAGCTGCCCAGCAGGGCTTTCACTCAGCCGGAAAACTCAGCAACTGCAGGAATAAGATTGTGCCAATGCTGAGCACTTACAGAAATCCACTGAGATTTTTAAAGCGAAGATTTATAGATATCAATTAATTCACAGTCAAGAATGTTTAGAAAATTGCAGTCCTTACAGCATGAGGCCGTTTGTGAAGCTATTGCAGAGTGACCCAAGCTTCCTGGACGAAAGTTTTGCTCCCATCTGTGCAAAGGTGCTCTGGCTGCTGTGCTATTTCACCAAAAGTTTCTATATGCTTCAACCATATTTTCAAGTTAAAATTTAATATTAACTTGAAAGGAAAATACAGATTTGACAAACACCTGATTAGGTTCACTGCACTAAGCGAAACCAGTTAAGGTTTCTCTGGGTTCTGCTGTCTGCTATAGGCATAAGCAGAGAAATTTCACCATTGTGTCGAGAGAACATTTAGTTCCTTTATAAGCTTCTGGTCTTCCATTTATTTTACCCAACTCCTTCTACCCTTTTTTACTGCTGTATTCTGAGGCACTACAAAAGCCTGGGAAGATGGGACTAACAAAGGTAGTATTATCTTTAGCAATAAAATAACAGGTAAAAGTTTCGGTAATTTTATCTTTTTTCCTTGACTAAATGTATGTGTTCCTTTGTTTTTCAGTGAAGATTTCTTCTATCTCTCATTTTAGAAATGTTCCACTTCATTTTAAATCGTATTCAGACTGCACAAAATACAGCCCTGAAAGCTGCAGCCGGTAGTTGTGCTTATCGTAAGCATTCGCTTTGATCGTGACCAATGGCAATAATGACATTAAGGAAAATTCTTTATAAATCAGCGTTGCTTGGAAAATCATGATTCCTACAATACTAATGCAGAGCAGCAGATCCCCCTGCTTCCCTCCCCTACCCAACAGTGTTACACCTAACGCAGAAGGTGTGAAGCAATTTTTTGACTGTTCTTCCCAGTAACATTAAGAGGAGGTAATAAAAAAAATAAATGGCACTTTCATGATCTTATTATTCTTGCTTCACATTCCAAGAAAGAAACCTAGAAAATTCCCCAACCTAGGCTATATATGAATAAATAATACACACAAGATATATGAGAAACAACAGAAAAAAAACAGAGCTGCTTTGTCTCAGAACATTTTTATTAACATGACGTACAAACATTGCTCTTTCCCATCATGATCTCACATCATTCCAATATTATAAAGCAACACATAAAAATGACTATCAGAAAGGAACATTGAGGGGCATAAAAACCTTTTTGGGATGACATCCTACTTACTCCACCAACCTCCTTTCTCCAGGTTTGGTGAGGTATGAGTGGCATGTGAGCAAAGGCATCTCTTTTTTTCAGTGCTGTCCTGGGAGGGGTGTCAGACGGTGATAAATCTGTGCAGAGTCAGAGCAGGAGGCCCATCTCTGGTACACATCACGGGAGGGGGTGCACAGCTGGGTCTGGGAGTCACCAGGACCTGCTGGTCCAGCTTTGTCCTCCAGACAGGGCTGCATCTGTGCCCCTGCAGCTCCCACTGGGTTGGGTCAATGAGGAGAGGGAAGACCTCACCCATTTTTCTGTTGGTGGCTTTTTCATCAGCCTGCAGGACTTCTGTGCTTTCCCCCAGGAATGTGTACAGATGGGATGACTGGAACCATTCAGGTGCCACCCTAAAAACATCCCTGCTGCCTACTGAGGAGATCACCCCATGGAATAAAACCCAGTGACTCTGAAAGAATTCCAATGGCCGAGCATGATAAGGATGTGTAAAGTCTGGACGAAGACTGTCATTACCTGTGCGCAACAAGACCAACATATGTTGACATCACCTCTCTGCTACAGCTCACAGCAAATTAATTGTTTGGAACAATGATTGTTGGGGTTTAGAAGAAAGAAGCTCTGCATTTAATTAATCTCATAATCCACCTAGCTTTGCAGGCAGGTAAAACAACAGAATTCACCAAACATCAGAAGGACTCAGTTTTTCCCAAAGGGAATTCGACAGCCATCATTCATAAAAATGTTACATTCGAGAACTAGCCCAATCCAGGATTTGCAGTGTTGGTCTGTCTGGTGGTGGGGACACTGGAATTTGCTGCTGTTTTAGTTTTAATATCCATAATAATCGAGAAAAAGATTAAATTAATCCACTGGGGAAGAAATGAAACAATCATTACATTTCAAGATACTGTCATCTCTAAGAATATGCTAACAGAAGACCTCTTCACCATCTTGCACATTTGTCCTTGGTATGGCACAGTGATCTATTCAGATACAAAAAAAAAAATCTACAGGCTTAATACACAGTTTTTTATAGAATGTTCTAGAGTGCCAAAAATTATTTAGGACCCATTTCTCAAGAGCAGCTCCAATAATTTCAACAGTGTAGTTGCTTTAAGCTGGTATGTTGCTGAAAACGTGATTTATCCATGTAATGAATGGGACTATTTGTGTATGGAGAGTCGGATTGTGTTTCAAAAGTGGTCCTGGGCTATGAACAAACTGTTTCAGTTACAGTTAACAAGCAGCTTTGAACTAGAAAAGGAGCAGATGTTAAAATTAAAGCAAAAGCTACCGTGCATATAATACAGTACCAAGTTGTGATACTGCAGAATAAACATTTATAAAATCTTTTCTGTCTCATTTTTACAGGGATGATGTCACACTAAGGATTAAAAAAAAACCAACAAGCCACAAAACAACCACACAAAAAAAACCAACCCACAACCTTAAGATTTCACTATAATATTGAGTCATCCAATTGAAAAGCTGTGCAAGAGCAAGTAATGATCACCATCTGGGAAACAGATGCAGATAATTAAGGAAAATAATTCCTTGAGGTTTATTGTTGTCATTCATTAGATATTAGGTTTACTTAAGCTGATTAAAGCACAAAATGATTTTCAGCAGTAGACCATCCCGTAAATTATAAAGATACAGTGATTGTAGCTTGGTTTTGCCTAGGTCTTCGGAGAAAAATCCCCAACCTTTTCAATTGAGAATGGAGAGGAGAAGGCTGTTCAGCCAAAAAGGGAGAGCAAACATTAAGTAAGAGGAGCTTACTTAATGTGGAAAAGAAGGTGGCACTACTAGGTCAGCAAGAAGATAATATAAAGATCAGACTGTCTTTATGTTGTTTAGCCAGGCAGCCACCCTAAAAGGAATTGATCTAGCAAGTATCCAGTACGGTTCTTTTTTTATTCCGGTTCAGCAAAGCATCAAATTCATTCTTATATTTAAACACATGAATACTTTCCTGTGTTGTGGCTATTTGGATTTGTATTTTGATCTGCAGCTTCTAGTTTTGTGAATTTAAGCATGCGAAAGCCCATCTGTATGCTGACACCTATGTCACAGTTGTTCCAAACTAATCCACAATTAAATCTGAAACAGCTAGTTTTGTTTATATGTGTAATAACCACAGAGGTAGTTTTGTAGTCAGCTCCGTGTTCGGATACAAATACCATCAAGAGGGAAAAAAAAAAACCAGAACAGGTAAAGATTTTGAGAAACCATAGATGGCATAAAAAAGGGCAGAAAAACAGTGAGATAGAATAGTGATGGAGATACTAGCTCAGAAGAGAATGTAAATAAGTGCTTGGTTGTATATGCTTAAGTGGAAACGTGCAAGTGCTGAAATTTAGGTATATTCTCTAATATATTTTTGGATGTGTCAGAATGGGGACTTTTTCTATACAAAAGTTAAATTTCCAACACATATAAAAATATTATCACCCATAAGCTGCTAGATATTGAGACTTAATGTTTTTTCTTTCTTTGAAATACAGCTAATGGGTCTCATGTCTAGACACTCCGTGCAAAATCCAGCCCTTTGATAAGTATCCTGTGCTGTAATTCACATCCTCAGGACCAAGCTTGATGCTGCTGCAAAAGTGAACTCTGCTAGCTGGAGTCTCTGTACAAAGGCACAGCTAAAAACCAAATGTTTAGTTCAAAATTAAATTTTACAGCACTGGCATTTTCATTATGATCTATAGCAAAGTAGTTCTTTTTACAATCAAATCAAGAATTCACAAGGCAGTACAGATACCACCCTGTTTTACGCTACAGGTTTCACTGGATTATTCACGGCACTGTTTCAGGGGCTACTCTGAAAAGCTTTTGGTTGCTGCTCCTGCTAATATATGAAAATATCACTTAAAACTATTTTGACTACCCACCCTAAGAACTCTCTTTGTGGAAAAGAACAGTAGGATCTTAGTATAGTTAGCAGTAAGGACTAGAAGGCACACTATAATAATTAACTGAGCCATGTCATGGATGAAAAAAAGATAATTAGAGAAACAAGTGTAAGATGCAAAAAGTATATTCTCTTCATTCATTTTGTCAGGTGATTTTATTAATCATAATATAGCAGGTTGATCTGATTAATGTGCTAATATTGCAGAAATAGGAAGACAATTCTATAGCAACACAAGGTCATATTTAAGTTTCTGTTTTTATATGTTATTTAAAATTGAGTCTAAAGAGTAATAACCAATTCATATGCTTTGCATAGGGAATAACCAGCAGCAATACTGGAAATCCCAAAGGATCCACGAAAAAACAGTGTCTCAGCCTGGGCAGCTACTGACAGGCAGTTCTGCGGGTCTGGCATCCATCCTGCTCATTCTTGGAGACCCTCCAGGACGGACAGGGACCAGAGCCAAAATCCCCACGTTGCCTGGTAGCAGCCACCTCTCCCCAGTCACCCTTTCTCCCAGTGCAGCCAGCACAGAAGAAAGCCATACTGCAAAACCAGCTCTCCCCAGTAGCCTCTGTCCTGCGGCACTGGCGCAGGGCTCCCCGGTCAGACAGTGCAGCAGCCCGGAGCCCCAGGGAAGGGTGGCAGCCCTGCTCTGTGGGAGCCAGCGCACATCCCTGTGTGGGGGCCCTGTCCCTGCCACAGAAGGGACCGCAAATGGGCATGTGGCTCTTTTCTACCACTCAAAAATATTGGTACTTTCCTGGTCAAAAGGCTGACCACCACAGACCCTGAGCATTTTTCACTGATGCATGTAAAACATTGCTGCCGAAATTTGCAGCTTGCTATCAACAATTGTTAATCATTGGTTATCTCTTTACAAACCATTTATAACCTTAATATCCCACGATCCTACCTCCAATTTCATGCCACTAAAGGAGAAGAATCTGCTTAGGCTGTAATGCAGAAGAGAAAAAAATGTGAAGCCCTACCTAGGTAAGGTAAATTTGTGGTAATATTGGCCATCATCATCATCATCATCCTATTTGTGCTGGCGCCAGACTGTCTTTTAAATATTTGCAAAGCTAATATGTGTACAAGCTGTTACTGATATATGGTGTTGCTACAGTGCCACAACTCCGGTACAGCTCTTATTTTTGGGGAAGGTAAAACATGTGGAATAGAAAGGGAGGATTATTTAGATAAATGAGAAATCTTTCCATTATAAAAGTTACTGTGGATGACCAGCTCTGTCAGATTCCACAGGTTGTTTTGTTGAACCATCCTTGCAGCAAAATAGTAATAAATAATATCATTTACCAGTTAAAATATTTGAAAACCTTGTAAGGGAGGGTGAAGGCAGTTTGAGAGAGATATCACTAAGATCAATAACTATTTTTAGAAACAGACATTTATAATGTTACTCATTTCTCTTTCAATCAACCCTGAAGCACAGATAGTGTTTTTAATATTTGCTGCGTCTAAATCTAAATGTTCCTTATACTGCTCAATGCTTCATTAAAAGTAATGACAGGAAAGACTTTCAGTGCTCAACATGAACCATCTCTCATAAAACACCTGGTTGGTTCTGTTTGTCATAAACAGGCATCTCCAAATTCAAATAACCCTGGTTTGTTTTGCGTAAGTGGAATATACGCCCCGTATGCTGCGCAGTTCCTGAAAGTAATAGTAAAGCCATAAAACCTTCCATGCCCATCCTTAATTTCTATATCACCTGCCCAGTTTTCACAACATTTCTGTCAGAGTACCTTCTATCCAGGCACAAGATTAATCTCCTTATTACTAACTTTAACCTCTGGTTCAATCTCCTACAAAACATCATGCAGTGTTATTCTTTTGGTTCACAGGCATGCACAAATAAACTTTTTGAGACTTTCTGCAACAACTATTTACATTAAAATACACTGAAAAGAAAAATAACAGAACTTTTTGGAACCATTATTTGAACCAGTTGTGCCACAGTGTGATACCCAAAGGAATCAAACATTCATTACTTTTAAACAAGTTCTTGAATCTCAGTTCATCCAGAAGCTATAAAAGAAATAATAATATTAGAGTATTTGAGGTATATAAGGACTGTCATAACCTTTTTTGACTGCTGAATTCTATGTTGTGTGCTGGTCAATAAATTTGATTGCTACATTCTGATTGCTTCCGAGTTTGGAAAGAATCAACGAGAAATAGCTGCGAACCTGCTGCGTGTGATGCTCCGAAACATTCTTCTGAGGGGGGAAAAATTAACAAATATAGAAGAACTTGGAAATTTCAGTAGCAGCAAGCAAAGGTACTGGGTTTCATACTGAGTGTAATTTTGCTGAAAAAGAATTTGCCTTGGGTCACTGCCAGCACAAGAGTTCCAGGCCTGAGACGGCAAACGAATGTCTCTGCAGCACTGGTGTTGTGTGCGGGGTGCTGCGTTCCGTGGCACAGGGAGCAGAGCCTGCTGCCCAGCAAAGCCGCACCCCAGGGGCATGCACGGATGGCAACAGTGCAGGGCTTTCTGGAGCAAGCTTGTTGTCCTCTCACAAAAGTAAGAAGCAGTTACAGTGAACACCCTTGCAAACAAAGTCAGTGGAGAAGCCATACTGCTCCAGGAAGAGGGTAGAAACCACACGGTGTTGCAGCAGTGACAGTTTGGTTCCCTAATCAGCGTGAGGGAGAATTTCCCTCGCTTCTCTCCGCCCTTGGTTTGCTTTGATGTCTCTGCCATCTCAGCCGAGCGGTGCACTGCCTCGTTACAGCTCAAGCATTTCCACCACGGCAAGGGTAATTACCTATGAGTTTCTGGCCACCTCCACACAGGGCTGCCACACAAGGCTACGTAAGGCCTGGCAACGCGTGGGTCCCAACAGAAGTGAAAATGATTAGGAAAACATTCTGAAAGATTAAAATGAAATTATTTCCTCAGTCTCTGCAGGCTTCTCTATTGCAGAGCTACATCTTATAGCACAGTAACACAAGTAAACAGTACAGATCATTCGCTGTTAAATCAAAGAGCATTTGCTGAGCTGAGACAAGGTCTATGAAGCATGTTCCTGAGCCACACACATGAGGACTAACCCTGCTTTGTTCTTAGACTGCCACCATGGGTTGCAGCTCCCCTAACAGACCAAAATAAGTTGACTTCTGAAAACCCTGATGACAGAAATTCCTTAAACTTTGTTATTGCCTGGCTCAGTGTTTTGCTTTAATAAAAAATGTGGAGCTTTTCCTTCATTGGCATAAATGTCATCTCATTTACTGAATGCAAGTCAAACTGGTCGACACGGTCATAGTTCTAAAGACCATGTCAGAATGCATGTGTCTTGGAGAATTAAAACATGTGGCACATGTCTTTGGAACTTGTGGTGCTGTAACACCCCCTCTCTTGAGTCGCTCAGTACTTGGCACAATCTCTTCCTCTTTTTCTGGGCCACATACCTGAGCAGCAGACCAGAGCGTGAAGGCACCTCCTTGATGTGCCTGGTTCTTGCTTCCTTGGTCACGTTAATGGCCTGGTACATCTGTGCTTGTACCGTAACATTCTTGTTCTCTCATTACTTGGGAACAACAGTGTAATTGATCACCTCCTGACAACCTGGAACACCTGTCCCTGAGCCATGGCCCAAGAGGGAGAGATGGCAGAAAAGTTCTGAGTCTGCGCAACTGGTGGAAAGTACCAGAATATTTCATCATCTGAGCTGGGCTGAAGTGAAAAAGTACCTGAAAGAAGTCAGTTGTCTTGGATACTATGAAGAGCGATTCTAAGTGAGACCCTTAGACCCCTCCTGGATAGCAGCAGGCTGTGACCAGCATCCCCTCCTGAGCTGAGACACCTCTCACAGGCAAACTTTGCAAAAATCATCTGTCAGGGTGAAGCCAGCCTTCTCCAGTCCCAAATATCGCCCGTGAAGGGATGCTGATGCATTGTGAGTATTTACTCTAAACTCAGAGAGGGAAATTTTAGCTATAAGCTAGCTTCCTTTGTCCGCCTCTCCACTTATGTATGTGTTTACGTACCTGCATTTGCCTTTACGAGCGTGGGTGGCGTGTATCACTTGGTCCCAGTATTTGTCTGTTTGTATCTGTTTGTCTTACGTTTTATGTTTATATATATGTATCTATATAGTCTGATTTAAGTTACCTTATAGTAAGTTAGTGTGAATCTTACCATCTTTGAATCTGTAATTAAGTTGCTGTTTTGATCATAATAAATTTTACTGAATTACTTGTAAATCTTTAAAATTAGTCAATTATTAAGCACTGCTAAAATTTAACCTCTGATTTACCTCATACTGTTAATAAATTCTGAATCAACTCAATCATAACCATTCATCTGCAGCAGAAGGTTTCTGTACCTTAGTAGAAAGTGGTTACAAGACCTCTGCAGTCTGGTCAGAATTTTTTAGAATCTAAAACCAGTTAAAAGACAAGTATGCCAATACTCTTCCCAATACAAGTTTTTCATGAACAAAATATGAAAATAATCTTTAAGTCTGAAGTTGAAACTGTGATTTTTGATCAAAGGGCTTTGCGTTGGTATGCATAACTATAACAGATAAGTTACCTTTTTTCCACTAGACTTTTTTTTAATAAATAGATCTTTTAGAAGACTAATAATATCATTATGATGCTGTTAATCTTACAGGTTGATGGCTTGAATGGCCTCAGCCCTGGCATGAGAAGGAAAACACTTGTGAACTCCTAGCTATGAGCCATTTCTCTTTATTTTCAACTTCTATTAAAACTAAGTAAAGGTTACTCTGTTTAGCTTGGAAATGCTACACCCAAAGCAGAAGTTTAAGCAGCAAGAAGAAAACCACCAGGGTGCAATCTGAACAAAGTTACTCTTAAAAGTGGGTAATATATTGTTTTACTGTGAGCAAAATGTTATGCAATAATAATTTGTCTTTAGGAGTAAGGTCATGATGTAAAAATATCAATCAGACTGTGAGTCATGAAGTGAACACTGAGCAAAATGACTACAGGGACTTTGTCTGAATTAACTTGGATAAGGTAGTTCTTAGGAAACTTTCATTAAGTTACCCTCAAGAAAACAGCGGTACAAGTAATATTAAGTAACTGTTTTCTGTTGTTGATCCCGAATCATGCGTAGAGGCCAAAAGCAAATACTTTAATCACTAAGATGCAGTAAAGTGGCGGAGCCTGTTTGGCTCACCATCTTGCAAAGCAGCAGCCCCCATGGCCAAATGCATTCCCCTCCTCCGTTCCCCTTTGCATGCAAGCGAAGGGCAGGTCAAGCTGGCGAGCTGTTTGCTGGCCCAGACGGTGACATACAAAGCAGCGTTAGCAAGTGCCTGAAGAAACCTCAGAGGAAATGACAAAATCAGTTATTCTTGCTTCTATGGGGAGAACTTCCCTGAGCAGATCAACTGGTTGGGACGTATTTTGGGGACCATTTTCTCACCTTGAGCTTCTCATTCTCGTTCCCTCTCTGACAGATCACCATGTCTGCTTCTTTCTGGACCACAGGCAGAGATCAGACATTCCCACCATGGTCCAAGGAGCCTCATCTCTCCAGATATCACCTCAGGGAGCAAATGAAAAAGCAGTTTCATTCCACAGAGCCATGGTGACCGCATCAAGACTCTCAGTGGCACGGTCACACTATGGATTTTGTTGGTAAATCCAGGTTCTTCAGCAGTCAGTCACTGAGGCAGTGATGGCTTAAACTCTATGGAAGTTAGTCACTGAACTGTTACAACATTTTACTACCTATATATTCCTACATCCAATAGTATTTTGAGATAAATACGTCTTGCTTTTAATTACTTGCGTAGATTTAATTACTGATTTCAATTTGTTTTACATACTTTTATATTTTTTATAGCTACTCATTAAGAAAGGGCTTCTTCACATGAAGATATTCAATGAAATTGATCACAATTAATGTTTAGAATGCGCTGATTAAACTGAACCAAATCCTCTTGGGAGGTTGTGCTTTTAGTGGGAACTAAAGTGAATTGAATTAATTTGGCTTTTACTTTGGAGAAAGATACAGCCATTTCATTTGTACGACATACAGAACACAACGCAGTTTAACTGATCCACTATAAATTCTTGCTGTTACTTAACACAGGGAAATTTTCATAAATCCGCCCCCGCCCCGCCCAGTGATAGGCCCAAAGTACCTATTCCTTGTGTCATCAGTCACCTAAAAGCTATATAATACTAAAACGTCAACACACAGGCAGTTTGTTAATGTACCACCGTTTCTTTTTAAAAAGGCAGTAAGTAGTACTAAAAAGGCTAACATTTTCTTCTCGCTCATTGATTTGTCTCAAAAAATTACTAGACGGGTCACACCGAACAGCAAGATTATTGTACCTCGCAGCACTGTGCAACGGAAGGCGTTTAAAAGCATATGTTCTTCTCGCCCCTTAATTACACAGCCTATATTCTGCCCAATTATCCACCTGAAATTAATGGGAACTAGGTAACGTTGTTTGCTAGAGACTGTAACTTACATCTTTTCAGGGTATCATAGCAGTGCTGGGATGGATGATCTTTGCAGCGCCCTTGGTTGTGATTCAGCTGAGTTTCAGTCACGAACATTATCCCTTTTTCTTGGTCGTTGTGATAAAGACGGGTGCTGACAGCCATTTTCAGAATCCTTTTCCTTTCTGTGGTCAGCAAGGTAACTAGTTTCTTTTGTAGAGCCTGAGGTGCTTTTCCTGAACCTTTGATATTGTGTGCATCTCGTTGAACTCTTTAGAAATTGCCTTTATTTCTCTGGTAGCTGTAGCTGCAGAGGCTTGTGTTTTCAGTGGCTACACAAGTCACCAAATACAGACTGTACACAGTTATTCTGTAAGATAACTCAAACTTTAAGCCTCACTGATTTTTATCATCAATAGCCCATTAACACCATTTAATCTAATTACTTAGCTGTATAAAATTTAAAAAGACTGTATTTCCTAATTTTTGCTACCTATATTGATATGTCAGCTATTATGGTTCCTTTCTTGCCTAATTATAGAGAGAAAGCCTACCACTGTGAGTAAATATTAATATTTGATAAATTGATACTGTATATCCAACCGACTGGTTTGTTAACCTGGGCCAAGCTATTTATAGCAAACACAAATAACGAGGTTGACGCTTTCCCTTTTTTTATTGATTTAACATACTAGTAGGTCCTTGTGGGAAGATAAGCTATCACCCTTTGAATGTCAGAAATAAATGCAGCAAATAGCCAAATGACACACTGTCTCTTCTCATCAATACTTTGACTCACTTGCATCCATGCTTCAGTCAAATCAAACTGCAATTTGTATTCTAAATTTTGTATCCAGTGGGAATGTGCTGACAGGACGGTCACTTGACCTTTCCATGAATGTCAGAGTGAAACAGATCTCCCAAAGGTAAATACGCTCAGGAGCCCCACTAGACTGCTGGGCATTCATGGTAGTCCACATAAACCAAAGACTCTTTCTGCCTTAGCAACAGATTTAAAATATCATGGTCAAAACAAATCATTACAGAAGGCTTTTATGAATGTATGGGGCGCTACTTTATTTTTTTTCCTTTGAGTAGAGTCCAATATTAATTACAATCACTCCTTCTTGCAACTGGGGAGACTGAACTAAATAGTTGGGCAGCCCAGGATTCCTCCCCCCAAGAAAGGTCCTTCCAGAGGAGACAATGCCCACAGGCAGGTATGTCCAGAGCTGCACCCTGCCTAGAGGCAGCAGTGAAAATGTTTAATGGAAAGATGCTCGTTCCCATAGGGCACAAGTTCTATATATCAGAAATTCACCCAGACCTTCAGCTGCCAGCCCCCACCTTGTTCTTCTCTCCATAACTAACCATGAATAGCACCTTGCTTGCTGTGGGGAACAGGCTGCCAGTGTTCGCTTTGTTTTTTAATTGGCAGCTGCTGTAAACCCACAGTACTGCCCAGCTAAAGGACTTTAAGGCAATATTTAATTGATTCCATGTATCAGTTAACAAGCCTCCTTTTGCATGTTCACATGGAATTTACTCCCTTTGTCCTCAATTCCCCATGGCTGGAGAAAGAATGTGGAGCAGGCTGTAGAGACCCAACAGTAAACGTACCGTAGATGATTTTGCACATCTTGTGGCCTTTCCTGAAATTTCCAGAGTTCTTGCCTAATGGTATTTTCGACAAGCTCAGAAGCAATCAGTGAGTTCTTTGTTCAAAAGTAGAGTTGGGCTTTCTGGTTCTTCTTTGGCAGTGCCTGGCACCATGCAGCCAGGGGTGGCTGGGAGATTTGCTGTTAGAGCAGAAGCAGTGGAGAACAAATATTAATGGTGCTACTGGAGATACTTTTGCTTAGACACAGTTTCTGTCATCATAATTGCACCCAAAATAAAAATTATCCTCTTTTTCTTTTTTTTTTTTTTTCCCTCAAGAAAGCCCTCAGGTCATTAATTTTGTTTTGGATGGGAGGGATCAAACTTGCATTACCATTTACTTAAATCTATCTCACTTGTGAAAGCATGCAAGAACATTTAGCTTAAAAATAAAAAGCTTCCATTTCCTTATTTCTTTTTCCCTTTTTCAGGAGGGAGATTATGACTGGATACCTGTGAAGAGCCTCTACAGTTAGGAGACAAGTTGTCCCCTTAGAAATAGCGAGACATGAGTATAGGGAAGATGGATACTTCATGATTTCAAGATATGTTTCAGCTAATACACACTGAGAAACCTTTTGATCTCACAAAATGAAGATCTAGAGAGGGTCAGAAAAAGAGAAATTACCTACAATATTCCTTTCTGACTGTTATTTTGTTTATACCTGAATGATTTCCAATGCTGGGAGCATTAGGTATGTAGCAATCTGTTGTAGGAACTAGGACAATAGCACAAAACTTTCTTAATATCTTGCTAAAATTAAGGCCAGAAAACCCCAATTTGTCCACATGGGGGAATATATAGCCGCAGCTTGATTACAGTCTGTGCAGATTTACTAAGCAGAGTTTCTCAAGCACTGAGCTGGTTTGAAAGAGTAGACAGGGAGCACCTACAGCACCTGAACTGCCCTCCTTCCATCTGGGATGGAGTTGCAAAGCCTTTCCTCTTTTGTCTTAAGCTATCATCAACCTGGGTCTCTCCCCAGAGCTTTTATGGCCTTTGCCATCGTAAGCCCTTCACAGAAAAGAAGCAAAGAGATGTCTGTGGGGAGAACTTTTTTTAAAATCCTACAGTTTCAGGATTTGCCTTAGCATTAGATAAAACTGTGAACTCAATATTAATCTAAATTAGTAAAAATGTTTGGCATGTTCCTCAGAAAGTCTTTGTAGCAGTGGGGGTTGGTGAAGCTGGTGGGCACAGTGGGGGCAGGAGGCAACAGCTCACTCACAGTGACTGGCAGGTTTGGTTTACATCCCAAGCCGCAAATAGGCTGAAATACCCCAATGGCCTGTGGACCTTAGCACAAAGCACAACGATAAGCTCTCTCAGTCACTAAAATATTCCTCTCCATTATAATCAGCTAAGCTCAAAAATGCCTCAAACATTAATTTTCTCTTTATCCTAGTTATGTTGAGGTTTTTTCAAAATCCCATTTAACTTGGTGGGATTATTGTTATGTGATTTTCTGGCCAAAATCTTAACATTCACTCAGAAACTGACAGCCACCCTGGTGCTCTGATAACTCCTAGTGTAACCAAAGAGTTGCCTTGCTGCAACACCCTTTACGTTGTACTAGTATGATAACCCCACATGTCAATGTAGGGGATACTCCGATGATGAACATCTGTAGGGACAGGAGGATTTAAGGCACTGGAAACACCTAGGTCCTGCTTTTTTCCTATGCCACAGTATTCTGAGTTTCCTTTGGTCTTTGGTACTAAATTATAAACATATATGTATAAAAAAGTACCTTATAAAATGTAGGGGAAGTAACGGGCATAGTAATACGTAGTTCTCCTTTGAGGTAAGGACAGAGCGGGTGCCCTGGACTTCACATCTGTATTGACTACCAGAAGACACTCATCTTTAATCACAGAAGTCTCAATTTTATGATCGTCTCTATTTTCCTGTTCATATTTTATCCTCTTTTTACGTGTTTGCACTGCGTAGTATCTTTGCACCTGTAGCCAGTTCCATTTGCTGTATAAACACCATAATCCACAAAGGAAATTCATGCAAGAGTTTCCAGCATACAGCAGGAGCAGTTTACATGGTCATCAACGAAAATAACGGTCTCTCAGTACTCATGCATGTTGTTTTCACCCTTTATAACTAACCTACTAATCAGATTGGATTGAGTGACTTCAAAGAGCTACAAAATACTGCCTTAAAACCGCAAAGTATTGTCTTTAGACACTGTGCTTGGCCTGGCAAGAGAACTGCAAATTCATCCAAACAGCAATATCTGGGAGACTTTTTTATCACCTTTCTTTTACTTCTAAATCATTTTTCATTTCAAAAACAGAACAAGCAAACAGAAGAAGATGGTGCAGGAGAAAGATGCCAGAATGGAGGCTGAAGGATCTATAACTTTGAAGTTCAATGCCTTTGAAGTAGTACTAAATAGCAATAGTTCATGTCAGTAACTAAAAATCACAGTTGTTTAACTGTTCATGTAGAATTCTGCTTTTCCTAGTAAAAACAAGAATACAGGCTGTGAGGAAACATTCCTGCAAATCTGTGTTGCTAAATATTGTGTTGGGGGTTTTGTCCCATCTCAATTCTCTTTAATTTCTCTTCTAAAACTGAAATGATTCTGTCTTTTTCTAGCAGCTGTAATGTTTTCATGCAACAAAAATATTTTTTTTCTTTTGACTTCAAAAGAAGTACGCAAATTTCTAGTTTACTTATTTCCTGGTTTGTCCATCAGTATTTTGAAGAGAATGTATTTTTCACAGCCAGGATTTTCAAAGTAAACTTGGACTGATAGGTGTGTAAGCTCCAATGAAAATCTTTAAGGACTATTGACAATCTTAAACTAAGTGTCAGAGCAGACCAAACACTGATTATTGGATTTTTGTGGCAAAAGAGCAAATAGGTAATATACTGGACTTCTAATCACCATTAGCATAAGTGAGAATAAAAACTAAAATGGAATGTTACAGGATTTTATTCCTAGTATAAAAATGTATAAGCACAGAACTAGGCAAAACCAGATCACACCCAATGACTATCGTGGGTTTTCTAATCACTATTTTGAAGGACTCATTGCTGGAGGTAACATCTTTACTCTTTCAACGATATAGAATCATAGAATGGTTAGGGTTGGAACGGACCACAAGGATCATCTAGTTCCAGCCCCCCTGCCATGGGCAGGGACCACCAGACCAGGTTGCCCAAAGCCCCACCATATATCATATAGTCTTCATGAAGTCTCAGCTGTTGAATAAAGAGACTGCCTGAGGATCTCAGTTTTCAGAGAATCCAGAAAAGATTACCAGATCTGTTTTCTGAAGATCACAATATTTGAATAGGGTAATTTGCAAATATTACCATGTTGTGCCCTATTGTCTCAGAAACCCAAGCAAACAAAATGAACCCATCTGGTTTTTGCTGCTTCAGACTCTCAATGTTTATGTATAAGTCTTGATTTAGGGCCTTTATTTATGATTTTTCAACTTCTAGAGTTAGAAAACCCCTATAAAACATGACTCTACACCTCACTGTTTAGTCCAGCTTTAAAGTTACCTTCTGTTATTGAGAAGTTAAATGACACTTTTTCCAGAAGACAAATCTGTATCTGTGTTTTTTGAGCTTAGTAATATACCATGTTTATTTAATTCTGCATTAAACAAATGGTGTACAGTTCTTTCAGCTTCTTAATTTGATTGAAGTATGCTTTTAAGATAAAAAGTAACCATGCTATGCTTGAAAAATATAATTTAAAATTTCTTTGAACATGAAAATGCCTCATTAGCTCTGAAATTTGTTTCTGAGTAATAACTACTAAAAAATAAATCACTGATTGAAGTCAGTTGATTCTCAAAGATATTAATTAAATAAAATCTGTTTTCCCCTGTGAAGAAATTTAGATATATTAGAACATAACCATTACATTAGAAGTTATCAACATATAAGGAAAAACTTTTTCACTGTGAGAGTGACAGAGCACTGGAACAGGCTGCCCAGAGAGGTTGTGGAGTCTCCTTCTCTGGAGACATTCAAAACCCGACTGGACACGTTCCTGAGTGATGTGCTCTAGGTGGCCCTGCCTTGGCAGGGGGGTTGGACTGGATGATCTTTTGAGGTCCCTTCCAACCTCTAACATTCTGTGATTCTGTGATTCTGTGATCTTCTCAGTAGAGTACATAAGACCTAATTCATGCTCCATTTAAATCTGTAGCGAAATTTCATTAGACTTCACAAGTGCAAGACTGTTTTTACAACACATTATAATGTTTGATTCTTCTCTTTTTAATATTTCTTATGACTGGATTTGCTCCATAAAATTATTAAAAGGATATTCTAAGGAACTGAATAGTTTTCTTCTCCTTAGAACCACTGCTTCACTTCAACAAAACCATTGGTAGTTGGAGGAAGGACTTGCAGATATTTTTTTATGCAAACAACAGATACAACTTTTTATAAAGGATGAAAGTCATCAGGCTTAATTTGGTTAGCTGAGCATGTCGCCTAGTGTGTCCATTTATTTCACTTGTTTCATTGTAAAGACATTTCAACTGAAGTCCTCATCATTCAGAAGAGATAATGAAATGTTAACAACTATCGCATGAAAGAAAAGTCACATCTCTTCCCTGACTAAGGTTCTCTGAAGCAAGGAAAGTGTTAATTAAGATGTTCCAAAGCTCATTTGACCACAAACCGGCTGCAACTCAGACCCAAAAGAGGCTGACATCTGCCACTGGGCCAGTGACAGTTCGTGCCTGTTTGACCTTTGATCAGCTCTTTCTTCCCAGACAAAAGCATCTGGAGATAAGTCCTGCCATGGATTATCTGAACCTGTATCTACATTATGCACCTAACCCTGCTCCAGGACAATTTCCCAGTGTTTCTCACTGTCAGGGAGCTGTGACAATGTGAATGACAACTCCAAAATTAGGACACGGTCGTCAAGCATGCATAGGTTTGATACTTCTTATAAACAGAATGGCAAAATATGATGGCTATGAACAGTTGTGGGTTTGGTGGTTGTTGGGGTTTTTATAGTCTTTAAAAGACATGCATGGTGCATTTGTTGAGCTTCTTCACTAAAAGTCACTTGGACTTGAGGTTGGGGAAATGGAGAAAGTTATTTTGTTGCTGGAAACAGTCTCTGAGAAACATTTCCTAGAGTAATCAGCCAGACTCAGGGGTAGTTAGAGGGAATCAGTTAAAACAGTCAAAGCTGGAAAATATGTAGGTTGTGACTGATGAAAGACCAGGGTGTCTGCCCTGGTGACTTGTAAAGCCCCTCCAGCTGCTTACCCTGTGTGGAGAGTGTGAGTGATGGGGAAATTTCCAGTGTTGCTCAGGCCACACAGATCCCTCTGACCACAGATTGTTCTCTCCCTTTTCTATCGGTTCTTTCCCTTGCAGGCCACATCCCTGGCCGGGAGCCCAGAACACCACAGTTTCACCTCTCCTTTCCTTTCCCTTCACAGTACGGGTATTAAGTTATCAAGGAGCTTCTCTGGGCTTCAGCTGCAGGCTGGACATGAACTCCAGGTTTACAAAAAAAACTAAGCAAGTTTAGTAAACAGAAGAGATTATTTATACAAGCTGCACCTTAAATGCCATTTTGAGTGTTTCAGGAAGTCCAACACCACCTCTATATTTACATGGGACTTTAGTGCATTTAATCATGGGGTGTGTAAAATTTACAACATCCTAATTCATATGTGCAAGACCTTTTTTCACTGTTCTCTACTTAGTATGAGACTTTCAGTATTTTAAAATTTAATTACTTTTACCACTGACCTCTAGAATAAATTCTAACCAGGGGTTCCTCAAAGATAGTGTGTTTCCTTATCAACCTTTCGCCAATGTTAGCTTTGAGAAAGTCAGGCTGTAACTCCAGGGCAAATCCAAATATGTTCTCTTTGGGAGAGGTCAGTTCCGAAATGGGATTTAAGACTGGAGAGAGCTTTACTGTTAAAAGTAAATATTTTTATGCTTTTAAAATATTTCTATGCTATCTTACATATAGAGAAACCCAAAAATATTAACATATGCTTGGTTTTCAGACTTTGTCCCTGTAAAATGTTTCATATTGACTTTCTAGAAACATCGCAGAAAAGTGCACAAAACTGAAGAAAAGGACTTCATGTTTCATTATTCAGGTAGGTTTTTAGAAGGTAAAACATATGGAATGTGTTGGGTTTTTTCTGCATGGTGTTTTGTAGGCTACTGTTTAAATATGTACGTGTAATCCCTTCTCTATAAAAAGCATGCATATAATCTCTGGTCTACACACTGGCCTAACCCTAACCCATGAGGCAAGATGAGAAGTGGGAAGCAACAAAAACTGTATTTTGAAATTTTATTTTTCTCTTTTCACATGCAGTCCACAGGGATACTTCTTTTTGGGTAGACTTATTGATCATAATATGATACAAAGAAGAATCCAACCACAAGAAGATTAAATAGGACATTCAAATGGAAATGAGAAACAATTTTAATTTGTGAAGGACATCATTAGCATATTTTATCAGGCAAGAACATGTTTAATTTGTTTCAACCTTAAGCTATTAGGCTCATGTCATTTACTTTCAAAGCCCAGCAGAATGATCCCAATTGTTATATGTTGGAAATGTTGTCCCGTAACACTTACACTTGCTGGATGACAAAGTCATCTTCTCGTGCTTTGAAATCAATGCACATAAACTCTTCAGTGCCATCCTAATAATCACTTTAGGTCTTACCTTAGAATCATAGAATCTTCAAGGTTGGAAAAGACCTCTAAGATCAACAAGTCCAACTGTCAACCAAACTCCACCATGTCTACTAAACCATGTCCCGAAGTGCCACGTCTACACGCTTTTTGAACACCTCCAGGGACAGTGACTTTACCACCTCCCTGGGCAGCCTGTTCCAATGCCTGACCACTCTTTCAATGAAGAATTTCTTCCTAATATCCAATCTAATCCTCTACTGGAGCAATTTGAGGCTGCTTCCTCTTGTCCTATCTCTTGTTACTTGGGAGAAGAGACCAACCCCCACTTGGCTACAACCTTCTTTCAGATAGTTGTAGAGAGTGATAAGGCCTTCCCTCAGCCTTCTCTTCTCCAGACTAAACAAGCCAAGTTCCTTCAGCTGCTCCTCGTAAGATTAGTGCTCCAAACCCTTCACCAGTTTCGTCGCCCTTCTCTGGACACGCTCCAGCAGCTCAATGTCCTTCTTGTAGTGAGTGGCCCAAAACTGAACACAGTACGCGAGATGTGGCCTCACCAGAGCTGAGTACAGGGGGACAATCACTTCCCTACTCCTGCTGGCCACCTTAATATAACAAAAATATTTACAGAATATATACAGAAAAAATGTTACTATAAAAAAAGATATCAAAGAAATATCCAAAAGGGACTGGAGGAAATAATTCCAAATATAAAATCTCCGATCTAACATCTATTGAACTCAATAAAAAGTGTGTGGGGGGGGAAATATATAAAAGGCAATTAACTAAACCACTCTAGTCTCTACATGCAGTATTGTGTCTTTATAATTTGCCACTAGATTTGTAAAAACGCTGACTGGCAGAATTTGTTATTTAGGTGTTCTCCCAAACTCAGAGGAGTACCATTACAGGGTATGACAAGCAAAGGAAATAGAGAGATTTCTTTCCTTTCCTCCATTTTTAAGGAAAACTTTGCTAAATTTCAATCCTAGGTACATATCATTGCTTTGCACATTTTTCTTCACACTGCAGTCAGTGCCTGAGCAATGTTAAGAAATCAAATGAAAGTAAGAAGGAAATCAACATAAGTAGAGCCAACATATCAACATAATCACTGATAACAATAACACCATGTTTACCACGTTGGTTATCACCAAAAAACACTGTTCTGAACCATATAATCTAGAGCACAGTAGATAAATTGTTCTTTTATAATTAGGAAAAGAAAAAAGAAAATAACATTTCCACCATCAGAAGTTTTCCAAAACAGCGTACATTATTCCTCAACATACACAAGAAATCTTTAGCAAGAGTTGCTACATACCCCAGGCCTTGCAGTGTACCAGGGCATTGGACACACATGTTCTTGGGCTTTTAAGTCTGCATGCAGGCAAAACAGTCTGAATCATCTGCCATATGGAGGGACCAACCTTCCCCTTGGGTGGTCTCTCACAGCCCCTACCACCTCAGGGAATAAAAAATGGTATCCTGGAAATCAGAGCAAAAAAAAAAAAAAAGGGAGGAAAGAGCACTGTGTCATTAACCTTAACGGTGAAAGAATAACACTTCTGGAAGACCTGCGATCAGACTTTTATCATAAATATGCATTGGCACAGCCATGCCAGCAGGAGAAATCAGTGAGGCAGCAGCTCCTTCCCTGGGCTGGGCGTTCAGCCTCACGAGCTTGGAGAGGGATTTCTGTACTGATTGCTTTTCTCAGAGCCACCCAGGCAACTCATCTAACCGGGTCTCAGCCAAGAGAATGATCCCCTGGAAAAGGCCCTTGGGACAGGCAGTTGCCTGCCCAGGTAGCTACAGTGGCACTCAGAAGTGAGGTGGGGTATGGAAGAGATGTTTTTAAGAACAAAGAAGCTGAAGAAAATTTAACAAATTTATTTTTTTTTTGGTAAGTGTCTCCTGCCTGAATTTGTGTCAGAGGAAACTTTATACTGACTTTTGCTGTGAATGGAACAATAAAGGAAAGACTTTTTAGCATATACATAATTAATTATTATCAACTCCTGATAAACTCTCACCCAGCACCAAATAAATGTCCTTCCATAATGGGACCACATATAGCAACCCAGGGTCACACCTATGACCATCCATTCTTCATCTTACCTTTCTTCACCCTCCTTCAGCTCCCAGCAGTGTCTTCCCATATACAATCAATTCCATTGTTCCAAATTAATATTGGCAAGAATATGCCTTCCTTCTTCTCTTGGGAAAGTTAATGTAGTGTAAGAAGGATGAGACCCCAAGCTGAAAATCTGATGCAGTTCAATACTACCTGCTCTCACCGTGAACTCAGCTGGGGGACAGCATCTTCCTCCAGTGTAAAGTGACAGGGTGCTCTGAAAAGTCACAGAGCTCTGGTGTATGCAACACATGTTAGTTGCATTCGTTTTCCTTTTGTTTTCTAGCATAGTCTTCTCAGAAATATCATGTGAAAATACTTCTGCTCACTTTGACTTTCAACAATGGGTGTAAATAAAGGCATTAGTAATTCAGAAAGAGGCATGGAGGAATTTGGCCAAGAAAGTTAGAACAAGTAATAACATTTATAGTATAGTACTGAAAATGTATCCTATATGCACTAACATGTACCATTTTAAATACCATTACGGATAGAAAATCATTTCAGGGGCTGGCATTTCATGAGACTTTCAAAAAGAGGTGGTGAAGACCTCCACTCGGTTCATTCTGAAGATGAAGCAAAACAGCTGTTAATTGACGTTCAGGGACCACCTAGCAAAAGGAGGAGAGATTTGTTCTCAGTAAATCCGGGATAATCCAAGACACCTTACGGCATGATATTATTCACTGCATATGTTTGAACAGAGTTCATTGCTGATAAATACATTAAATCCACAAGTTTCAGCTCAAAGCCATTCCCTTAAATTTGATATGTTTTTACCAAAAATACAGCAAGGCAGGCAAAGGGAAATTTTTGTTTGTTTGGAAGTTGTGGGGGTTGCAAGGGGGGTGGGAGATCTTTCTTTTTATCCTCCCGGATAACAACCAAATGCGGGTTAGAGGCACTTTATAAATAGCAACAGAAAAGCATTTGATCATGGTATCAACTCACTAAAATGCCAGTTTATTTGTCTTGCCTGATGACAAGATCATCCTTTTCAAAGCACAGGTTTTAATTATTCAGTTGCAAAACAGTCAATTTTAGTGAATTCCTCCTGACACTCTCTGAAGAAATCCCTATGCTGTGAAGCTGCATTTATGGACCAATTATTTCTAATAGAAACACCTCACAGTTGACAAGGCTGCTTCAAATCATCTGATACAAATCCAGAAAGCCAATGGAGAAAGCACCCCCTCATTTTTAAAATTCCCATGAAATGTGTCCAGAAGTGGAGCATGAGGCCATGTTCTTTACCTATGTTAGAGTACATATTTCATACACTATATATCCATTTTTTAAAGATTAGTTGTTGTTTTTTTCCTTCAGATTACATCAAAACTCGGTAACAGCCAAGTGAAAAAAGGCTTGTATGCCAAAAGTTCATCTTCTTTATCCAGCTGCGTCAGATGACTTAAAAAGGTATTACTTCTCCTCGCAACCCAAACTCCACTAAACATATGATGAACACACTTTTTGAAGACCCTTACAACCCTTACCCACAATAAATCTACGGTTTCTGCGTAACAGCCTATGTTAGGGCTATTTGTGAGGGTACTTTTATCCTTCTGGCTGGTCTTTGTAACAGGGAAGGACAAACTCCTCCTGGTTCCTAACAGCCATCTAGGGAGCACTGCAAACACCTTGTCATTTCTGGATGTCAGTCTGGCATACGCAGCCATGAGCTGATTACTGAGTTAATTATTCTACAGCCAGACGGTACAGGTTGGTATGTGAAGGTTGTTGTGCCGATCGCTTTTAAGCATTATTTTTTAAGACAATTCCCCACTCTCAAATTAATTTGAAGCATCACTTCAAATATTCAGTGTGTTCTTGACAGTGAGGCTGCAGAAGAAGTGCCCTTTGCAGGCTGTAAAGGTAAGTAAAATCATCAAAACCAAACAATTAAATCGGGTCTGTTTCTGTGCACAACTGGCAACAACTCATTTCTAAAACATTTTTCACCGAGACAGAGGCAAGAAATGGATATACTAATTAATAATGGTGGATGAACAACATCCTTGTTCTTCTCCCTGTGCCACGTTTCTTCACCAGCTGCAGAAAGGGGAAGCAAGGCGCGGAGAAGTGCAGCCGCTCCGTGCCATCTGACGCTTTCCACTTCCAGCATGGGCATCAGCAGCCAGAATGTAGCATTTTGTTGTATTTTAAAAGTGTTTTGAGGAAAAGTCTCTGCACAACACAACCTAGTTCTGTGCTGTGCTGATGAGGGTTGCTGGAGCTAGAAACCCTCATGCAGCTCCAGTGCCATCAGGCTCAGGAGGCCCCAGCTGTTGGTCTTGCAAGCATCACAATTCAAACTTCCATTTTTCAATTTATTTTTCACTGTTTTCTATTCATTTCGTAATGGAAGCTGCCTTACAGTGTATTAGTATGACAGAGGAATTGATTAATTGAACACCAGTAGCAGTACAATCTTGAAAGTGTACTTCTAAACTGCTGTGAACTGGAAGACCTTACTCAAACAGAGGAAATCACTAGCTGAAATTTTCCCAGTTGGTTTGGAGTCTGACACTGGGGCTGTCCTTTGCCTCCTTTGCCCCCAGATCACCCCCACAGAATTAGCTGAGGGTCACCAGTAAATGCAGCTCTGCACTGCTCCTACAGCCCTGCGCTCGTTTGAACTGGCAAGAGAGCCAGCTAGCACCCAGCTTTTTGTGTTGCCAAAACAAAGCAAAATAACTGCAGTGAACAGTTTTCCTCGCTTTGTATTTTTCCTTTTTCTGCATACATACATAGTCCATGAAGCAAACGGGTTTGGCAGGATTCTTTTGCATATATATGTACGCACATATACACACACACACTATTTCAAGGAAAACTATGAAATGAAGTGAATAGTTTTCCTTGCAATAGCGTGTGAGTGTATATGTTGTGTACATGTCATGAAAAGTCCCTGCTCATCCCACTGTTTGGGCAGCAAACTCTACTGAGATGCATCACCCACACGGAAATCAAGTAGCGTAGGTAATGAGTGGGACTCAGACACCTATTTTCCAGGAAGGTCTCGGCTAAAGCTGCTGAATTAAGTTGCTAAGCACTGTCCTCGTTAATAACTGACTAGTAAAGCGAAGAAAGGGAAGCAGCAAGTTTTGGCAGACTCCGACAAGCTGGGTAAATTGAGCACTGAGTACACAGAGGGCTTTTAGGCCACACCAGATGCTCCCAGCCAGGGCCCCCAGCCTGATTGCCCTGCTAATGGATTCAGCTGCCACAGCGTGGCCAAATATAAACACCACGCAAACAGCAGACCCTTCAACACTGGTGCCTGGAGTTCGGAGACCCCGAAGCCCGGAGGGAGCACACAGAAAGAAGCCACTGAGCCCAGCTGTGCCACCCCCGTGCTGGGTGATGCCTCCTCAGGCATCCCATGTCAGAGCCCCCGGGCGGACAGGGGCTGAGGGGGGTGAGCCCAGTGCTCCCACTGCCCCGGCACTGGGTGATCGCTGTACTCCCCTCTCTCACCCAGCAGACAGCTTCGTCTCAGCTCTGTTAACATTACCCAGAGCATTTATCAGCACTGCCAGAAGCTACGTGTATAAAACTGAACAGACTGTTTGCTACCTTTGCTCTTCCAGGTGTTGGCCCTCTTCTGAGGACAGAAGCCCATCGGCCCATTTCCTTACCCAGTAGTCACAGATCTGCTGAGCGACAGCACACATCAAATCTTATCGTGAGGAAGCAGAGCCGATGTATGTTCTTCTCAAACACAATTAAAGCGAAGCATTCTCTCTTCTGGGTGTAGAGAAGGCAATTGAAGGTAGGCTTTGGCTGCAGAGCTCCATCTCCTGGCTTTAGGAAGATATTGTTGTGTCATAAGGAAACAGCTCATTTTTAAGATATTTAAGAAATGAGGACGTTACCGATATACTGGAGAGATACCAAATCATTGGGTTAAAAACCTATGTTATTCTTTATTTCTGAAGTAGTGCGAACATTACCAAAATTTTACGATAATATATGCTGCTTCTGTGTAGCTTCAATCTAGCTTCCTTGAGATGAAAAGAAAATCCTTTGACCACACCAGATATGCCTGCTGTCCTTGAAGCAGTGTGTCTAGGCTGGAAGGGACTGCCTTAGGCTTTGACTAGTTGCTGTAGCTCCCTGACTCTCTCTGCATCAGAAAAAATATACCTAGTTGTTTTCCTCAGCCCTGTCACACTCAAAGAAAGTAGAGAAAGCAAAATGCACATGTCCAAACATTGCACGGAGGCATATTGCTATGTTTTTCCCTTTTCTAGGATGAGGTCAGTGGGGCCATCACCTCAGACATGGAGAGTGGAATGGCTTCCTCCAGGACACACAACTTTCCAGACCCCCATCATCTTCCCCTGGGCTCAGACTCACCAGCACCCACAGCTCTGCACAGACATGCTGGAAATATTTACCCTTGGCATGGGTATGTCCTCACTACCACTCACTCACCAAATGATTTTTAAACGCATTCTCTTTGGGGTTTATCTCAATTAAATGAGAAAAATGGGAGAATCCTTTCATGTATTTATCACTCACACACTACTCAGAGGCAGAAAAACAGCAATGTGTTCAAGTCACAGACCTGACGCTGGCTACCAGCGTAGGGATTAACACATTTCCCTGTGCTGCCTCAGTGCAAAGGCGACTAAAAAAAAATAATTACAGCAGAGCATGGCATTTGGGTCAGCCACTCCAATGACAATCCTCGTACAAGAAGTGGGGCCCAGCTTTATTCACAAATACTGTAGTTTAAAAGCAGTCTTACACATACATAAAACATACCTGAAAGGTAGGATGAAGGTCAGACCTTGAGGTATTCCAGAAAGGCAGTGTCCAAGGAGGAAATATAACATTTGCAGTGAAATGAGTAAGACAACCTGGTATATAAGAAAAAGATAAGTTAGTGGAGATCAGCCAATTTAAAATTCCTGTCTATTAATTTTAATTATTGAAGAGAAGGGTTTTTTATTTCAAGCTATGCATTATTAATGATGACTCACAGTGCAGTATCAGAGGAGGCATTGAGAAACGTCAACGTTCATCACAGTCATTATTTACAGTAAATATTTGATCATCTGTCCAAAAGGCAAAGCATGTCAAGGAAATACCAGATCTCTACATCACAGACCTTGCGGTGTGATTTTCTCTCTTCTAATCTGTAGGTCACGCAGTCAGAAAAATCCTTTCAGTTCTTCCTGTAGAAGATTCTAAGGGGCCTCTCCTCATCTTCCCACTCTCTCTGAAGTCAATGGAAATTTCCTGCTTTGCAGTGGTGATGCATCCAGTCCCATCTCTTTAAAAATACCACTACCAGCAGGAATGATTCCTCTTCAAAATAGATAATACTCCACGTGGATCTGACATTTTCAGAGGCGGGGGAGGTGGACACGCAGGACTGAAAGATATTTGATGCAAGTGTCATTTTGCCCTGTCCTTCTCACAGTCTCCGTGAACAGCACGCATTTTTCACACAAACATGGATACAGAAGATTTTAATTTTCTGTCATGAGGTGCTGTTTTCACTGGGTTGCCCAGCATCTATTTTCCCCAAAGAATATTTTGCCTGTCAATGGATGACATAAAAATAACCGATGGTGTGATGTTGAAAAGCAATTTCAATGTAAATGAGCAACACGAGAACAAAATTTTAAATGTAGCAGCTTTCCTGCGTCTATAATAAATGACAGGTTCCTCTGCCCAGTGATCTCAGTATACATTGGGGAGTATTGTGGTAGTTATGTCCAGGTTTTAGGCATTTTTCAATGCAGTAAAGTCACGATTAACAAATACTTCAACAAACCCTTTTGATCAGGCTCTGGTACCTTTGATCAGGCCATGCAGCATCTTCTGCTGCATCATGCCCATTGAAAAGTGAAAAAGCATGGGAATGAGTCACCATATTGTACTTATTTATCTTTTCTCTTTTTTTGGAAGGAGGATAGGACTGAGAACACAGGGGTAGGGCACTGTGCTCCCTTGCACACCTTTCAGGTTGTACCCTGCACAGATGATGGTAATGGTAAAGTGGGGGGAGAAAAGCTCTGCAGGTGTTGTAGGTTCACCTTGGCTGGCCACCATGTGCCTACAAAACTGCTTTCTCACTCCCCCTCCTCAGCAGGATGGTGGAAGAAAACATGATGAAAAGCTTGTGGGTCGAGATAAGGACAGGGAGATCAGTCACCAGTTACCATCATGGGAAAAAAAGACTTGAATTGAGGAAGATTAACTTAATTTATTGCCAATTAATGACAGAGTAGGATAGTGAGAAATAAGAATAAACCTAAATATACCTTCCCCCCACCCCTCCTTCTTCTCAGGCTCAATTTCACTCCTGGTTTCTTTCCCTCCTCCCCTCCAGCAGTGCAGGGGGACAGGGATGGGGGTTATCGTCAGTTCATCACACATCTCTGCTGCTCCTTCCTCCTTGGAGAAGGACTCCTCACACTCTTCCCCTGCTCCAGTGTGGGGTCCCTTCCACAGGAGACAGTCATCTACCAACTTCTCTAACGTGAGTCCTTCCCACGGGCTGCAGTTCTTCACCAACTGCTCCAGTGTGGGTCCTTTCCACAGGGTCACAAGTCCTGCCAGCAAACCTGCTCCAGCGTCAGCTTCCCACAGGGTCGCAGCCTCCTTCAGGTATCCTCCTGCTCTGACATGGGGTCCTCCATGGGCTGCAGGTGGATATCTGCTTCATCATCAGTCTCCACGGGCTGCAGGAGAATCCCTGCTCCAGCGCCTGGAGCATCTCCTGTCCCTCCTTCTTCACTGACCTTGGTGTCTGCAGAGTTGTTCCTTTCACATTTTCCTCTCTCCTCTCCCTCACAGCTTCTGCTCAGCATTTTCTACCCTTTCTTAAATATGTTATTGCAGAGGTGCTGCCAACACTGCTGATGGGTTCAGCTTTGGCCAGCAGTGGGTCTGTTGCAGAGCTGGCTGACACTGGCTCTGTCCAACACGGGGACAACTCCTGATGTCTTCTCACAGAAGCCACCCCTCTAGCCCCCCCACTACCAAAACGTTGCCATGTAAACCCAATACAACAGGCAATCTTTTCAGTAGTCCACCCTCATGGTGAATGTCAGGCAAGCTCAGAGCTACCTTCTTTAAAATCTGCGTATGGGAGTTAGTATCAGCTTTTGGGTAATGTTTCCAGTGAAACGGAGCTGCCGCTGTATGAATGTACCGCTGATGGTACGCACAGCACATCACTAGATCCAGCCAGGAAAAAGGGAGGCAGCTGAGCAGAGAGCTGCAGACTGAATCCTTAATCTTAGGAGAGCAGGTCCATGCTCCTTTCCAGTAGAAATCAAATGTGCTAAATGCCACAAATTGTCCCATTTCAATCCCTAATTACATTCCTGACTCACTGAAAGCTGAATTCTGAAAATGATTGCAGCGGTGTATGATGCTTAGTGCTTTATGTAGCCTACATAAAATGCTACGCTGGTGCTACTGTGGTGTTGGTTTCTTTGTTTACTTTTCCTTTTTTTTTTTGGTACACATTTTTATATGCATCCTTTTTCTGTACACAGTTTTGAAATGCATAATGAGATGTCAAAGTGCAATGAGGTCACAGAATTACAGCCTCAATTTTCCTGATTTTATTTATTATTGAATTTCAGAATGCTCATTTTCTACTGCCCTGGAAATAATGAAATTCAACAGAACTATTTAAAAAAGATGAGGAAATCTATAGTGTTCTGGTTTTTTCTAAGGAAAGCTGCATCCATGACTCAATACATTTCCGTTATGTCCCCAGACTATTGTTACTTGCCTTTCCTCTTTACTACATATTATTCTCTGAGTTCTTGGGTGTACCACAAGGACGAATATTTGTTTCCTGAAGGTGAGCAAGAATTTTTTTATCCTCTAGTTGAAAGGCGTGGTGTATCGTTCATGCCTGCATGATCTAAAACAGTGTTTCTCAAAGAAGGGAGTGGGGCTGGTAAGGATGGATGTGAGGCTTGAGTGCAGGCAGCAGCCTGTGGTAGCTGAAGCCTTTGAGTAGGTTGTTGAAGATTTTGAGGCAGACACCAGCCTGCTTTCCAGGCATAATCCCCAATGTGTCAGCTGTGGCTTTCTTAAATATAAAGATGTAGATCAAGCTCTTTATTTTTGTTCCCCATTCCCAGCAGTTGTGTTATTATTAAGAGGAGTGGGACATGTTGTGCAAATTGCATCCTGTTTGGCTTTGGTGCTAGCTAAAGGAACAGCTCCATTGCCTACCAGCGGCTAATTCCACATCTAACACAGTGATTTACAGAAACCGATTACGAGTTTCCCACAAGCAGGTTTTCCTTCATTAGCATCATCACGCAGCTATGGACAGTCCCCACCGTGCAGATCCACTTCACAGCACAGGCAGGAGGAAGGGGTTGTCTCAGGGATGGTGAGATGAGAGGCTGGCACAGGGCGACGCAGCAGGTGTGTGGACCAGGTGAGTCCTGGTGACTCTTCCAAGCACTCACCCGTGCAGGAGAAGCACTCCTCTCAGAGGGGACTTGGAGTGACCTGCTGGACAGGACTGGGGAGACAAACTCAGCCTGAGCAAGCGTATGGCTTTTATATGCTCTTGTCTGCATCGACAAACAATGTTGAGCCTGTTTCTGACACATGCCTCTAACAAAGGAATTATTTTAGAGGGATTTTTACTGCTTTTCATTGGACACCACCTTTTGCCTGATGCATCCCTTTGTAATTAATTTGCTTTGCTTCCTAGAAAATAAAATCTGTTCAATCAATAAGGACAAATATTCTTTGGCTTCTTTTGGGCCTAGATCCGTGTAAAGTGGGTTTAGGGTAATCAGGGCTCTGGCTCTGAGGTCTGTTCCCTCAGTGTCGCAGGGCTTATGGAAAGAGCATGTAGCTCACAGCCTGAAGCCAGACCTTTTTAAGCTCACCTTCTTAAGGGCTCAGTTTGATGGTGGTGAGTAAACATTTACTTCATAGCTTACTTCTGGCATAATGCTGCGCTAAAACAAGCCAGAAACTACTATTTTACTTTTATGAGACCAAAACCGTACTGCTTTAACTACAGATGATTTGGGCTATTTCATTATATCACCATAATTTAAATAATTGCTTTTGAAACCGATTCGCACAGACATCTTAGATAGGCAGATAAGTTCTCATACCCCTTGCAGCAAAGACAAGTGATCACCCTGGCGTGTGTAAAAGGGTAATTTTGTTCAGTTTACTTACCAGACTTGTTCAAGCGTTAAGACATAAATGTGAAAATCAACAACACTTTTTTTTTTTCTTTTCTGATTCTGCATGACTCTGGAAGCTTCGAAGAGCATCCACTGCTTTGCTCAGATGATTTTGCCTCTGGGAGAAAAGGATAAGACCATTGGGAGCTGCTGGTGCAAGATGGATGGGGATCTCTCTCGTAAATGCCTACATATTTCCAGCCCCCTGTGAAGATCTGATTCCAGTCCTCCCTCTCTGCCATTCAAATGCCAGAAACAACAGAGGTCAGCAGGAGATGCTGGAGGCACCAGAAAGACTTTTACAAGGTGGGGAGGCATCCTCTAAATGCCACAGTTGCTATGATGAGAGACAGAACATAGCATACACAAACATAATTGAGTTCCAGTTTTACCACATGACATGTTTTATTCATGGGGTATACCACATATTTTTTAAATTGCTTCTTGTCATTTAAGCAGGCTTTTCAGGGAGAGACATTATGTTTTTTAAACCAGTTGATACAGTTGGAAAAAGTGGGCAAGTTTTCTTCTTCAGAGTTCTTTCATTAGCCCTGACAAGTTGCAAGTCCCTGCTATTGCTTGTTCAAATGACTTTCCTTGACAGTGAGAGGGCGGAGAAAAGAAAGGGGGGAAAGAGAAAGAAAGGTCATGGAAAGGTGGCACACAGAAACACACTGTCTGCATTTCTATTGTGAAACCTTCTCATTTCCTTATTATCTATCTACCAGAAACTGTTTTTTCCATTTTTTTTCTTTATATATATATATGTGTTTACTTCAGAAGCTTCAGTGGAGTAGATAATAGGAACCAGCACAACAGCTCTGGGAAAATGCGTCAAACAG
>VWZZ01006354.1:157044-176727 GCA_013399095.1 Psophia crepitans | reverse complement strand
CGATGACAAACGCAGTACTTTACGGACCTGATGGCCCAGACACGCAGCCCGCAGCAAGCCTGTCCCGGAGCAGCCCCTGGGCCAGTCCCTTTATAGGGGCGTGACGTCACGTGGTGTGGAATAGCGGCCGGCCCGGCCCGGCTCACCTGGCCCGGGCCTGAGCATTAACCCCAGCCTGGCCAGAGCCAGGACAGTGTCTTAGTGTGGATGTGCACTTTGTCTTTTGCTCTTTTTTTACTAAAGCGCTCTCATGGGTTTTCTGGTCTTCTAAAGCAAACACTACCTGTAAGAAAAGTATTGGCTCGTGAGTCAAAGTTTATATAAGCCTGACAAAATCCAGCTGTGTGACTGAAGAAACAACTAATACATTTTTCACCCCTAAATGCTCTAGGTAGTAGAGCTAGATCGTGGAGTTCCTAGATTTTTTTTAAAAATCTGCTGCATGAACTAAAGTTGAATTGTCTTCTGTCTACAGAAATATATTTTTCTTTGCATAAAGAAAGTATTTCCTGCCCAAAAATTATAACCTTAAATTGCTTAATTGCCTATTTCTCTTTAGTCTTCGAGGTTTGTTTGGGTTTTGTTTAGTTTTTTTTCTCTCTCTAAGACAGCTGTCTTGTCCAGGTATGTTATTTGTAGTGAGGAGAATGATAAATATTTTTAAGTGTTGATTCAGTTTTTCTTCTGAGATGGTTGATGGTTGACTACTTACTTAAATAGTAGTGTATTAATTCTATGCGATTTTTAAAGACCTTTCTAGATAGGGGAATTTATAGAAATTTTTTTTTATATTCTTGGCCCTGCAACTAACATTGAGCTTCTCTACATTGTTACAGCAAGGAAAAATGTTTCAAACCATGGAGTTATATTCCTAATGGAATTATGCCAATTTTCTGGCGTGTTGTGTATTGGACGTCACAGTTTTTAACATGGTAAGCAAGTCAAAAGATTATGATGAAGACTGTGATATAGGTATAATTTCTGCGTGCAACATCTGAGCAGTCATAGCGTACTCTTTCAGAATATCTTTCACTATTCCACAGACATACCTAATAATATATTATTTGCTAGCAGTGAAATTTCTCTAATAATTACTATATTAAATTGAGCATACTTTATTATTTTTGCTCCTTTTCGGGTGGCAGCCATTTACTATTGGTTCACTTTTATAGTTGAAACTGAACAATTTGCAGTTAGAGGTGTCTGTGGATAGATAGTCTGAAAAAATGAGTTTTAGGCAACAGGATGTGAAAATAATTCCATTAGTAAGTTGGGTAATTTTTAAGTAATACTTTAAATAATTTGGTTTTATTTATAGAAGTAGCTACAGCAAGCAGCTTGATTGTGCTTTTAAGTTTGATTTAGTATCCTGTGGAGTTTTTTTTGTGGGGAGGGGTGGGGATGGATGTTGGGGTGGTTTTTTGTTTGGTGTTATTTTGTTTGGGGTGTTTGTTTCATTTTTTTATTTGATTGGCTGATGTGATTTGGTTTTGTTTGCTTTCCTTCTAGGATTCTGCTACCTTTCATGCAGTCATATGCTAGATCAGGAGGATTCTCCATTACTGGAAAGATTAAAACTGCATTGATTGAGAATGCAATCTATTATGGCACTTACTTGCTGATTTTTGGAGCATTTTTAATATATGTGGCTGTAAACCCAAACTTCAATTTACAGTGGTAAGAATCATTTTGTAAGCACTTTCATAAGTTCTTACAAAATTGTCACGAGTAATCTCTTCTGTAGACGAGATGGGTCTTTTTTTAAAAAGCAAATTTTGTTCACCTGATTTTTGCTAGGCAGTTGTAAAGTTTTGTTAATTGGTTTTATGGAAAGGGATTTTTTGACCTTATAGAAATTTGTCTTTTGGTTTTCTGATTTTGATATGTATGTCAGAGATCCTCCTATATTTGCAATGTGGGTTTTTTTCTCCTTGCAAAAGCATTTGCAAAGTTAGTGGAGAAACTTTGCAGTGTTTTCAGAATAACATCTTTCCAAAAGTCTGTGTTGATATTTTCTGTGTATCGCTTCTGTAGATTCTATTTAAAGGTCATAAGGTAAGTTTAAATAATTGGTATCTGTAAGATTACTACTGTATTTAGTATGGAAGACCATTGGCAAACACTGTCATGTACCTCACTTTCAGTAGGTTTGCTAAGTTCATATTTTTTCCTAAAAGAACATACTCCTTTGAGAACGAACATTTTTGTCCTCCCTCCAGAGAGGGAAGAAACATGGGGAGGTACAGAAAAATCGTGGCAGCTTTGAGTATGGCCAAATAGCAGACTGGCCTGTAGGCCAGAATTACAGATGATGCTAAGTCTGTTCCTGTAAACTTGAAAGCCTTATTAGTGCATAGATATTTCAAAGTTGCTTTGTTGTGTGTATGGTAGAAGGATATTGATTGTTTGTTGGGGTTTTTTTGCTTTTTTTTTTCCCTTAGGAACCAACTTCAGACTATTGGAATAGCTGCTGCAAACACATGGGGTCTCTTTCTTCTTGTGTTGCTTTTGGGTTATGGTTTGGTGGAGATTCCCCGTTCTCACTGGAATGGGGCCAAGAGGGGTTATCTGCTCATGAAGACATATTTCAAAGCTGCCAAGCTGATGACTGAAAAAGCAGATGCAGAGGAGAATTTAGAGGATATTATGGAGGTAAGTAAGTAGCTTTCACTATGAAATAAGTGAGGGCTGCTGTTAATTATCTCTGCATTTCCTGCTGTTGCACACTTTCAGCAGAAAAACATAAGTAGTATGAATTTTCTGTGAAATATCAGTAAATGAAGAAAATCATTACAATGTGCCACTTAATAACGCTTAATTCTGTGTAAAAATCAAAAGAGAAATAGTCCCTGATGTGAAGAAATTGGCAACTTGATAACCATTATTTGTTGGTGTTACTCTTTTATTGATCCTTTCTGAGTAATATAGGTCACTATTGAGTAACATTCCAGAGTGAACTTGAAAATAAATAGTATACAGATATCTCACTTGTCTTCATGCAAATTGTGTATGTCTGCTTTTATGCTCTGCTCCCATTATGTTTCTGGAATGTTGAGCAGAGTTTCCAAGTTGGATTTGCAAGACCGTGCTATGTGCCTTTTGACAAAAGAATGTATAGACAATCAGGTTTTTTTCAAAGATTTTTTTTTTGAGACTGTGTTTATTGTTATTTATGAGTGAACAATAGTCTGTAATGTAGAATGGAAATGCAGCCATTGCACAGTTTATTCCCCGTTGTACTGCTCTGAAACTGTGTCATGGAAGTAATATTTTTGAAGAGTTGCAAGGTAAGTTGGTAACTTCTTCTGTTATACATCAACATAAAAGAGTAGTAGAATCTTCATTCTTCAGTAATAGCATTTTGAAGAAATTGTGAATAATATCTGTGCGGGGCATAACTACAAAACTTACTAGGAAATGAGCAACAAAAACTTTATTTACCGGGCTAGCACTTAGAATAGAACATAATAGAATATTTCAGTTGGAGGGAATCTGCAGCAATCATCTAGTTTAGCTGCTTGACCGTTCAGGGCTGTCGAAAAACTAAAGCCAATTACTAATTATTAATAAATTATTATAAATTAAATTATTATTTATTGTCCAAATGCCTGGAGAGGGAGGTACTGATCAGGTACTGATCTTCTCTTCCTGGTACCCAGCGATGAGGTACGTGGGAGCGGCTCAGAGCTGCACCAGGGGAGGTTCAGGCTGGACATCAGGCAGCATTTCTTTACCAAGAGGAGGGTCACAGACAGGACCAGGCTCCCTAGAGAGGTGGTTGATGCCCCGAGCCCATCAGTGTTTCAGAGGCATTTGGGCAATGCGCGTAACAACATGCTTTGACTTCTGGTCAGCCCTGAAGGGGTCAGACAGTGAGACTAGGTGATTGTTGGAGGTCCCTTCTAACTGAAAACATTCCAGTCTGGTCCCTTAAACACAGCATACCTTGTGCCTCAAAGGCTCTTCATGTTTTAAAACCCCAAAGTTTCATTGGAGCCACCAGTTCTGGAGGCAGGTATTGATATCCTAGACTTGCCTGTTTCCCAGTACGGGGGAAAGGCTTTGGAAGACAATTGAGGAAAACGCTATTTGTGCTCCTGAATTTTTTAGCATACTTCCCAGGGCACTGAAATCTCTTTTCATTGACCTCAGACACTTTGTTGTGACACCATTACTACCCATGTGACAGAGCAGGGATGGATAGTACTCTGAAGATTGTACTAACCTCTTCAGTCTTGTGGTGACATCCCTAATTTGGGCCCCAAGGAGGCAGCAAACTTCCCTGAGAAGGTGATCTTGTACTAGACTGCTCTCTTCTAGTAGATGGTCCTTTAAGTCAAGTAGGGTGACATGGCAGATTCTGAGGTTATGTCATACACAACGTAAAATATATTGTATTAATATATGCATGGTAAAACCTTCTTTCAGGGTTTGGCTTTTTTATTGCCCACTTCTTTTTTTTTTCCTTTCAATCTAGAAACAGTTGCACTATACCTTGGAAGTCCTGGCCAATATTTTATTTTCAACCTTTGTAGGAACACTGAAGTGTGTGAAAATATTTAAAAATTCTTAAGAATGCCAGGGCTGACCCTGGGCACTTGATTGTAAATATTATGAATTGCTGCTGTGTCAAATCACAATATTTTAGGTCTCCCTACTTTGGTTTAGGCTTTCATTTTCTTTCTGTATCAGAGATTCTGAAAATACAAGAAATTCTAGTACTGTAGGATACTTCCCAATTTTTTATTTTGATTTTTTTTTCCAATCCAGTGCTGTACTTGACAGGGCTGAATATGTTAGGATTGATCCTTACATATGTTCTTTTGGGATTTTGTTTGCTTGTTTCTCATAATCGTACTGCATAATGAAAACTTACTTGCCACAGACTAATCAGATCTCTTGTGTTCATTCCTTCAGGAGATTCAGAAGGAATTCAGAATTACTGACAATCATCTGTTAGAACAGCCTTCTGTATCTCAAAGGACTGTCTATATCCATTTAGCCTGACTTGTCACACTGCGCAATTACAGTTCTTCTGTCTGTTCATCATCCTATTTGACAAGATTTCTAAGCTTTTACAATTCTTTGTCCTCCAGACTTTGGAACTTGCTTGTTTTGTTTGTTGGGTTTTTTTGGGTTTTTTTTTTTTAGAGTACTGGTTTGTAGCAACAAAAAAAAAGCATCAAAAGGTTATCTGGTTTGCCAATAGGATGAAGAATAAAATCTGGTTCTCACTAAGCCCGATAAACTGCTAGAGCCAGTTCTAACACAACTTACCTAGCTGTTAGGTAGTGTCTTTTCAGTACGGATTAATGCCGGATGGTCTCAGAGGTGAGGTCAATGTGGAGATACATGTGAGGAAGATATAAAATGAAGTAGTGTAAAGTGGTATTAATGAAGCTGCTTAAAGTAATAAAAGTGAAACTAAACCAGGTAAAATAGAAACGCCTCTTTTTTACTTACAACTGAAAAGAAAATATTTTCCATTTCAACATTCATACATAGAAACCAATCCTCCACAAATTCAGAGTAATGTTTGCACACTGACATCGTTGTTTTTTTTTAAAAAAAAACATACATGTTCCTTATAAATATTCCTTCCAGTATCTTTTATTAGATGTCTAGTACAGCTGTTGCTTTTAGGAAGTCTGTTGTTTTTAAGCTCTCATGGTTATCTTTTTCATTGGGAGGGCTGGAAGTCTTTTAATCTATTTAACATAATGAAATAACTTTTTTTTTTTTTTTTCTCAACAGGAAGTCCGTAAAGTAAGTGAGAGTATCAAGTATAACCACCCTTTGAGAAAATGTGTTGATACAATACTGAAAAAGGTAACAAATTGCTCATCTTCAGTCATAATTGTACAACTGGGAGGAGGTGCTTTCTGGACCTACTGAATTCTTGTACATTTTTCTCTTTTCCCTTTACAATAAAATCTAATTGGTATCTTGTGAGTTTCTGACCAGACTTGGAGTTGGAATTCTTTGTGGAATCCTTTTTTATGTAATTATCTGCTCTATTTTGACCTACGTAGTATTTCAGAAACAGAAAAATCTACACTTAGAGTGAGCTTTTTAGTTGCGTGAAATGCTCCAAACACTTACAAATAATTAACAGTCTTTGCTAGTCCTTCATCTTCCAGTTAATTTTCCCTTTTCCTTCCAGTGTCCTACTGAGTACCAGGAAAGAATGGGTAGGAACATGGATGATTATGAAGATTTTGATGAAAGACAGAACAGTTATCCAAGTGAAAAAAGTTTGGTCAAACTTCACAAGCAGGTATATTAATAAATGAAAGAATGCCCAACTTATGGGCTAACGTAATGAGAACAAATGCTAGTCAAACAATGATTTCAATGCACTTTACCTGAATTTCTGAGTATAGTGTGTTTTGGGATTGCTGCTTAACAGAAACTTTTCTAAGTGAAAGAAAACAAGTTTAATATGACAAGATCAAATTCCTGGATGTGTAAAAAATGTTCTTGTTGCATTATATCTTGACAGTATTTTAACTGTCTGTGAGTGAACCTTGTAATGGTGATTGGCAGTGCATTCCAAAAAAGAAATTGTACTAGAAGCTTGGTATTCACTAAGATGCAAAAATAGTGTTATGCAGAAAAAAGTAGGCAGTTGTTGCTACAGATAGATTGTGATGAAAGAACTGCAGAACTCATTAGTCAGGTATGTAGTCATCTTATGATTTATATATTCAGAGAATCAACTGCCTGCCTTTGTGAGTATACAGAATCAGTTCTGTAATGCGGACATTTTAAAGGGATATCACAAAGTTTTTATCTCGTTTCTTGAAACAAGTATGTTGTAACCGTGACTTCTTGGAATTTACTGTAGGTAATCTATTCAGTACAGAGACATCGTCGTACACAGGTTCAGTGGCAAATTCTTTTAGAACAAGCATTTTACTTGGAAGATGTGGCAAAAAATGAAACCAGTGCAACTCGACAGTTTGTTCATACCTTTCGTTCCCAGGAAGCAGAGAATAAAATTATTCAATATTTCTACACGCCAACTGTTGGTAAGTGCGGTCATACAAATTTTGAATATAGAATCATAGAATCCCTAAGGGTTGGGAAGGACCTCTGAGATCATCAAGTCCAACTGTCAACCTAACACCACCATACCTATTAGACCATGTCCTGGAGTGCCACGTCTACATGTTTTTTGAATGTCTCCAGGGATGACGATTCAACCACCTCTCTGGGCAGTCCATTCCACTCACTATTCTTTCCGTGAAGAAGCTTTTGCTGATATCCCACCTAAACCTCCCCTGACGCAACTTGAGGCCATTCCCTCTTTTCCTATCGCTTGTTACTTGAGTGAAGAGACCAACACCCACCTTACTACAACTTCCTTTCAGGCAGTTATAGAGAACTATAAAGTCTCCCCTCAGCCTCCTCTTCTCCAGGCTAAACAACCCCAGTTCCCTCAGTCGCTCTTCATAAGATTTGTTTTCCAGTCCCTTCACCAGTTTTGTTGCCCTTCGCTGGACACACTCCAGCAGCTCAATGTCCTTGTTATATTGAGGGGCCCAAAACTGCACACAGTATATGTTAAGGAGTAACTTGTACTGTTTTGGAAGAAGAACCAATTGTCTTGTGTGAAAAGTTCATCTACAGTAGAGAGAAGCAAATGTGCACCTTAATGCATTTATATAGTAGACTAGCCATCAGGTATTGATTTCTGCTCTTGCCTATAAGCTTATATTTTTTACAAATTTAATAGCAGTTACATGTTGTAATAGCAGTAGCAAAATTTGAAGCCTTAGAAGAAGAAAGAAAAATAGCAGCCTTCAATTATTGGTTCATGGGTATCTTCTACATTTGTGGGATATTATTGAGGTGGCACTGCTCTTCCAATAAAGCAAAGAGGAAAGGACTCTTCATCTGTCACGTACCAAACATTAGGACATGCGCTGCTTGTGCATCTTTTTAGAAAGTGTCTTCTCCTAATCATGTTTTAACTTGTAATTTGTCGTGCTCTAGCAATGAGTTATTTCCGCAGTAGGACAATATAATTTTACAGCTGAAGCTTTGTTTGAGACAGTAACAGATTAAAAAACAAAAAGTGGATCACTCATTGTATCTGGGCCAAAAGTTCTGTTTTACACAGCCCTCCACCCCCTATCCATTTGCAAAATTTGCCTTCCAAATCCCACCCTGTTTTCCCCAGTTGTGCATATGATTCCTTAGGGCTGAGCCAGATCTCTAGGCCTTGGAAAACCCCTGAAATTCTGTGACCCCACAGATTCTAGCATTGATTTTAAGGGTATGCATGTAAGAAGTTTGTAACAGGTTTTGTGAGGGATTTCTAGTTCTGGTTGTGTAATTTTCATTAACCTGTTCCGGATGTGTGTGTGTTTGGTTTTTCCAGAGTGGTACTGGGAATGTCTTCTACGACCATGGTTTTACAGGGTGCTTGCAGTTGTTCTGGCCACGTTCTCTGTAATTGTGGTGTGGTCAGAGTGCACGTTTTTCAGCACAAGTCCAGTTTTATCGCTCTTTGCAGTTTTCATACAGCTGGCAGAAAAGACATATAATTACATATACATAGAGGTAAGTTTGAGGTAATCGCTCAACAAAAATTTTCAGATAGATTGTTATTACAATAATAGTAGACTTGATTGATTTAAAAATAAGCCTCTAAATAATCTGTCAACTTTCAGAAAGTCTCTAAAATACATAATACCAGACTTTGTTTCTGTGGAGGAAGTCTGACTTTTGCCACTTCTTTTTCTTTTGCCAATCTCCAATACAGGATGAAGGTTTGGCCCAATTAAGCTGAATATCATGTATGTAGTAGGTTGTGAAGTATTACCTTGGAGCTTCGGTGTTTAGACTTTGTGTCTAAGCAACCATGTGTGTCGCTTCTGTTTCCTGAACAGAAGTTTGCTGCTGACCAGAAATTCAGTCACAGGTGTGGCTAGCATATGTGTGCATGTATTTATTAGTAAAGGAATGGAGCTGACAAATTCCAGTATACTACCAAAATAGGTTGAATTGAGAACACTTATTTTTATCAATTTTTGTGGGAATGTCAAATCAGTCATAGTAATTACTGAGGCAATTACAGCAATATAATTTACGTAACAAAAAGAAGTAGAATACTTAATCTTAGGGTCAGTTGTGTTAACTTACATGAAATGCGGAATGTTACAAGTATCATTCTCAATTTAAATTAGTCAAAAACCCTAAACTCTTCTCAGAGCTGGTGTTATTGTCCCATCTCAAAATGAAAAATAAGACTGCAGGCAATGTGGTGTATGCAAGACTATGTGCCAAATGCATTAAAACCTTTAGTAGAGCTCTACATTCAAATAACTGTGATTTGTTGTTTTTTTTCCAGATGGCCTGTTTCCTTACTATCTTTTTCCTAAGTATCTGTGTTTACTCTACTGTCTTCAGGATCCGTGTATTTAACTATTATTACTTAGCTTCACATCATCAGACAGATGCATACAGTCTCCTTTTCAGTGGCATGTATGTTGCATATATTTTACAGTTTGTCTGTCAAATACTCAATTGAGAAATGTCTGTGAAACTTTGATTTGTATTCTTTTATTTAGAATTATATGAGTATAAATCCTAATGAACTCTACATCATGTGATATATCTAGTTATGATTTCTTAATATTTTTAGTGCAAGAAATTGTTGTAAATGCTGTTGCCTCTTGCATTTCTGCAGGTTATTTTGCCGTCTTACTCCACCATTATGCTTGAACTTTTTGGGCTTGACCCATATGGATGCAACAATCTCTCACACAGATGCTCAGCCAACTGCTTATACGTCTGTAAGTACAGAAAACGTGGGGTTGAGGCTTCTATAAGGCTTGGAGAATATGCAAAATACTTTAAAATACTTCTTATAGTAAGATTCAGATATTCAAATCTTTTCATGAGTGTAGAAACACTTATAGATGAGGAGTTTGGTAATGATTGCTAGCTACACAGGAGTCATCAATAGCTCAATATTTCTGTTATGATCAAGGGAGTGGAACATCTCCCTTATGAGGAAAGGCTGAGGGAGCTGGGTCTCTTTAGCTTGGAGAAGAGGAGGCTGAGGGGTGACCTTATCAATGTTTATAAATATGTTAAGGGTGAGTGTCGGGAAGATGGAGCCAGGCTCTTCTCGGCCTCACTAAGCGATAGGACAAGGGGCACCGGGTGCAAGCTGGAGCATAGGAGGTTCCGGGTTAACGTAAGGAAAAACTTTTTCACCGTGAGGGTGACAGAGCACTGGGACAGGCTGCCCAGAGAGGTTGTGGAGTCTCCTTCTCTGGAGACATTCAAAACCCGACTGGACACGTTCCTGAGTGATGTGCTCTAGGTGGTCCTGCCTTGGCAGGAGGGTTGGACTAGATGATCTTTCAAGGTCCCTTCCAACCTCTATGATTCTGTGATTCTGTATGGGACATCTTTATAGACTGGGAACAAAGCTAACTTGCCCCTCAAAACCAGTAAGTTTAGTTTTACTGATTCTGTGATTCTTACTGAACAACCAGTTTCTGTAGGACAGCAGGTTACATCTAACGACTTCATTGTTAACAAGTAGATTCTTAGTGTTGTCCAGAGACTCTTTTCACAGCAGGTGAAAAGATCCACTGGATTTGAACTGGTTCTGGATTAGTTGAGGCAAGATGATGTATCATCTTAGAAACCTCAAAGTGGATACACTGTTAGAGGTGGCCTTTATATCTGGGTTTTCTTGGTCAAGTGTCTGAATCAGATCTGTGGTGATACGTATGTTTCAGTAACTGTAAGCGATTGTGTGTTTTGGACTGAAAACAGTGAGATGGCACAATCTTTATGCATATATGTAGAACATATCTGATTAGAGCTTGTTCTTGTGAATGTTTTTCCCAGATAATGGGATCCATGAAAGTGCTGTCCTTCATTGCAGATGGATTCTATATATATTATCCAATGCTTGTTGTCATTCTCTGTATTGCCACGTATTTCAGGTAAGGGATTTGCAATACAGATCCTCCATGTTTCTCTACATTAATAGTAGTTTCAGCATTCAGGAAAAGATTCAATTCTCCTTTTCCAGCAGTTGAGTATTAATAAAAATGCAAAAACTAAACCAATACATTTCTGTTTATGTATGTGAATGTGTACATTTTAAGAATATCGATTGTATTAACTCATAACTGATTTGTGGGGGTTTTTCCCATTAAACTGCATTCCTAGATTTTGAGGTCTGATCAGTTCAAACTTAGGAAAAGCAAACACGAAAGCAAATGACAAGAAAAGTTAGTGTGACTTCTTGTCCATCATAACCCTGGGTCTTGAATGACGTAGTGAAAAGGAAGGAAAGAAACTGAATGAGAGGAAGTTGCTTTGCTTGAATTTTAATTCCCTCTAATAGTTCAGTTACATGTAAACTGAATGTTTAATTAAAATCAATAAAGGAAGGCTGTGTCTCCCTTGTTTAATCCATCAGACTTAAAGTTCAGATAGTATAGGAAAAAAAATTTTCAGCATAAATGTACAATGAAGCTAACATCAAACATGATGCTCCCATTTGGAGAGAGGAAAACAGTAAAAACAGCAGTTATGTTCTCTGGTTGAAGTTGAAATGGTGAAACTGGTTTCATGCTATCCAGTTCCAGGACTAGCTTAAAAAAGATAGCACAAGCTTATCTGACTGCTGCCTAATGAGTAACCAAAATGACAGCATCCATACAGCTGAAGAGTATGCCACGCTCCTGAGTAAAACATGAGATGAAGGTGGCTTTCCTGTGTTGTTACTGTTTCAAAACCACAGAAATCATAACTGGCAGAATTTTTTTAGTATTGTCTTCGGGCAAAGAAGAGTCAATGAGAGAAAAGTATAAATTCTGTTGTAGCTGAGAACATTTAAAGCAATTGTCTTATCTTAAATCATTTGCCCTACTCTCAGATTATAAACGGTTTTATTTCTCTATTTGAATAGGCTTATTCCTTCAATTAGATTTAGGACCGTGTCACTGTTTGAATTTTCTGGTTTCTCAGCTAGTATAATAATCTGACTTTTCCTCTAAATTGCTTTTTTGAATTGTCCATAAATTTCTGAATAATTTGTTTTACGTTTTGCAGTGTAATATATCTAAGCTGTTCATTGTAAATAAAGGAAATTGCTGCTTCTTCTGCTTTTACCAGTTTAGGAACTCGTTGCTTGAATCTTTTGGGCTTCCAGCAGTTCATGGGGGATAGTGAAATGACCTCTGATTTGATTGATGAAGGAAAAGAGCTAATCAGAAGAGGTAAGTTAGGTCCTTTATCATAGTCTTCCTGCAAAATATAAGAAGTTGGTGCATTAAACTTGTCTAAAATATTACACAGGAAAAGCATATAGCTTGTCAATATTTTGAAAACTGTACTGAGGCGGTCTACTGCACAAAATGCAACATATTTACAGCATTGTGGTTGCTATATACAGTGCAGGACTTCACTGACAGCTGAATTATCTACTTGTGCAGTATCTGAATTTTAGATATTTCTAAGTATTTTACGGGTCAGTTAAGTGGTGCTCCTCTGAGGTCATAACTGATCTAATAATACCTGAACAGGTACTTGTGTAATCTGTCGTAAAGAATATGGTTGTCTTTATCATCAATGAACTTTTTAATCTTTCTTGGTGTGTGTTGCTTGAGCTGCCCAAATTCTGTCCTTCCCTTTAGGATTTTTTTTGATGTTTCAACTAACTATGTTTTATCACACAAAACCATATTGTTCTGTAGAGCTGTAAGTATCTGCTGTTTTGGAGAACTTTTAGGTTTTTTAATGTTCATTTCTACTGAAAGTTGTTAAAAGCTGTTCTGGTTTTTGAGTAAATGTTTAGAAATTAACATCTCTGGGTACAGTGTTGTGTTATAGAATACTTTCATTTTCCTTTCATAGTTTATGAAAATGAAAAGCTAGATTTACTTCAAGTGATAGTATTTCTGTTTTTGGAAAAGGAGGAATGTCTTCCATTCCCTTAAACAAGAGGTTACTATTTCTTTGATACTGTGACATTGCACTTGTAGCTTAATAGCAGATAAGGACACAAACTATTTGAGTCATACTTTGGGCCTCACCAGCCAGACTTAGATTCAGTAGTGCTCAAGTTTCTTAACATCATACTTTTTCAATTTCTAAGAGGTTGGTTTTTTTGCTTTGCCAGCTGGTATCCAAGTGTTATGCCTCGAACTAAGATATCATCATGATGAATTCACGTTAATGGGAAACTCCATAATGATAGACAAGCAGCTTTGTCTTTTGCGGTTTTTTTAATTGTATGAGCCATCTATTTCAGTAAGAATCTATGCTAGTTAACTTTGGATTTTCATTGTTAGTTTCAAAAAATATCGGTAATGATTTTTCTTGTATGGAGCTCAGACTTTTTTTTATTTTATTTATAGAGAAAAGAAAACGACAAAGGCAGGAAGAAGGTGAAAACAGAAGAAGGGTATGAGTTTGTTTTAGTTAATTACAATGTCTGGTAGGATTTGCCACTGCTATGTAATTGAGCATGATCTATTTCACAAAAAGTATGTCTCCAATAGTTGATGGAATGAGTTTAATCTTGCAGAATAGTCTTGGCTGGGGGAAAACTAGATGATCCTTGTGGTCCCTTCCAACCCAAACCATTCTATGAGTCTATGAAAATTTTTTTTCATATTTTAATTTTAAAAGATAAGAGGGTGATTGTGGTCACACTCCTTGGAAATTTTTGTTACTCAGTGTGTATGCCAATAGGTGTAACAAGTACTAAAAAAAGGGTCCTGATTTCTAGGATTCAGAATAATCTGAAATGGCTTATAGTCAGTCTCTTATGTTGGTACCGCTCTACTTTAAATAACTGCAGTTGCCATGTCATCATATTCACTGAGACAGGGACTGTACGTTCCTCCCAAACTTACCCATTGCTTTATCTGCTCATTGGAAAGTAATTGACACAGATTTTGGGGGGGTTTTTTTGTTGTTTTTTTTTCCCAGAAGAGGGAATTGCATTTAAGACAGAATTAATACTGTTACCACTGAATAACAAACAGAAAGTCTGATTCAAATCATACTTTGAGTACATACTGAATTGAAAGATTTGTGAAGGCAGTCAATCTGAATAAAGGGAACTTCAGTTAACGGTAGCTTTAGTTTTTCATTAATTTATAACATTTGGAGTTTATTCTAGAAAGTCACAAAGAGATAAATTTAAAGGATGCGTGCAAAAAATGAACTGACTAAAGGAAAGGAAATACTTTTTCTGCAGAACGGCAAGATAACACTGAGACTAAAACGTCTTGGCTTCTCAAACTCAGGGATACTTCAGTTCTGGATGACAGCAAATAAATACTGCATAGACCTTCTCATCCTCTTGCCTTCGTCTCATAATTTTAGAACTTGAACTTACTGTGAAAGCAAATGATAGCAAATGCATGATGCATTTAGTATACACTGAAATGATCTGACAATAAGCAATAATTTTAGTTCAACAGCAAACTCAATTTCAAATGTTACCTGTTTTTTGAGTTTGCATGTAACACTTCTTGAAACTTTTGGGGCTTTTGAGAGTGTTTATTTTTTACTGGATTGTGATTAAATGTTTGATCTTTCTGCAGCTTAGAACTGTAACATATGGCATAAATTAGCACAGTAACTTGGAGTATGTCAGTTCCTACCAATCCATAATCTGGGGTCTAGATATGAATCTAAAACATATTAATGATACTGGAGCAATTGGAGAAGTTTCTGTTGAGACATGAAGTTGTCTCCTAATAAAAGCATGAGACATTTTCTTCCTAGTATTTCATTATACTTCATACTAAAATGTTTACATACTGAAACATGATAGAATGGAAACAAAACAGTACAAGTGTAGTAAAGGTGGCCTGTCCAAATGTTTTTGTTCTGCTATCTGCATCTGGTTGTTTTACCATTCTGCCACTAGATGGAAGTAGAAATCAAGAAAAGCACCGTTCCCACCATAACTTAAAGCAGTTGAGTGAACTTTGAGTGCAGATTTAATAGGGAGTTGGTTTTCTGCAAGCCTTTTTTTCTAAAGAGCTGCTATGGTAGCCAGTTTAGTAAAGGGACATATCTTGAGTTTAAAACAGAAAAAAAATTCTTCCAGTATCAAGATACTGAACAGATTTCAAAGTATTACTTTCCTAGTCTGGTGTGATTGACCACTTAGCTCTAAATTGTGGGTCTGGAATATACCTTAATCCTACATATGCTTTTGTTGTGTTACGTTTTGCTCACAGCTTGTATTTTCTTTTTTTGTCTTTTTTTTTTTTTTCCAGGAATGGAAGGAACGGTACGGAAATAGAGATGATTCCACTAGAAACAGAGTTGTCCACACAGATCAAAAAGAATCCAGCTTCTCAGAGACCAATACCAGTAGACGTAAGCTCTGTGGGTTTTGGGGGGAGTTTGGGTGTGGTTTTCTTTTGGTTTTTTTTTAATATTTTGTGTGCACAACACTGGTTGTGTGAGTAGCTTCAGATAGATTCCTTTTTATCTTAGATGATGTGCTGGTATATTCCCTTCTGTGGGACAGTGCCATCTTGACCGTGAAAGACATCTGAAAAGACTGCAGTATTTCTTCCCATCTTCAGCACTTCAACTAGTTCTGCCGAGTCTCAATTACTTCGCTTTCTTACAGGACATATAATGATTGCAATTAGAGTAGCAATTGTCAACAAAGAGTTTCTATTTAGTATATGCCTTGAATCTTGGAGGTTTCAATCTTAAAATTTACTTCTTGTAGTTGCAAATTAACTTTCTCAGACTGGAATAATGAAATAAATAACCAACAAATGTAAAGCCAATAACGTATCACACATTGTGTATACATGTTAATTTAGTAAAACATGTTAGCAAAAAACTTTTTTATGGATGCTCTAAACTTCAAAAAAGTTGATTTTGTCAGTGTGAACATTTTTTGTGTATTTTATATGCTGTTGTAAGCTAACAAGAAGTGAGAAATGAAACTGAAAAAAAAAAGGAAAAAGGAGGAGGAGGAGGGAAGCTTTGAACATGTTTTTGAGACAACTCTGGTAGATTTCCCCTTCCTCTTTACAAAGTTGGAAACCCAGATTGCCTCTTTAAAAACAGACAAAACCAAACACAAATCCCCTCCAGCTAGCTTAAAGTGGAAAGTTGTGAAGATGAACGGATGATTGATTTAGAAGTAAAGGTTGCGTATAACTTCTCATTTACTTTGATTCTTTGCAAAGGAGATCTCATGCTACTTGAAGGTCAAAAGAAAAGTTGTAGTTACATTGCTATGGAGATAGAAATATAAAATACTGAAAACTTGAGCATGTGGCGAGATTTGGTTGAATATTGCATTTACTCCAAATCATTGCACTTACACTTTGCATGAAATACTAGCAAATGATTTTTCCGGTCTTTTAAGTTTCATCTCTCCACACACTCCAAGGTTTTCTTAGAGCAAATGAGTGTCTTTCCTTCCTTCTACCTATTCAGCACTATCAAAGTATACCCGAACAAATGGCAGGACTGAAAGAGATAGAATAGAACTCCTCCAGGATGCAGAACCTTTGGATTTTAATGCGGACTCAATTAATGATGACCCTCTTGAATCTGATTCGGGAAGGTGAGGAATCTTCTGTTATCTATAATTAAAAGATACTAATGTCTTCTGACCTATGACAGCTGTATCAGATGGTTTTATACTAATTGTTTTGTAAACAAAATTTATCATCTCCCTTAGCTCTTTTCCTTTCTTCTTTCTGTATCTTGATACTGGAACCAATTGAAACCTGAAGGTTTAAGTTTTTCAGAAATGTCTTGAGTAAGATTTGAGTTGAATATAACTTTGTATATTAGCTTAATCTGAAAAATACTGCATATAAAACCAGAAAACTGGAGAATAACCTGCATATGTAAGGTATAAGGTTTTCTCTAATTTCCTATAAGACTTTAGAAAGCTCACCTGATTTCCCTATATAAAAACCATTGTAAAGGGCTGCAGGAAGGAAAACTGAGTATTACAGGACCAGTAGTTGCAGGAATACCTCTGGCGATCAGATCTTGGTGTAAATTATAATCTGAATTTATTGAATAAACAGTCCCAGACTGTACAGTGTAGCTCTTTCTATAATAGAGAGTTCTGTGATTGTGTTGGTGTGACTGCAACACTAAATTTCCTTAGTTGTGAAAGTAGAGTATCTTATGTAACACTAAGCTCTGCTGGTGCTAAAATACAAGTAATACATTTTATGGGTGCGTTTCTTATCTAGCTAGTTATGATGTAGAACCATTTAATGATAAATAATTTTGAATTTCCTTATAAAAAGTTATAGTTTACGTTATATTTTAGCTAAAACTAGCCTACCCAATACAATAAGCATACCATCATAAATTATTTCAGCTGACTTATAGCTGTAATGTCAACAAATATATGCCAGTTTAAAAACATTCAATGAATGCTGTTAAATGACACTGCCAGGTTTTACAGGTTGATTCAGCAATGTTCATTTGTATCAACAACTAACTTGTCTAGTCTAATGACACCACATTTCAAAAGTTGGTTGCCTGTTTACATGAGAGTTGAAAGAGGAGCTAGCCTAGCAGTTCTGTCCACTGTTGACTTCTGTACAGTGTGAAAGGGATAATAGCCTACAAAATTAGAAATGTGCATATGTAATTATTTTGGAGCAATACTTTTCAAGTACAGTATCTGAAGTCTTCACACAGCTATATGGACTTCGCAGAGTGCAACATTCTGAACTTTTTCTTTAAAAAGAAAATCTGGAGGCACAGACCTTAGTTGAGCTTTTCTCTAGTAACCGGCATTTCATTTCATAGAGGTAATAAACTAAGAATAATTGCATATGAAATTCAGTTCACTTAAAAATAGCTTGTGCAACATTGATTTTTTTAAAACTATAGCTCCTGCAGTAGTTGTAGCGTTATAGCACAGTAAGAGCACTAGAGACACTAGATTCTGGCTTTCTGTCTGTTCAGGCGGAGACAAAGTGTATTGTGCTTGCATTGGAACATGTTTGTGCTTTTAAAATATTTGATCAATAATTTATGAAGCTTCTTTTCTCCCCACTAAGTATGCAGCCATTTGTTTTCATTATCTTTGATACTATATTTCTCCTAGGAATACCAAATTAGATGCTAAATCACCCAAACTACTTTTGGATGCTCTTGTGTTGTTTAGTTTCATTTTTTTAGGGGGGGAAAAAAAAGGTTCTGTTCGATTAAAAACATTCAGCTTCTTTCCTTTGTATCAGGAAACAAACTTAATTAAGACTCCCAGTATTCATATCACTGTTCTTCTTGGTCACATGAGATTTGATTTAATGACTGTGTATCAAATTCTCATGGAAATAGCAATTCAGTAGAACTTCAGATCCTATAATTCACTGAGAATTAAGGAGTAAGAGTGCAGTAAGAGTAATATGATTTCATGGGATTTTGGGGTTTTTTCCTACTTCCTTTGATACTTTTTTCATATTTAAAATAAATTCTACAGGTACCAGCCTGGTGGAAGATACCTGTCAATGTCTCGAAGCCAAATGTTTGATGATGTCTAAACTCCTCAGATGAAAAGAAAATTCAATGGAAATCTATTTCCCACTCATTGCTTGAAAAATACTGTATTTATGATATATCACTGAACGAGAATAGACCATTTTTGTTTTAAAAGAGAGTATGAAGGAACAACTCTGTATAAGCAGAAAGATTGAATGTCAGGCTGTTCTTCATAAAATCATAAAATACATGTTCCAGGAAGTAAACAGTGACTACAAAGAAGATGGAGACTCCCTTTCTACAAGAAGTCACATGGAAAAGACAGCCATTGGAATAATCTCCCCAGGGAAGCGGTGGATTCCCGCGCACTGCCCACTGTTAATCATAGAATCATAGAATGGTTTGGGTTGGAAGGGACCTCAAAGATCACCTAGTTCCAACCCCCCTGCCATGGGCAAGGACACCCTCCACCAGACTAGGTTTCCCTAAGCCTGATCCAGCCTGGCCTTGAAATCTTCCAGCAGTGTGGCCTCCACACCTTCTCTGGGAAACATGTTTCAGTGCCACACAACCCTCGCAGTAAGGGATTTCTTTCTAATATCTAATCTAAATCTCCCCTCTTTTAGTTTAAACCCATTCCACTTGTCCTATCACTCCCTGCCGTTGTAAACAGACCCTCTCTGTCTTTCCTGTTGGCCCCTTTTGGGTACTGGTAGGCCACAATTAGGTTTCCCCAGAGCCTTACCATAGAATCATTAAGGTTGGAAGAGACCTCCAGGATCATCTAGTCCAACTGTCTCCCTACCACCTATTACCAGCTAAACCATGTCACCAAGTACCACATCCAACCTTTCTTTAAACACCCCCAGGGATGGTGACTCCACCACCTCCCTGGGCAACCCGTTCCAATGCCCAACCACTCTTTCTGAGAAGAAGTTTCTCCTAATCTCCAACCTAAACCTCCCCTGGTGCAACTTGCAGCCATTCCCTCTTGTCCTGTCACTAGTTATCTGTGACGAGAGGCTGACCCCCAGCTCGCCACAACTTCCTTTCAGGTAGCTGCAGAGAGCAATAAGGTCTCCCCTGAACCTCGTCTTCTCCAGACTAAACAACCCCAGTTCCCTCAGCTGCTCATCATCAGACTTGTGCTCCAGACCCTTCACCAGTTTTGTTGCCCTTCTCTGGACATGCTCCAGG
>VWZZ01006354.1:125833-156914 GCA_013399095.1 Psophia crepitans | reverse complement strand
CTTCATGGCCCTCCTCTGGACCTGCTCCAGCAGCTCTGTGTCTTTACTCTACTGGGGACCCCAGAACTGGATGCAGTATTCCAGCTGGGGTCTCACAAGAGTGGAGTAGAGGGAAAGAATCATGTCCCTCGCCCTGCTGGCCACGCTGTTTTTGATGCAACCCAGGACATGGTTGCCTTTCTGGGCTGCTGGCACACACTGTTGGCTCATGTTGAATTTTACATCAACCAGCACCCCCAAGTCCTTCTCCTCAGGCCTGCTCATAATCCATTCTCCGCCCAGCCTTAGTTGTGCTTTGGATTGTACCAACCCACGTGTAGGACCTTGCACTTGGCCTTTTTGAACTTCATGTGGTTTGCCCGGGCCCACCTCTCAAGCCTGTCCACGTCCCTCTGGATGGCATCCCTTCCCTCCAGCATGTCGACCACACCACACAGCTTGGTGTTGTTGGCAAAATCACTGAGGGTGCACTCGATCCCACTGTCCATGTCACTGCTAAAGATGTTGAACAGTGCCGGTCCCAGTACTGACCCCTGAGTAACGCCACTCGTCATTGGTCTGCACTTGGACATTAAGCCATTGACCACAACTCATTGAGTGCGGCCATCCAGCCAGTTTCTTATCCACTGAGTGGTCCATCCATCAAATCCGTGCCTCTCCAGTTTAGAGGCAAGGATGTCATGGAGGACAGTGTCAAATGCTTTACGCAACTCCAGGTAGATGACATCAGTCACTCTTCCTTTGTTGACCAAAGCTGTAACCCCATCACAGAAGGATTTAGAAGGATTTAGTTTTGGCTGGACAGGGTGTTGCACCATCTTGTCTAGACTGTGCTTTTGCCAAGAAAGCTTGACCAGATGATCCCTGAGGTTTCTTCCCACCTGGTATTCTACTATTCTGTGAAAGTTGGTGGCATTAATTTTGGAGCAAAACGTATTGGTGAGGAAAGGGTATAATTTTTTTCTTTTTCAACATTATATGCAGATAAATGATTTTAGCATGTGTAAATAGTTGAAATTTAATATGGACCAGAGTTTCACTGTCATATGAGGATATGTGCAATACCAAGAATACATGATTGAAGATACAATGTCTGCTTAAGATTTTTACAGTTGTAATGGTTGAAAATCTTGGCACACTAATGTTTTTGTAAATGTGAAAGAAATACAATGTCAAAACTGAGTTAAATGCTGAAACATCATAATTTGCACACACCTCAGGCACGCTTCAAATTATAGAGTATTTCTTTAAAAGAAAGGAAATACATAGCATGTAGAAAATTACCGGTAAACACTTTTAATGTCCCAAAAGCCCTGGCTGCATTATTTATCTGTTTTTAAGGTGCCTGCATCTTGTAGTAAGTTGTTGCAAAAAGAATAATGCTTATTCAGTTGAATGCCATTCAAAAATGCCAATCATTAACAGTGTAAAAAAGCTTCACATTAATTTCATTGGTGTAGATATATTTTTAAACCATAGTTAGTTGAAAAAAAATTCAGATGTAATCATAAGGTAAAAGATGCGGTCAAATTCATGATATCTTTGGAAATTGGATTAATTTGAAATGTTGCTTTATTGCAGGTTGTCTTAAGTCTTTACCACTTGGAAGTTTTCCTGTATGCTTATTGCAGGCTTGTGTTGAAAACTGAAAGAACATGTTTTTATCATAAATTGTTTATCATCCTTAAAAAACAAACATCCTTTAAAGCAGTTAGGAATTAGTTATTCTGAAAAGTAAATTTTCATGAATGGTAAGTTCTAATAATTTTTAAAAATAGTCTTTGTTTTCTGAAGTAATAGTTAATGGGAATCTAACTACCTCCTGTGATTTAGTACATCACGTGTTCTAACATTAGTGATGTTTGTAATATATTGATCTGCCTGTTTTAAAACACTGACTTGTTTCTATGAAGGAGAAAAAATACACTATTTGTATAGAAATAATTATATTAATAAATTGGCAGACATAAAATAGTCGTCAGTTCTGTTCTTAGGTGAATACACTGAACAACAGCCATGCCTACATATATTCAAACTCATACAATTTCTGGTTACGTGTAAGAGAGCACTTACTCAGTTTGGGTATTTTGTGTATTATAAAAGCTTGATCAAAATCTTGTGGCTGTATCAGGGACTAGAAATTGAGAAAATGAGACTCTGTTTATTCTGATTGTTCTCTAGCAACTTTTTTAGCACCTGTTTAACTTATTTCAAATTTACTTAGAAATGCTATCTTACATTTAGCCTTATGTGAAAGGGGTTGTATATGTTCTTCCACATGAATGGTCTTAGACTTGATATTTCTATTTTTAAAATTTGTATCTCATTTAGTTGCCCGAAAGTTTATTTGTAAAAATCTTTGAATTAAATAAGGTTCTTTAACTCTTGAAATGTCACTGCAAAGGGATCTACTTCAGTGCTAATGGAAAAATTACAGAAGGAGTGTTTGTTTTTCTGAATGCGTGTGAAATATCTGTACCTAGCCCCTGCTGACTTCAGAGTTGGATTGGGCCTTCTTGAGGCCTGGTATTTTTCACCCTCTCAGAAATCAGTGGAATGGCTGGAAACAGACCTTTCAGTGGAAACTTGGTCAGGATTTTATATACAAAAGCTAACTAGTCCCTGGTGTAAGCCCTCTGTGCAGTTTCTGTTGGGATACAATATTTTGAGGATTTGCTTGTATAAATTAATGACAGTGGGATTTCAATTGCTAACATAAAAATTCTGAGTTCATTGAGGTGGGAATCCACTGACCTTTTTTTGATGTTGCAGTGAAGTAGTGGAGTAACCAGTGGCTGCTTTTTGAAAGCATGGGAATTAGAGCTTTGAAAATCTCTCAGGAGTTCTCCTCTGGGTTGCACTTGGAGATCCCTGGTGTCACATGCTCCCTGGATGCTTGATGTTTGAGTAAGGAGTTGATAAGCGAAGTCACGGTTCACCCATAGTGGTCATCGCTGACCAACAGTTACTTTTGCTGTTGTGCAGTTTTTAGGCCAATTAATCTAAAGTGTGTTTTGAAAAGTAATTACGAGTTCATATGATTAAATCTAGAAGACTTTCAATGAAGAAATATGTAGTACAACTATGAAAGAACATTGTAGAAATAAGGGATATGCCTGCACAGCATTTGCTGTGTACTTGAGCTAGTTTTAAACTAGTTTCATTACTGCTAGTACAAATAATGCAGAACTTCCTTGCGGGCTATGTGCCTAAGGATTTACCTCACTCCAGAGAGGTGGTGGATGCCACATCCCTGGAAACATTCAAGGCCAGGTTGTCCCTGAGCAACCTGATCTAGTTGAAGATGCCCCTACTCATTGCAGGGGGTTGGAACTAGATGACCTTTAAAGGTCTGTTCTGTGATTCTATGATGACTCCCAGCCAGACTGCAGCAACTCTTGATGAGTTCTTTGCTACTATAGCTCTAGTCCTAACAGTACACAGCTAAAAAAGTTAAAACTAGCTTTAATATATTTAAGCAGTGACTGTACTGTAAGCTAATGATGTTCTTGCATCACATTTGATGCTCCAGACTTGGGGATTTAAAATACAACTGCCTTGCAAACTGTGCTTTTGGGACTGAATGTTGTTGTATTTATTCTATCGTTATATTAGTGGTATTTATTTGCAGCTTAAGAATGTCAATTATGTATTTCGTTATTATTTCACTTTCTGAATTACTGAGCAGTTAGGGTATACTCCCATTTCATCACCATTTCCGCAGATTCCTCTTCGTCTGTGAACACGAAAAAAACCCAAAACACCAAAAAAGTTAACCGCCACTCAAGTTAGGTGCAAATGATTGAATATGTTCATGACAAAGATTTAAACCAGTGAAAAGAATCAATGCAAGTTTTAATGAACTTTGAAAAGCAAGAGTGAAAACAGTAGCTACTTTAATACTGTGTCAGTGTTGGATTTCTTAAAACGGTATGGATAGCGAGAAGCTATCCATAAGTCAAGTAAGTCAAACTTACTACCACTACTGTAGTTCTGTTTTTTCAGGTGTTTAAAATACACATATTCTGATATCTGTATTGGGATGTGAGTTCTTTGCACTCCGCTTAAGAAAGGTTCATCTCTTAGTGAATGAGGGAGTGTTCCTATGAGGGAAGGTAAAGGATATGCAACTTCTAGTCTGTGCTAATAATGACACTTTGGGCAAACTATGATATATTTTATTATTTAGGTACAATAGCACGTTAAGAAAAAAACTGCTGTAACTTACGCTACTGGAAAAATCATGGTATATAATCTGCCTTTATTTTGCAATCAAGCACTTGTAAAAGTCATTAAGAGTATTAATGGGAATGGCAGATAGCTGCTGTCTTTTAATATTTATTCTTGCTATTTTAAAACATAACTATGATGATGATTTTTACGTATGAAGTAGTAAAAAATTTATTACTCTGATTTTTGGCAATGAGGATAATTTGTATTTTATTAAATTTATCGTACAATACTGTAAATGTTACATGAAAAATACTTTATTTTGTTCCAGTTTTCATTATTGCTGTAATTACTTGTAATCTGAGGGGCATTTACAATACCAAGCAGAGATCACTTTATGAAGGAAAACGTTTTATGAGACTTCTAAAAGAAATTTGACCTATTCATTACAGATGAATTTGTGCATCTTGATAATTAACAAAAACACTACTTTTTGTTAATACTGTTCTGTTAATTTTTTGTCTCCTAGCTTGTAATTTTTCTTTAAAATTCAGAAAATTGTTAATTTTTTTTCAGAGCAACTTATTTGTGAATATCGTAATCTTTCTGAAACTTTTACATTCCTTTTTCCTAATGGTCTCTGCAGGAATATGTACTGCTTCATGGCAGTTCTCTAATGCTAGCTGTGCCTCTAAGTAGTCTAGTCTGAAGCTGAGACACTCCTACACCATTTGATTATGTTAACAGAAACTCAGCATTCCTAGCAAAAAAAAGCACCTTGAACTAGATCCCTTTCTAATACATTAATTGCGGTCATTGATTATGTGGCATTATGTTTGGTATCTTCTGTTTCAGTCATATGGTAAGCGTAATCAGGTTCGTTCTTTGTTTCTATTAAAATGCACTGGAATGTATTCCTCAGCACGATTTTGTGTGTGTGTTCTAGTTGTAATTGGCAGGCAATAATAATATGCAACTTCCGTTATTTCTTCAGGATGATGTTGTTATATTTGACATATTCTGGTGATTTATAATAGATAGCTATCACTGTAGGAACTAATTACTTTCTGTAGAAATGCTTTATGTTTCTATAGAGGTATCTGGAAGATAAGGGAATTCATTTGTAAGTATAGGTTTAGTAGTAGATGATCTTCATTCTCCCATGTCTATCACGATAGGCTGTAGGAGTGCTGCTGATGGGTAGACTTCTTTTGCCTTATGATACAAGTATGTGTGCATAATACCTTGTTTTGAAATTCACTGAGTTATAATTTTTTCTCTCTAGTGTTCTAAATTATTCTTGTACTACTGGATATATTTTTGAAATGTGTGTTAAAATATCTAGTCAAATAGTTAAGTTGGCATGAAATAAATAATTTCTGCAATGCATTTTCCCTGGTGTATTTTAGATATTTATACTTCTCTGAAGTGTTTTTGATAGTCATCTTTTAGAGAAATGTGACCTATTTCTTTTTTCCACATAGAAGTTTGTGTACTTTAGAAGACAATCCAACCTTGTTTTGGTCATCATTTGCATCTTTAAAGCAGATTTAAAAGGGAGATTGAGAAGAAGCTTGAGTACTTGGATGTCTTGTTGTCAGAGTCCAGGGATGAGACTTGGCCCTGCCCTTCGGGCTGGTACCTTTTAATGACAGCTCACCCCAACGGCAGAAGCACAAGCTGCTTCTGCAAATGCAGGGAGATAGGAAAGCACAGCCAGGCTAGCTGAGGATGTTAGCGTCCTGGAGGAAGCCTGTGAGAATCCTCTGTGTTCGTGGGGCTGACTGGGCACTGGGTATTTTTGTGGGCATAAGGTGGCGTTGAAGTAGGGCTCCTACACCTCTCCCTCCTTTGCATAAGCAGTCAAACTAGGACACAGTTCCTTCTAGATGTTCCTGACCATTGCTGAGAATAGAGGCAAGGGACTGGACTGGTTCCGCTACAGCTGGGAGGAGACAGGCAAAGTGAAGGAGTTGATAACTCTCACTGCTTGCGTATTTATCGCTCTTGTCTTCCCTCCAAAAAAAAAAAAAAGTGAAGGAAGAAGAGAAATATTTTTTTTTAATTTAAGTATTTTATTGTCTGTACAGCTACAGTGGCAGGGTGTGTGGTTAGGTCGGTTTGGTTTTTTTTCATTCTGATCAAGTGGCATTTTTCTTGAGAGATACAGAAATCTTCTGGATATTGTAAATCGAAAAGCCCTACCCTGGAGCCAAGTAATAATTCCTCTTTTTAGGACATGAGAATATTTATAATGACTAAGCCTGGTTGATTCCTATATTTGATTATTTGTTGTCTCACAAAATCGCAGACTGGCAGGTGTTGGAAGGGACCTCTGGAGATCATCTAGTCCAGCCCCTCTGCTAGAGCAGGATCACCCAGAGCAGCTCGCACAGGATCACATTCAGCCAAGTTTTGAATCTTTCCAGAGAAGGAGACTCCGCACCCTCTCTGGGCAGCCCGTCCCACTGCTCGGTCACCCTCAGCGTGAAGAAGTTTTTCCTCATGTTCAGATGGGCTTCCTGTGTTCCAGTTTGTGCCCATTGCCCCTTTTGCTGTCACTGGGCACCTCTAAGAAGTGTCTGGCCCTTTCCTCTAGACACCCACACTTCAGGTATTTATAAGCATTGATCAGATCCCCTCTCAGTCTTCTCCAGGCTGAACAGACCCAGCTCTCTCAGCTTTTCCTCATATGAGAGATGCTCCAGCCCCCTCATCATCTCTGTAGCCCTCCGCTGGAGTCTCCCCACCAGTTCCCTGTCTGTCTTCAACTGAGGACCCCAGAACTGGACACAGAACTCCAGATGCAGCCTCACCAGGGCAGAGTAGAGAGGGAGGATAACCCCCCTCGACCTGCTGGCCATGCTCTTCTCAATGCACCCCAGGTACCACTGGGCTTCTCGGTCACGAGGGAACATTGCTGGCTCCTGTATTTAATCTGCAACTGCCATTTTAAGTGAGTTGCAGAAAAGATCTTGCACACTCAAGACCAGTCTGCACCATCGCCACAGTAGGAATGTCTTTGCACTGTTAGTAAAGACTTCTCCTGTCATACCCTTTTATGGGACTGTCGCCCTCTCCCTGTTGCACTGCCAAGTGTTTTTTCTGGATCTTCTTGTTAGGTTTTTTTAATATATGTGGGTTCAGAATAACGTAGTAAATGAATGATGCATGCAGATATTAAAGATAAGTAACAGTTCAGTGGACCATGCTGAGCCATCGATCATAATCCAGTGAATGGCATTTTCCCTCTTCACAGGAGGAGAGGTAGGAGTAACAGAGAGATCTTCTGTGTATGTCTTTTTTTTTTTTTTTCCCAGAGATTATTTGGATGCTAAGTTCAGCATAGTTAACCAGCCACACTCTTCCTCCAGACTTACTGTGGTAAGTAGCTACTGTAAGCTTAACAGTAATACAGTTCAGAGGATAGGAGTTGGCCTGTATTAAACACTAGTTTTCCATTACTAATTGTCAGATTTTTATTTGCTCAGAGCACAATATAAATTCTGTTGTTTAATTGTCAGCAGTTGCTAATAAAACTCACTCAGCACACAAGGACCTTTCAAGTCTTTTGAAATCACATTTGACTGGCTGTGAGTTGTCAGGGTTGTGAATTAAATTTGCCTTGCCCTTCTCACTTCACCTCTGCCCACACAGTGCCACGGTGTGCCTGCTGCAGTGTGTTGTTTGTTCATCCTCATCTTGGCTCTGCATACTGTGATAAGGATTTTAACCCTTTCTCTTCATAAACATCCTGTCTTTTGCATCATCTCCTTAGGCGTTGGTTCATTACACACCATTGCCTTCAGGATTTTGAGAGCTTTATCAAGAAGCCGAAGATGGTCAGGATCCAACTTGGACAGAAGACACAGTTTTTCTTCCCGTCTTGGGGCACGTGACCTGAGCTGCAAAGATTCAGCTCATAAACAGAGGTCAGGTATTGGAGTGGTTTATGAATGTGGGTTATGCATAAACACAAGAAAAGCTCTTGGGTTCCTTCCACAGAAACAGCTTATCTGGGTAAAGGTGTTTGTTTTGAGTCGCTCAGTCAACATCAAAGAAAGGTGTAACTGAGGCAGTGCTTAGACATGCTCTGTGGACACCCGATAAGCGTTTGAAATCCAAGTGAGCACTTACAGTTAAACAGTTCACTGCCAAATGAAATAATTTCCAAAGCTTAGGAAAGGTTATCTGTCCTGAGTAAACTTTACAGAGGCTGGATGCTGATGGGAATTTTTCTTGTGTGTTCTGTGTTCCTCTTGTCCCCGGGAGGCTGGCTCCTTCCATAAGCCATAGTACTCCTGTAAAAACATCATGCTTTTTGTTTTGGAAGATTTTGCTGTTTTTAATCTGTGGGAATCGAGAAGAAGATGCAAAAGCAGTGTACTACTACGTCACGTTTCAGTGAGCAAGGAGCAGCCTTCAAGCCCAGGTTTCACAAATAACTAACAAGTCTATTGCAAGAGGCCGGCACTCGCGGCAGCCGGCATGGCACAGCATCACCCCCTTCAGACTGCACGTGGGCCGTTTGCGTGGAAGGGGATGAGGCAAAGTGAACCCAGGGCAGAGAGAGATGGGACAAAGGAAGTGGGTTGAGAGGCAAAGCAAAGCGTGGGAGGGTATCTGAGTGCTGGTGACAAGGAAGGTGTGATCTCTGCCTGCTCCTGGGGTAAGCTTACACCTTTTGCTGCTTACAGCCTCACCTCAAATTTTCTGTAGGAAATGTGATAGCAACATGCTAATGGCTGGCCCCCAAGGTCTAAAAGTAAGTAGCTTTGACTGCAGAGCAGTGATAAAAGCCTGTGTTGGGCTCCGTACTTGTGCAAACACACCGTGTAGCTTTTGCCTCTGTAGTTCAGGCACCTAGCCTGGACACAAGGCCTGAAGTGAAGAGTCCCCGCACAAAAGTGAAAGGAGGGAGGGAGTTGGGAGAGAGAGTGAGAATGTGAGCAAGCGTGGTGCAATTCAGAGCTCCACAATAAAGGCATGCCTCATGTTACTGCCTCTCAGAGGCAGTTCAGTGGTGGGTTGGGGAGATGTAGGCAGTTGGTGTCAGGCTTTCTGGACTAATACTTAAAAACATCTTGTCAGCTCTGAACAATAAATATTGCAGAGACTGGCTGCAGGCTTGAGCAGGTTTGAATGCTGATGTGCTGTGATGCGATAGCCAAGCTGGTGCAGTACAGCACAGCTGGGGTCTGCAGGCTCAGGGGAGTAGGTGGCAGGGCCTGTCCTGTGTACCCACAGAGGTGGGAGCCCCCTGCTAAAGGGGGCAACAGCATGGACAGTGACCACTGTCCCCTTTTGTCAGTTCTGAGTGATTTGGAACAAATTTAGAGCTAGAAACCTTAAAAACCCTCCCAGAAAATGGGGTGGATGTGCTTCCTGTTTAAGCAAACATCTGTTGAAATGCTGCAGCAATGTAATGAGAAGTTCAGCCATCATTTATCAGGAACAGTAATTACCATTGAGCCTTAGAAGTTAAGACCTTGACTCTCCTCTTGCTGAAATGAGCAGTACCAGACCATGTCTTAACAGTTCCCAGAGAAATAACCATGTTAGAGATTGTCTGAATGCAGTACTATATTTGAATAAAGAATAAATATGAAACTAATCTTTAAACAAGCTATATATTCTAGCTCTTGGAGTCCAGAGATAGTTGATCCTCTTGGGGGTCCAAGCTGTAATTTTCACAGTCACAGTGTGGCTATTTAATCATAGAAAGGTTTGGATTGGAAGGGACCTCAAAGATCATGTAGTTCTACCCGCCCCCCCCGCCATGGGCACGGACACCCTCCACTAGACCAGGTTGTCCGAAGCCCCATCCAGCCTGGCCTTCAACACTTCCAGGGATGGGGCCTCTACAGCTTCTCTGGGCAACCTGTGTCAGTGCCTCACTACCCTCATTGAGAATTTTTTCCTAATACGTCATCTAAATCTACCTTATTTTAGTTTAAAGCCATTACCCCTTGTCCCATCACTCCATGGCCTTGTAAACAGCCCCTCTCCAGCTTTCCTGTAGGCCCCTTTAGGCAATGGAAGGCCACAATTAGGTCTCCCCGGAGCCTTCACTTCTCCGGGCTGAACAAGCCCAACTCTCTCAGCCTGTCCTCATAGGAGAGGTGTTCCTTTGATCATCAATTTGAGCTCATCAACCACAGGGCAAGATGACACTTCACATTAACTTTGGGCTAGATAGGGTAAACCAGATCTCCTCCAGAAGAGCATGTTCAGCAACAAGTCTGAGGGTAACTGGCCCAATGTCACAATTAAAAAAAACAAAAAAACTCGAGCTTTTAATTTTTGCTATGAAGTCTTTTAGCACTTGCAGAGTGCAATAAAACATGTCGGTGAAACAATTCTTCAGTTCCAACAGTACCAATGTTGGATTCAAGTTATTTCATTGGATACTTACACTCTTGGGATGTTTTTTCTTAGTTCTGTTACTTTAAAAGAGGAACCCCAAAAGTCTCTGCTATCTGCCACTCTGACTTCTGCCATGCAATCAGGAAGGACAGTAGCAAGTGTTACCCTACTCATATACAGAAGGTCAGATTTGCATTAGATTTGATTTTTTCATCTTTGGTGATACTTTCAAATTTGGTCTGTTCCCAACTTTCTGCTGTTTCTGATCAAAAAGGCCAAAATCTCTTCTTCATATGACTCCAGAAGTCCACAGATAAGTTCAAGTGAAATACTAAGACATGAGACATAGAACTGTCCATCCCAGCTTGTAGCATGCTAGCAGTAGGGAACTCTGTTAGAGACCACACCTTCATTTTTCTACAGCAGAGCAGGAAGGATTAAAAGCACCAACCATATTATACCAAACTTCTCCTTCAAGAAATTGAGGTCTTTGAGTATAGTATTAGTATGCCTGTTGATTCATAAAACTCAGGTAAAAGCTGAACATCATCTATTTTTATTGCAGAAAAAGCAAGATTTTATCTGGGTTCTGTTGTTTTTGAGCATTTTAATTGCTACTTCCTTGTCAGGACAGATAAGGATCATCAAGTCAAATCCCTGGCTCCGCACAGCACTAGCCCAATCAGAGCAGATGACTGAGAGTGTTGTCCAGATTCTTCTTGAACTCAGCCAAGCTCGGTGCGGTGACCACTGCCCTGGGAAGCCTGTTCCAGGGCCCCACCACCCTCTTGGTGAAGAACCTTTTCCTGATCTCCAGCCTAACCCTCCCCTGTCGAAGTTCCATGCCGTTCCCTCGGGTTCTATCGCTGGTCACCAGAGGGAGGAGATCAGCGCCTGCCCCTTCGCTCCCCCTCGTGAGGAAGCTGTAGGGTGCCATGAGGTCTGCCCTCATTCTCCTCCAGGCTGAACAAGACCAGGGACTTCAGCCTCTCCTCATACATCTTCCTCTCTAGACCCTTCACCATCCTTGTTGCCCTGTAGTTTAGAAGTTAACTAATTTGGTTAACTTCTCAATTAATGCTGGTGAAAAAAATTAACAAAGTGTATTAATATTTCAGTCCAGAAAAAAGAAATCCTTGATGCGTGTTACCCCTGAAATTCTTACTCGTAAGATGGGATTGCTTTCAGAGCATCCTTAAATAGAAAGAGCATGTACCTTGTTTTAGCAGCATCCCTGTCAGCTTTATCTATGACTGTCCACTCCAAAGCTGTCTCTTCCCATCCCACACCACAGGACACCCTTTTGGGCTGCTTGTTGTTTAGCTCGTGAGGACAGGAAACTATGCGTTGATTTTTCAAGAGATCAGAGTTAAGATAAGCATTGCAGTGCCTGAAATAGCCTCAGCATTCAAGTGAGGCCAAGTCCTGCCTCCGAGGAAACCATGGCAGCGTTGAAAAATTCTAGGTAACAGAATATGGCAGTAGGCAAAATCTATGTATCTAGCTAGCTATCCTCATCACCCAAAGCACTTTATGAAAAGGTTGCTTATCATAGCTCCAGACTCATCAAATCTCTGAGCTTGGACTAATGATCCCTTCATCTTCCTCATCAACTGAAGGGCCTGTCCTCAGAGTAGTCACCCAAGTTTTACACTGACTCTGGAACAAAATTTGGGGAAGACTAGAGTGGAATTCACCAAGACGATTTCCTTCCCCTCCCCTTACCTTGCAACAGTGAAGGACTGGACTGAGCTCTTAGCATGGACAGGAGGAGTTCAGTGTTTGTTCTGGTTTGGATCTGAGTTGTGACAATTCAGAATAGCCGGGTGTCAGGAACCCCTAACTCAGCACATTGTTTTTTTCTAGGAATCTTCTCTACTGGGAAAGTTCCTGGGCTAGAGAGACAATGAGTTTAAGTGCTTTGTAAACTTTGCAAAGGAAGCCTTGTACCACCCGAATTCCTCCAGCGCACTCTCTGACTTCTGAGTTAAACATTAAGGTAGGGGACTGGTGCCTTACCCATGCCATACACAGAAGATTTCTGACACTGACGACCAGGGATGTCCCCACCAAAAAAACAAAACCTTGACAGAAAATGTCGCACTGCCTAAATAAGAGATGCATTGTGTTTTGTGCTTCCTTTTGTTTCCACCTGCCTCAGTTTGGCTAACAGCCATATGCTGAAGTTTGGTGAGAACTATGCTGATGTGAATTTCATGACTATAAATGTTTTGTATTTTATTCAAAGCACAAGAACTACCAGGAAAATCCCTGGATTTGAAACTGCAGGAGTTAATTCTATGAACGTGTTTATCAAAAGTCTCTTTTATCTTGCAGCATTAGCTTTGCCTAGAAATAACATGGTCAACTGCATATGCCTGGAGAAGGGCGAGAGAACTCCCACTGAATGAGCTTTGCAGCCATACTTCATTATTTAAAGCCTACTGTTTAAGAAGCTGCTGTCTAGGACTGAGGAATGCTGATGTGCTTTGCAGATGATACAAGCTGCTTAAGGAACTGTACACAGAAATCACTAAAACTGTGTACCTGCCCTCCCCAAACCTGTCAGCGTTGCTGGCAAACTGTTCTTTATATTAATTAGGCAGTCCTGCACCAAAATACCTGGTACCATGGTAAGGATTGGACTACTCCTATTTTACCTGCATGATGTTTCAAATATTTTTATTGCAAAGACATTTTTAACATACAGCCTTTAACTCACCCTCCGTTCCTTTTTTATTTTTAGACTCTTCGGAGGCAGAAATTAACCTTTTCCTCAAAAAAAGAGGAATGAGTAACACTTGTTTTTTAACAGCTCTGGGGAAAAAGGAAGCAAAGAATTTATTCTGATTGGGATCCCGGTTGTGAAAATGACAGTCAGACAACAGCTAGATGTCAGTCCGGCACCAAACCTCTTCAAAAAATCCACTGGCCATGGGTAAGCCTCTGTGTCCTCATCCTCCCAATTTACCAACTTTGTCCCGAACTAAGAAACAGGCACTGATCTGTGCTGTGTGGTGACAAATCCTCCAAGATAAACTTGGAGCCCCAAATTTCCCAAATTTTTTTGTTTGTTTGTTTGTTTTTTACTCCGCTCTCATGAGATCCTGCCTGGAGTACTGATTTCAGGTCTGAGGCCCCCAACCTAAGGACATAGAGTTGTTGGAGTGAGTCCACAGGAGTCCATGAAGACGGTAAGAGAGTTGGACCACCTCTCCTATGAGGACAGGCTGAGAGAGCTGGGCTTGCTCAGCCTGGAGAGAGCGTGTTCAGCTCCAGGAATACCTAATAGCAGCCTTCCAGTGCCTGAAGGAGCCTACAGGAAAGCCAGAGAGGGACTGTTTAAAAGGGCATGGAGTGATGGTACAAGGGCTAATGGCCTTAAGCTGAGTGAGGGAAGATTTAGATTACGTATTAGAAAGAAATTCTCACTGTGAGGGTGAGGCCCTGGCACAGGGTGCCCAGAGAAGCTGTGGCTGCCCCCTCCCTGGCAGTGTTGAGGGCCAGCTTGGATGGGGCTTTGGGCACCCTGGTCTAGTGGAGGGTGTCCCTGCCCATGTGGCAGAGGGTTGGTGCTAGATGAAAGCCAATGGCATCCTGGGATGCATTAGAAGGGCTGTGGTCAGTAGGTCGAGGGAGGTCCTCCTCCCCCTCTATTCTGCATTGGTGAGGCCGCATCTGGAATATTGAGTCCAGTTCTGGGCCCCTCAGCTTAAGAAGGATAGGGAACTGCTAGAGAGAGTCCAGCGCAGAGCCACTAAGATGATCAAGGGAGTGGAACATCTCCCTTATGAGGAAAGGCTGAGGGAGCTGGGTCTCTTTAGCTTGAAGAAGAGGAGGCTGAGGGGTGACCTCATCAATGTTTATAAATATGTTAGGAGTGAGTGTCGGGAAGATGGAGCCAGGCTCTTCTCAGCCTCACTAAGCGATAGGACAAGGGGCACCGGGTGCAAATTGGAGCATAGGAGGTTCCGAGTTAATGTAAGGAAAAACTTTTTCACCGTGAGGGTGACAGAGCACTGGAACAGGCTGCCCAGAGAGGTTGTGGAGTCTCCTTCTCTGGAGACATTCAAAACCCGACTGGACGTGTTCTTGAGTGATGTGCTCTAGGTGGCCCTGCCTTGGCGGGGAGGGGTTGGACTAGATGATCTTTCGAGGTCCCTTTGAACCCTTGTGATTCTGTGATTCTGTGATCTTTGAGGTCCCTTCCAAACCAAACCATTCTATGATTGCCGAGGAGGTTTGGTTCCTTATAGGCAAGCAAGCACTGCGGTGATAGTGCGGTTAGGACTGTTTACCTGATGTTTGTGTCAAAACATTGCTGAAATCAGCCAAAGCAGCTTCAGGACTCTGCTCCCACTTTCTTTCTCGATGCTACATGCTATGCTGGTGATGGCTGGACAGGACTGTGCCAGGTCAGGCAGTGTGGGCAGGGAGGGACACCAGGTGACATCAGACGAAGAGCTGGACTTGCAAGCCAAAGATGCTGCTTGTCAGAGCTTCGTGGCCAAGGAAGCTGTGGTGAGTAACATGCAGCGTAGCACTGCAGCCTCTGTCCTTGGCAGAAGCAACAGATGTTGTAGTAAATGCACCGTTATTAAAGCTTACATAATAGTTACAGTACTAGTGTAATTAGGACTCACATTATTCTTGTAATATTCTGTTCTGGGAAACGTTTTGTTGCTTTTTGTTGTTACTGTGTGAGCTGGGTTTTTGTTTTGTTTTTTGGGTTTTGTTTTTTTTTTTGCTTGGCTTCATCGAAACAGCCATCGTTGGTGTCATCCAGATCGTATGACTGTTTGTACAAAAACTTGTGAGGTTTCATCCATCAGAAGATAATGACTTCCTCCTGTAGATAACAAACATGCCAGATTATGCAATTTCTGGGTAGATAATGTTAACAAATTCTCGTTAGCATTATCTGGTCTCAAACGCAGGAATGGTGTGTCAGAAGCACAGCAGTATTTGCAGTCTGGTTGCTCGTTCATACAGCTCAGCTACATAAACCCATTTGAGACAATTTGACCAACTTGGTTTTAAAAAAGACAAGTCTGCAGGCAGAAAAATTAATTTACAAACATTTAACTGCTGATGCCTGCCACTATCCTAGCTTTGCTGCTGTGTAAATGACTGCTTCCTGGTTCCTGCTGGTGGTTTGTGCTGTGACAGGGTCCCCATCAACATCAGTGTCCGTAGTGCAGCTGCACAGTGCGACACAGAGTAAGAACATTAGCTAGTGTAGATGGTCACGGCCCAGGTAACTAACTTCAGGGAGAGGTATGGATACTGGATGCTTCATCTCTATTGCATCGGATGTAACTGCACGCATTAAATGCCACCTTTCGAAAATTGTCAGGAACTTTGCTAGGGAGTGAAATTACAACTTGACTAGTGGAGAAGGTCTCGAAACAAAGGAGGGTCTATAACACATAACTTGGCCTGTGGAGCTAGAAGAGTTTTGGGAATCCTGCTACCATTTCTGCAGTACTGTGTGGGCCTACTCTGCGTTTTCATGTTGGATGTCCTCTCTAGCATGTGCCCGCAGAAGTGTGCCACCGTACAGTGATCCTTGGTCCCTTCCTACACAAGCCACATAGGTCAAGACTGCACTGGGCAAGGTGGGGTCATGAATGATTGCCTGGTAGCTGTGGTCTCCGACTCCTGGTGGCACTCCTACCTAACCTGCAGCAGGACAAGAGCACCTGGGTTATGGAAGAAAAGCTTGTGTGCATTTTGGGGGAGATTAACAAAACTTTTTTTTTTCCCCAGCAGTTGATAAATTAGAGGGCAGACAGGAGGAGGACAAAGCTTGCTGGTGTGAAGGAAAGGATATGTCACACCTTAGGCATATTTCCTCACAAGTTGGACGTGAGGATCTTTGCTGGAAGATCTGAATAGCTGATACCAAATCTGCTGGGCACAACAAAGACATGCTTTCACCACTATTTAAAATTGTTCTTGATTATATGCTCAACAGAGATCAAGGGTCAAGTGAGTGCTATGCACAAAGACAAAGACAACACTACCCTGCAGCCAGTATGGAGAGAGCCATCACCTGCATAACTTCCCAGCTAAGAAAAAACCCACCATTCCATTCCAAGGGTAATACTTGGAAAGAAGGAAAGCAGTCTCACTGCTGGGACAGACCTCAAGTCTGTGGATGTGAAAATAATGACACAGAACGTAACAGTAAAACTTCCTGGTAATGTAGTTTCCAGCTGGCACCATGCATAACATACCTCAGAAAGATCAGGAGTGATGTTAGAGAGTGCCTTTTGGCTCCTTGTTAGGAGCTGAATTTGAAGAAGTTCCCACACCCAGCTTTCTTCTCTTCTGTTATGCTCAAGGTCTTGTTTATGGACATAAAGAAAAACATCTTACATGTAAGTAAAGCCAAGAATTTATTATCAATTGAAATCTGAAGTGTCTATTATTGCTAGTCCAAATCTAATTAGTATAGAAAAAGAAAAAATAATAATAACAACACAGTTAAAATACTTCAATAGACAGAATAGTGTCAGTAATAATACAGTTAAAATTATAACACTCACCTCCTAGTTTTAATCCATTTTCTAGGGATTATGTTGTTCCCCTTGGTTGTTCCTCTGGGTCTTAAAGTCATCATCTTCAGTCTGCAGAATGATTTAACACTAAACCTTCAGCTTCTGGTGGCCTTTCTTGGGAATATTACCACACTGGATCTACTTGAGGTCATTTGTCTGCATTTCCTCATGTGCATTTCTTTTTCTCGCTGGCGTGCAGCTCCATGTTACAGCTGAATTTACTATATGTAGGGTATTTCATGTGTGTCAGAGGCTATTTCTTTGTTCTCTCAGCTACCCCTAAACCCGATTTTGTCCAGCTGCAGATCTGCATTTCTTTAACTGGCCACTGATGAGGAGCTGTGGGGTCTCCAATGCCAAGCCTGTGCCCCAGCTTTTATCATTTCATGCCTGTACTGCTCGGTGCTGCATCCTGTTTCCCCTTCTCAAGGCCTCTGCAATTTTACCAGTATTTCTCAACCCAGTATTGTATTAGTCATAAACATCTCATTATACATAGAATTAATACTTGTAACTGCCATCTATATGAAACTGCCCATACAAAGATAAACAAAATTAAAACAAATTACTATGTGCTGTTCAGTTAGAGAAACTGCTGTCACAGGAAGAAATACACAGGAGGTAGTAAGCAGATGGAACTTGTTTTACATGCACTCCTTCATGTGAATTCTTTTTTAAAAAAGGACTTTTAAAGTAAGATCTGTTTGGCTGAAACATTTAATGCCATCATTAAAGTGAAAGAAAGTGACAGAACAGTGTAAAAGGACAACTTTAATTTGATTTCCAAAACTGCCATGTGGGAGAAAGGACCTCTAGGCCTGAGATCGTATGCAGGGAAGGGAAGGGAGTTCTGAAGGGAATTACTAAGGGGAATTCTCTGTATTTCATTCCATGTGAAGAGGCATGAAAAAACCCCAAAATTTTAAAACTAGGGCAGATGTTTTGGGTTTTAATTTCGCACATCAAAATCTAGAGGGGAAAGAGAAGCTTCTTCATGTTCCGTTGTTTCAACGATGGCTGGCTGGCAGTGTACATGGGGTAAGATCCACACTGGAGCCAGAGCACTCAGGGTTTTTCAGAACTGAACATTATGATTTACCTGAAACTGTGTTGCAGAAACCTTTTTCACCAGAAACTTCAAATGTCTTTTTGCCTTAATTTACAGTGAAAAGCAAACATAGGGTTGCCTTTGAAAGGGAATGTCAATGATACACTTCTCACCTGCCAGCAGACTTGTTGCCCCCTGTCACCTCAAAATTAAAGAGTCATAAGGATGTGATTTTTCACAAAAACGAAAATGAGGTCTGAGCTACAAGGGCTGCAGCATCTGAGAATGTTATTTAGGTCTCACTGATATCTGAAAAGCACTGGTTTTGCTGCTAAACCCCAGAGAAAGTGGGGTTTGGCAGTTTCTCCTAGTCAGTGTTTACAAAACCACAGAAGTTCACAAGCTGTAGCTGGAGTCTCCTGTCTCAGTGGTCTGCTTCCTCCAGTAATGAAGAGCATGCCTAGACTGGATGCTGGAGGGTTATGCTGGAAAAAACAATCCAAAAGCCAAACCATAGGGAGCCAGAGGATAGTGGAGAAGAAACCTGTCTTTGTCTTTATCCCATATGCATGCCCTGAGAGAGCTGTGGGCTCAGATCAGGAGTCCAGGCAGATCCCGTATATCTCTGCTGAGTGTTACGAACGTCTGTGAGAGCCTTACTCTCCTGGAAGCTTTGGAAGAAACAGACACCTAACTCCCTTGGGCTTGCCCGCAGCGTGTCAAAGGCACCTGTGCCCCTCCACTGTTTAGGCAGGGAATGCATGCACTTATTTTAAGAGACACACTTTCCCAGGGACCTAAAATTTAGAGACTTATTAAGGTGCACCAGCTGCTGAGTAGATTTAATTCCACCAAGGCTAAAAAGTAGCATCCTGAGAAAGATGTGTCTGATGATCTAGTCTAGAATTACAAACTTGTAAGTCTGACTTCTAGACTAGGCAAACAGGAAGAAACTAGTAAAGGAGGAGTGTGCTTAGACTTTTAATTCCTTCTGTTCTTCTTGTGCATGTTCATCTGTGCTATGCAGGCACTCAAGTCAGTTGCCAGCAGGGCTGCTTTTGGCTGGAAAGTGTTAGGGCCACCCCATTCCCGTCCTTCTCCTCAAGCTTTGGTCATGAGTCCCAGCAAACCTGGGTTAAAGCCCTTGTCACGAGGTTGGCAAGCCTGTTAGCAGAGACACTCTTGCTGGACTTTACCAACCATATCACCCCTTGCCCTCCAATACTCATTCATCAGGATGCCTCAAAATCTGAACAGCTGCTTGCAACACCAGACGCGACCTACACACTATGACCAGAGTGCTTGTGGTATTTGTTACCATGAGGTTTTCACAAGGGCCAAATGTGTTAATGGACTCGAGGGACTAGAGAAACTCATAGAGAACAGCTCTGTAGGTGCAGCTTCCACTGCAGGAACCCATGAAATGGCTGGTTGCTGGAGGGTGGATGGGGAAGGAGAACTCTATAAGCCTGTCTGGTGCTCATAGCCCAGCAACGGCTGCTGGCCATTGTGGGGATTAAGAGACTGAGACAGCAGACCTTTGGGCTGACCCAAACAAACTGTTTTTTAACTTCAAATGTTCTTACAATGCTGTGATTCTGTAGCACGGGCAGCTAGAGAGTGGTTCAGTTGCCTAAATGCCAGAATCTGGTACCTTTGTGTGTTCTGCCATCCCCTCAGCTCCTCTCCCAGGAGAGGTCAGGTAAGTCCTTTGTAGTTCTATGCAGATACCTGTGGTGTCCTTGGTAGTTAAAATGTACATAAGTACGTAGGTTTGGCCTCCTACTGTTTCTGAGACCAGGTCAGAATTGGGGGGGGTGGGGGGGGGAGGTGTGTGTCTTTGAACAGCGGTACTTTTGAAGGAATTGAAAGTTCAGTGGTGGTTACAAGACGCAAGGTTTTGGGTACTACAGCATTAGGAGAGGGTAAATGCCAGTACTTGGCATTAATCTGTTTTGAGATCTGGCCCTGGTTGTTTAGTCTGCTGACTCATCCCCATCTGCTCTTCACAACCAGAGAAACAAAATTTTCACTGAGGCAACAGCAGCTCATATGCCAAGGTGGCACCATCTCAAGGTTCAACATGTGCACAGGAGTCTGACAACAGCTAATCCTTCTGGGTGACAAAAGTAACTTCTGAAGTGAGCAGGCCATGGAGAGAAGGGAATTTAGGACATCACTAAGATCTGTGGACTGATGGCGTACCACCACTGTGTTGATGGGCAGAGTGAATGAGAAGGTGGCTATTGGGGTAGGCAGTCCTGAATTGTGCTGCCATGTTGAGCGTGCCCTGATAGGGAAAAGCATCTGGCTCCTGTGCCACCAGCAAGTTTCTGGAGACAGGAACCAAAACAGTTCCTGGTAATTTGCAGAGAAAGGTCTGGAGGACAGCAGCAAAAAAGGCGTCCTATTTGTGGTTATTTTAGAAATGGTACCACACAAACTGAAATAATAGCTGCCGTCAGACAGGCTCTACGAGTTGTCAAGCAAAGCATTCCTCTCACTGGCAACTAACACAGCTTCTCCTCGCCGCAGACTCCAGTGATTCCTGCAGCCAGTGCTTTGCCCAAGTCCTAGAAGAGCCTCTGCCATCCCCTGTACAGCTACCAACATTGCTGCTTTAGCGCCTTTTGCCCTCTTGCCAAATTGTGCCTGCATGATCCCATATACCTGTAAAAATCCACATTTCAGAGGGCTGGGACATCAAAAAATGATCAAGACTTCCCCTCTTGGCATGTACCTATGCCAAGAGTAGAGAACTCACAACCACTCTTCTTCCCCCCAGCCTGCTACGCCACCTTGTTATGATGGTCTTTAGGGAGGCCTCCCTGAGGAGCAGCTAACCAAAATCATCTCCTCTCTGGTTTTGGCTCGCTTCTCTTCGCTCTTTTCACTGAGGACAGATTGTTCTGATTTCCACTGCAGCGAGCTCCAAACCGTTTCCATGCCCTTCCTTACCGCCTCCTCTCTGCAGTGATCCAGCACAGCTTTTCAGCATTGTCCCGTCCCACTCGGTGGGTGTAAGGGAGAGGTAGTTCTTTAATTCTCTGTGCAGTAATCAGGAGTAATGACAATTACTCTAGAGGTTTAAACAAACTACAAATTTACTTAAAACTCATCAGAACTACAAAAGATAGAGGCTTGGCAAAGGTTTTAGCAACACTTAAAACTCAGTGGAATCACGAGGGACAACGGCCTAGCAAAAGTTGTGACGAGATTACCTTAATGTGCTGAAAATGAAGGTAAAGACGAAGAGAGAGGAAAAGAAAGAGATAGAAAGAAAGATAAGAGATATCACCACCCTGGGTCCAGCGGTCATCTTTGCTCATAGTTGTGGTCCTCAGGTGGCGGGCGCGCACACCAAAAGCTCATGTTTTCCCCTTTTTATATCTCAAAGTGCCCTGGCCATAGGCGGGGGGTTGTCATCACTGAGCAGTTGCAGTATGAGCTCAGGAATGTTCCAGAAATGAGTCGGTGGGTTATGGGGGTCTTGGGGGCTCTCACTGACTCTCCCCCCCCATCTCGAGGCTGAGTGAGCTGTGGCCCCTCGTACGCACAGGAGGCAGATGGGTTTTGTCAGCATGTTTCAGGGAGAGGGGTAGGGGCTCACAAGATGGCATCCTGCTTTCCCAGGCTCTGTCCTTGGTCACGACAGTTGTTTGCCGCATTCCCTCGTTATTGATTTATCCCTGCTTGGGTCAAGATAGACATTTGGGACATTCACTTGTTATCAGAGCCTTACAAGCATCAGTAAGTATTTGATCCTACTAAATGCTGGGTCCATTTAACTTTTCTTCTCTGGAGGAAGGAGAGAGGGGGGGTGAGCACAGAAGTTTCTCATGCATGTCAGTCCTCCATTGCATTGATTGACTGTGGTTGACAGAAGCCCATCAATATTTTTGAAAAATGTGAATCATAATTAAAACCCTCTACATTAAGTTTTTTCCACTTTGCATAAAATCGTTTAAAGTTTTATTATTACAATGTGCAGGATAAAAATAATGCATTTTTTATAAACATTTGTTGCTCTATTTCTTAAAAAGCTGGTGTATCTAGTGGTTTCTTTTTTTCGTTCTCCAACTGAAAACAGATTTGTGGTAGATTTGCAGGAAAAAATATTTCAAAATAACTACACCTTTTTCTGGAATGCTCCTGATCTCAAATCGCCTTAAAAATTTGTCAAGCGACACATGCCTTTTACAGTAGACATAATGTTAAAAAAAAAAAATCTGTTTGTGCTTCTGCAGAGTGAGGGGAAATGCAAGGTAAGACAAGGTAAAGGTAAGGAATGCTGAAGATGGGTAGATGAGCAGAGCGGTCCATCAGGCAGGCACTGCTGGCACTGTGCACTGTCCGGGATAGGAAAGTCCATCTGCCCCGAGGGATGAGCTGAGGGTCACTGCTGTGGGGTCAGACCCACATGGAGAAACTGGGCTGCATCTCTGTTATGGGCAGGGCAGAGGACTGTCCCCAGCAGGCACACTGGATGTGACCACCCTCTTTGGAAGCATTCCAGTAGCAGGGGCATAGTTTGCCCTCTGCTAGTTGGTTCTGGCTCTGGAGAACAATCATGAACAGAACTGATTTCAGCTGGATAACTACAGACCACACAAGGAGACAGCATTTTCTGGATGTAAAAGCATTTTATTGGGATGGGGAGTTTAAGTGGACTGTTGCTTGGTTTATAATGGGAATACTTTTCCCTTGACAGTATTACTTACCATGAAGGTGTCTTTTTTGATGTATGTGAAAATTTCTCAATTTTAATGAGAGAAGAAACCCCAAAGGTTTATCCTGTAAAATTAGTCTTCTTTGGTGTATAGTTTTCTGATGCTTTTTTTAACCTGTAATTTAATTGTATTGAAAATTAAACACTATGCTGATTCCCCTACCAAGTCTGAGCAGATGTGTTCATACTTACGCTTCTCACTGCTGGAGAACCTCCCAACAGTGATGGTCACAGATGGCACATTAAGAAACAATGCTAGTGCATGTAAACTATGGCAAAATACCCAGTTGCTTCTCTCCTTTCTTTAGACATAATGTTAAAAAAAAAAAGAAAGGTACCTTATAAGGTATACCTTCTCTCCTGCCTAAATTCAACAAGATATCTCAATTTTTGGAAACTGAAATTGACAAGATCTCAGTCTCTCTCATGAGTGTATAGATCATGTTAGATCTAATAAGGTTTTTTTCTTAGTAGATTAAACCCAGTGCTGAACCACAAACTGAGCAGATAGTTCAGGCTGTTCAGACTGAACACATCCAAAAATCGAACAAGTATGTATTCAGAGCTAGAAAAGGAGGAGGAAAAATTCCAGAGTTCTGATGAAATCTCTCGCCCCTTTCTGATAAATTCTGAACTCACTGAGCTCTGCTTACAGCTTTATACACAGTAACAAAGCAAGTATAATCAAATAAATGTAATCGCATCTTGATGCAACCTGAGACACCTGAAAGCACGTTAATAATTGTTCAGATTCATGAGTCATTAACCAGCTCAGACAAGGCACAGCCCATTTCTCAGAGATTGCTAACGCTGGACTGACCACCACATGTGTAGGTGTATGCCTGGGGTCACTGGCAGAGAGCAGCAAAGGCAGCTGAGTATCCAGATGTTAAATTAACAACTTATTTTGCATTCAAGAGCCTGTCCGTGCTGTTACAGTCTCCACGCACACCTCTGAAAGGCAACGCAGATTCTGCATCTGAAGGATTGCTTTTCTGAGGTGGGATGCTGAATTTCAAGGACCAAGTTGTTGTTCAGTGAAAATTATTTCTCCAGTCTCAGTGCCTCCGTTTTGCCTTTGCAGTGTGCGCTGGCGACAGCAGGGGCTGCTCCTCCAGCGTCGGCAGCCCAGCTCATATTCGGAGCCCCTTATCTCTTCTGTATTCCCAGGAGGCCTCTGGAGATCAATTCACAAAACAAAGACAGCAGATGGGGGGATGTTACATTGTCAGAAAGTCAATATTTTTGAATCACTGAATGATTAAATAAGCATTGTTTCCTGCTTGTGCATTAATGTACAATCGGTTGCCAGATGGGAGATATAAAGCATATATGAAGTCTTGCACAAGCTACATTTCAGTACCAGGAAGTACCTGTCGATGAAAGATAAGCAGCCTGCCAGGATGCAAATGTTATTACTCTAGTAATTGCCTAAAAGCATTTTCTGCTCACCAGGAAACTATGCACGTATTCCTCCTTGCTCGGTGTTTTATCCACGGGCAGAACCTGGCTCCTGCGCCATTCCCACACGCTGTGCCGCTGACTTGCAGGAGCTTCTGTTGCCATCAGCCCTGACCCCATGTGTCCGGCTTGAGGCTGCTGGAGAGGGCCGGGGAGCGGCACACGGGTGTTGTTCACCCCCAAGGAGCCTATCAACACACCAGTTCCTTCTCAGAGGGTAAAACTATGTTACTGATAATGTTTGTGACCTTCTGCAGAGTGAGTTGTTATTAGCTGTGTCTAGACAGAGAACAATTTTTCCTCATCATATGGGTGTTTAACCTTTTCAGTTTTCTTCTTGCTGCAAACGAACATAATCTCAGTGTTTCCCCAGAGGCTCCCACCATCGAGTCTTCAAAATGGCAATTAACCATGAGGAAAAAAAAAATACACCGGCAACTTGGTTTTTGTGAAGCAGAATCAACAGGCTTGTACTCATTTTCTCCTACTGCGCTTTGAGTAAAGGATTGAATCAGCAACATTTTTCAACCCTATCGACTAAGGAGCAGAGAAACGTTATCAAAACACATCCATGCCCAATGCTGGCACAGCAGCGCTGCACCCTCCTGCGGGCATCCTCGGGCGTCTCGGTGAGGGGCAGCACGAGGTGTTTCTCGCTCCCCCCTGTGTGGGCAGAGAGGAGGAAGGAGGCATTGATTTAAAAAGAGGTTAAATAAAAGGACTCTTGCAACCCAGCTGCAATCGCCACGGGAAGCAGTGTAATTGCAGGTTGGGCCAGCCGCAGCCACCAGTGTCACCTTGGAGACTGGCTGGTAAACTCCAGGCCTCCCCAAAAAGGGGGGGGGCAAGGCAGCGGGGTGTGTAAACAAGTAAAACGAGATGGACAAGGAAGCTCTGCGGTGAGCCGACAGCCCTGCATCCCCTCTGCTTGCCATCTAAGGCCTGTGGAAGCCTGGGAGCAGGGAGGCAGGTGGGGCACAACGCCGTCCCAGCCCCCCAACACCTCCCAAGTCCTGGGTGGAAGCCCCAGGTGCAGGATAGCATTGCAGGTAAAGAATTTTCTCTCTTGTTGGCTTGCAGTGAGCTTCTCCTATCAGTTGAGCTTGCAGCTCAGCCAGGAGTAGGTTTTCTTTAATATACAGGTATCATTTTATATATATGTATGTTTTTTTTTTAAAAAGGGCAAAATATATATGCAAAATAGCAAGAGTAGTAATGCCCCACCTGCCAAAAGACGTGAGTTGGATGGTGCTGGTGATGGTGGAGAGGCAGAGGGGTGGCTGCAAACTGCTATGGAGGGGTCAGGACGCCAGTTTTTTAGGGAGGTGTTTAGATGGTTGCCAAGTATTGATGCAGTTTTCATGCTTTTAATATTTTAATGAAATTACTAGGAAAAAAACAAAGGTGTGCAATTGGTTTAGGCTACTTAACCCATTCCCACACTCTGAGATCAAGGGTAGTGGATGACTGGTGATAGTTTCTATCAGCCACAGTGGGGTGGTTTCCTGGATTTTCAGAGGAAGCTCTTGAGCTCAGCAGAAGGGTAATGTATAAACGAATGCTGCTGAGCAGTAACGTAACTTAGATTAAATTCGGCTCTTTCCAAGTTTAAGCTTCAGACTTAAGGGATCTGGTTGCTGAACAGCCTAAGGTTTTTCTGGAAAAACCCAGCCTTTCAGGTTTTATATTTGTTAAGGAGAAATGCAGTCATTTCTTTTCAGCCTGCACAACACAGCATTGCCCATAGAAACAAACAGTGCTAAGAATGCGGTACTGCTCACAGCCCAGGCTGTTAAGCAAAACAAAACTCTTCAGTGATCACAAATAAACTAAACCAGCCCCTTTTTCATTTTACTGTGGGAGATAACTGATGACCTTTGAAGAGATATAAGAATTAAAAACATGCAAAATGATAGTTATGACCTTTTCTTGGGTGAAACACTGATACTTCCACCATTGCTCTGATTCAGAATCTGTTTTCTTACAGATATTTTCTCACAGTACAGTGAGCGCAGTCCTTCAACAGGAACCCTGGGAAGGGTTTACCTCTAGCTTGAACTCTCAGCCAGCTGAAGTAGGGAAGTGGTAGGCATGTCACTGTGTACCAGGCTCATGTCTACTATGGTTTATAATTATTTGCTTTTATGAATGTGTTGAATATATAGAAAGGACTCTCAAATGCGTACTGCTGTGTGACACAGGAAGCCAGGTCATGTTTAAGAGGCTTTTGTGTAACATGTCATTTAAGTACAATCTCTTTAGGAACAGACTTTAATTGCTCAGTTTTATATAACACTATGGTGTTGGTAATTTTGTTATTAAACATTACAGAGAATGTAAATTTGCAAAGAGCAGCAGAAATATTTACTGTTAGTGTTTTTAACCATAGTGCATGGGGAAGTAAATAGCAGTATCTCTGTCTGTGGCATTAATAAGATTATTAGAGATCTCTGTCTCAGCTCAGAAGGAATACTGGAAAAAATTGGAAAATTTCAGGAGCAACAGCAGAATTATATAGCAAATGGAAACTTATTTTACAGAGAGAGTCCTAAGCTCTAATTATTACTTAGCCAAAGAGGGTTTAGAGGGGACCTTCAACTGTTTGCATCTAGGCAAATGCAAATTACTCTTTAATCTGGTAAGAGAATGTAAAATGGCATCTGAGGATGGGGGTAATTCATGTTAAGAGCAAAGAACGTATTTTAAAAAGAAAATGATTCAATACTGGAACTTAGCCTAGAGATGGCGAGTTCTCAGCTGGAAATGGTTCTAGGTGTAGAAGTAAACTGCGTATTTACTGCGGAGGTAACTGAGGACTGGCCAGTTTCAGTGGCTTTTATTGAGGTACAGGAGATTGTAATAGATACTGGATCAGGTGATCCCTCCCGAGCCTCAATTCACGAATCTCGCTGCAACGATTATTTGACGTGCATTGCAGTATACTGTAATTGCCTCCACTGAACCTGAGGCAGAGCTGCTACCCTCTTTGGATGGTGTGTGTTTGTGTACATATTTGCAGCGCGCAGCGAATTACGTCATCATTGGTCTCAGGTTATGTTTGCATAGCATTTCTAGATGTATATAAATACATAACATAGTACAGAGACATGCTGCATATTGCTATGCAGGTGTTACACACTGTGTATAGATACATAGGCATTGTGTATATATATATATACACACATAAAAGCTATAATACATAAGTATATTAATCAAAATGTAGTTTGCACTGTGTTTATGTAACCTCACTACATTTTATATTCTTGCCAGCTAAATATCTCCCCTTAAGGACAGGTCATTGTTTGCAGAAAACATTGACAACTGCTGATCTCACATAGCTGTAAGGTCTTTCTGGTCACTTGTTAATGAGTTCCCAGGAGAACGTTGCTCATTCTGGCTGAAGCAAAGGCTGAAATGGTCTCTGTTTTACCATGCTGGACTTCGGCAATATGCTAGTACTGAAACCCTTTTGGAGGAGCAAAAACATTTTGGTTTTTTGTTTTTCCAAGCCTAGCTGATGTTTACTGAAGGGGTTGCAAATATCAATGCACGTGACCTTACCAGCTGCTACAGCCAAGGCTACACAAGGATTGGAGGAGAGTAGTCGAGATGAAACACTTTAGTTCCTTGTTTCTCAGAAGCATTCTCTAACTGTTTCAGTTCATACTGTTACATGTGCAACGATAATGAGATTGGAAATGCATCATGCACTGACAATACCTCCTCATAGAGCTGCCCATCTCCTTCACCTCCCCATCCCTGAGCGCCGTTAGCAGAGCACCGAGTGCTTTTTGAGCAGAGCTCTGCTGTAACTCAGACCAACCTTTCCATGTCTCTCACACACTGTGGCCTTGTCCTGTGATGCTTTTAAACACTGGAAGATATTTTGGGGGCCTTTGTGTTCTGCAGACCCAGACATCCAGACCCTGAGCATGTGCCCCTGAAACATCATCATGGGCATGGGCAGCCCTCGTGTTTCTAGCACCAGGCACGAATATTCCCTTTGTGAAATGGAGCGACCCTCTGCCAGCCTGTGTGTGCTGCTCTTGGTGGTGTTACCGCAGTGCTGCAAGTCCATACGCTGGTTTTCCCACTTTTTATTCCATTGTCTTCCTCTGAGGGAAGCTGGAAGGCATATGTGCCTGCTGGCAGTGTCCTGAAATCCTGGGGTGTTAAATACTAAATTAATTTTTCTTCAGTTGATTTAAAATACCACAAATTTTCATCCATATGCGAGGTCAGGTCTTAGATGATCACCATTGCTCAGATGTGCAATGACATCTCCTTGCTCCAGAGAATTAGGACTACAGTGGAACAAAAGCAAAAATAAGGAGAAGGTCCTCACTCAAGACAATTTCTACTCTCGCAGCTCTACCTGTGGGGGAATGCTAACCGCAAACCTGGCCAGGCTGAGGAGGCTCAGCCGGGCTGCCGGCAGTGCCCTCCTGGGTGTGTCCACCAGTTTTCACTGTGTTTGTACACTGTAGGCAGCAAATTCTTAACTGCACTCTCATATTTGCATCTAGGTTAATGACAGGGTGGTTGGCTGAGCAATGCCAATGGTGAATGGAGTGAAATCCAACTGGCGACCAGTCGCGAGTGGTGTTCCCCAGGGGTTGGTGTTGGGGCCCATCCTCTTCAACATCTTTGTTGACGATGTGGATGAGGGAATTGAGGGTACCCTCAGTAAATTTGCAGACGACGCCAAGCTGGGGGGAAGTGTTGATCTGCCGGAGGGTAGGATGGCTCTGCAGAGGGACCTGGACAGGTTGGATCGCTAGGCAGAAGCCAATGGGATGAGGTTCAATGTGCCCAAGTGCCGGGTCCTGCACTTTGGCCACAACAACCCCAGGCAGCGCTACAGGCTGGGGGCGGGGTGGCTGGAAAGCTGTGCAGAGGAAAAGGACCTGGGGGTGTTGGTCGATGCTCGCCTGGACATGAGCCGGCAGTGTGCCCAGGTGGCCAAGAAGGCCAGTGGCATCCTGACTAGTATCAGGAATAGTGTGGCCAGCAGGAGCAGGGACGTGATCGTCCCCCTGTACTCAGTCCTGGTGAGGCCGCACCTCGAGTACTGTGTCCAGTTTTGGGCCCCTCACCACAAGAAAGACATCGAGGCCCTGGAGCGTGTCCAGAGAAGGGCAGCGAAGCTGGTGAAGGGTCTGGAGCACAGGTCTTATGAGGAGCAGCTGAGGGAACTGGGACTGTTTAGTCTGGAGAAGAGGCGGCTGAGGAGAGAGCTTATTGCCCTCTACAGCTACCTGAAAGGAAGTTGTGGTGAGCTGGGGGTCAGCCTCGTCTCGCAGATAACTAGTGACAGGACAAGGGGAAATGGCTGCAAGTTGCGCCAGGGAAGGTTCAGGTTGGAGATGAGGAGAAGGTTTTTCTCGGAAAGGGTGGTCGGGCATTGGAACGGGTTGCCCAGGGAGGTGGTGGAGTCACCATCCCTGAGGGTGTTTAAGGAAAGGTTGGATGTGGTACTTAGGGGTACTTAGTTTAGTGGGGAATGGGTGGCAGGGAGATGGTTGGACTAGGTGATCCTTGAGGTCTCTTCCAATCTTAATGATTCTATGCTTCTCTGATTCTATGATTGAGGGTTGGTGGCCCATATTGACAATTTTCCCTTCTGATACAAGCATATAAAGAAAAGGAAATATAAGGTCAAAACGAATCCTCATGAGACAGTTGCCAGCACCTTGAAAGTGAGGGATTTGGGATGCTCCATATATTAAGACAGGTTTCAGCACTCTGCCTTGTGTGTGTGAATCCATGCCATACGAGCACTTTGGTCCTCCAGATGCCGGGCACAGCAAGACATGACCGAGAGATGGCAATCCAGGCCAAAAGAAACCTGTCCAAAACCACTGACCCTGTAGAAAGACTTCGTCTGCAGTGTTTAGCAAGGGGATCTGCAGGCATCAAAGGTCTGGGCAGGTAAGTCTGAGAAGTCAAATCCATTATTCAACCCAATAATTTTAGCTGCAAGAGGCTCACAGGTTGAGAAAGGACCAAAACTTGAGTTTCTTGGTTCCAATGCAAATGCCACAATCCACGGATCCTGGGCTTGGGGCTCCTGTGTTTTGGGAGACTGAACTGACCTGCTTGCCTGTTGAAGGACCAAGGACTGTGAGGCGTTCAGAGGAAGGTGCTTACTTGAGACCTAGAATAACTCCTGCCAGGGAGAGAGGGAGAACATAAAACATAGCTCTCTCTCTGTGGTTTTTTCTACAGTTAACTTCAGTATCTCAATACCGAGGATTTTGTGTTTCCTTTCCTTTTGGGTATGATTCCCTTGTGTGTAATTGTCTATTAGCTGTCTAGTTTATGGGAAGCATCTAAATTCCTTCTGCAGTCACCCTGAGAGTGTGGGTTACCTCACCCCTAGGAAAGGGGAGCTGCACCACAGCCTGAAACCCCTCCCAGGTCCCAAAACCCACAAAGGGATCCTAGGTTACCAGCTGGAACTTCATCTGCATACCCAACTTTTAGTTGGTTCAATGTATAATGTAGGAAGACTCCTTCAGTTAACGCAGCCTTACCACAATTAACTTCAGGCACACAATCTAAGCAAGTCATCTCTGCTGTCAGTAAGTGTGGATTGGGTTTTTTTTGGTTTTTTTCCCCACCTTTTGTTTCTTTGGTTGGTTGGTTTTGTTGTTTTCTGGTGTTTGTTTGGGTTTTTTGGTTTTTTTTTTTTTGTTTTTTTTTTTTTTTTTTTTTTTTTTATAAGCCTGTTCAAGGGGGACA
>VWZZ01006354.1:105332-125811 GCA_013399095.1 Psophia crepitans | reverse complement strand
TTTTTTTTTTGTTTTTTTTTTGTTTTTTTTTTTCTCAGAAGACTGTACAAGGGGGAAATGATATCTCAGTAAGGTGTCCCTGTGCTCTGACACTGTTTTAGACCACTGCAGTATTCTCCAAGTTTTCATATGCATTCTCCTCAAATTGCACATTTTCCACAGAGTATTTCGGATTATGGATGATGACAACAGCAGGACCCTTGATTTCAAAGAGTTTGTGAAAGGATTAAATGATTATGCTATGATGATAGACAAGGAAGAAGCACAAGAGATTTTCCGGATATTTGATAAAGATGGCAGTGGAACAATTGATTTTGATGAATTTCTTGTTACACTGAGAGTAAGTCTGGGTATTTATGTTATTACTGCTTTAAATGAGGAAAAAGCCTCTGTTCGTCATTATCTGAACAGAAAACACAGCTCTGTTGTTCACCTTAGTAATTAGCAAAATCTACAGCTCTATTTAAAAAGTCAGTAACTCTTGAGAAAATACTCTTAATTCCATCTAAATATGCTAATGGGGAAAATCACACTAAACAACACCTCTGTGGATAAGAGTGCTCAGAAGCCAACGTGTCTTTGCGATTTATTGGCAATCATATAAACATAGAATCATAGAACGGTTTGGGTTGGAAGGGACCTCAAAGATTGTCTAGTTCCAACCCCCCTGTCGTTGGCAGGGACACCTTCCACTAGACCAGGTTGCGCAAAGCCCCATCCAACCTGGACTTCAACACTGCCAGGGAGGGGGCAGCCACAGCTTCTCTGGGCAACCTGTTCCAGTGCCTCACCACCCTCACGATGAAGGATTTTGTCCTAACATCTAATCTAAATCTCCCCTCCTTCAGCTTAAAGCCATTCCCCCTTGTCCTATCACTATTTGCCCTTGTAAACAACCCCTCTCCAGCTTTTCTGTAGGCCCTTTCAGGTACTGGAAGGCCACAATTCAGTTTTCCCAGAGCCTTTTCTTCTCTAGGCTGAACAAGCCCAACTCTTTCAGCCCATCCTTGTAGGAGAGGTGCTACAGCCCTCTGATCAACTTTGTGGCCTCCTCTGGACTTGCTCCAGCAACTCCATGTCTTTCTTGTACTGGGGACCCCAGAGCTGGATGCAGTTCTCCAGGTGGGGTCTCACAAGAGCATAGTAGAGGGGCAGAATCACCTCCCTTGACCTGCTGACCACACTGTTTTTGATGCAGCCCAGGACACGGTTGGCTTTCTGGGCTGCCAGCGCACGTTGCTGGGTCATGGTGAGCTTTTCATCAACCAGCAGCTTCAGGTCCTTCTCCTCAGGGCTGCTCTCAATCCACTCTCAGCCAAGCCTGTAGTAAGGCGTAAGACTCCTCAGGAATAGAATAGACTATACTAGACTATACTTGACTAAACTAGAACGAAATGCTGGAAATAAATGGTTGTTGCATTTCTTTAATGAATTGCTACCTAGATTCCTATATTGCGGTTCAGGTACCTATGTGATTCAGCCCCTTAATCTCACTTCTTTGTCTGTCATTTTATGACACATCTCCTTACAACATGAGCTAATCCAGCGGTGGCTTTCTCTAATCAACAACAGTGTGACTGATTTTGGTTGGAGCCTCTTTGCCCTGTTGAAGTCTAAACAGTTAAGAAAGAAAATTTTTGGTGCTTAGAGTATTTAGTAATTTCTTGTTAGAAATATTTAAAATGAGTAGAATAGAAAAGTGGTTTAGGTAGCATTTTCTCTCTTATTGTCCATTTACTGTCATATACATAGACACTATTTGAATAGTCTCCATCACACTGCTTTTTTGGTTATGTACTGCCCTTCCTAGCTCATGGACAGTGTAGACTGTCAGCAGTTTGTTGTCCCAAGTGCCCTGAAATAGTTTTACTATTAACAACAGCAGTTACTTTTATTGGGAAGTGGGCAAGTAGCTGGCAGAAATGAAATGACTCTGTTAAATATTTCTTTACAGCCTCCCATGTCAAATGCAAGAAAAGAGATCATCATGCAGGCATTTAGGAAGTTAGATAAAACTGGCGATGGTATCGTAACGATTGAAGACTTACGAGGGGTGTATAATGCAAAGCATCATCCCAAATACCAAAACGGAGATTGGACAGAAGATCAAGTTTTTAGGGCCTTTCTGGATAATTTTGATTCACCCTATGACAAAGATGGAAAGGTAAGTGAAACATCTAAAGTTAAACCATGAAATCATCTTGTGACTCAGCATTTGACTCAAATTATTAAATGTGGGAGTGACTGCAGTACCAAATGTGCATTTGCATCACATTTATGGAGGACAGTAAAATGTATGCATAACGTCTGCGTAGGACTGACTGTTGGCTCAGCTTGCTTATGAGTTTGGAGGCAAAGAGGCTCTGCAGGAGGACATGAGATTACATTTACTGGCTTGTAGCCTTGATGCTCTAATTTCATAGTTTACTCAAGTCTATCTTCAGACTAACCCACACAATTGCCAATTTTCAAGATGCACATAAATATGAGGATTTTTCACTTCTTAGAACAATAAATACCAGGATCCAGTTCAAAAGCAGCTTCCCTGATATGTGAAATACTTTACAGTTAGTGCTTCTCCAGCATGTGTAATTACTGAGACACTTGACTTGGAAATCACTCCATAATAGAGATAGATTTATACACAGAGAGTTGGAAGGAGGCTGGGGTTAGGAGGGCTGCCACCAGCCGTATACTCTGAGAAGCTGCTAGCTGGGGCAGTGCTGGGAGCCCTTCCAGCCCTTCACCTCCACTCTCTGGTGCAGGTGGAAAGTCTGGGTACCTTCTGTGATGGACTTCTTAAGCATCTGCTTTGTAACTATTTCCGACCTAAGCATGCTTTGTTTCCCCTTGTTATGTATATGCAAACTTCTTTGGTCTTAACTTAAACATGTCTGACCAGCTCAGAGCAGTCATGGATCTCCGCTCTTCACATGGAGATATTCTCAGTCCAAGCTGTTAATAGTAACAAATTAGATAAGGTCTCATCAGCACTTTGTGGAATGTCTTTAATACTTTGCACATCTGAGGTTGCACCCGGGTTTTCATGGCTGCACCACACTGGTGACTCCTACCTGTCTAATGCCTGGCTACAACACCCAGATCCTCCACTTGCTTTGTTTCCAACAGGCTCTCAGTTTGTAGGCAGGTAATGGTTTTAATTCCATTTAGGCATACTTTGCACTCGGTAGAGCTGAATTTCATCCCTTTTTCTGTCGTGTCATCGTTAGAGGTACCAGCTGCGTGGGTTGTCCTCATCCTTCTCTGCAGCAGTGAAGTCTAGCAAACCTCAAGCAAAATATTCCTGCTTCTTGTGCAGCAGTTATACATGAACAAATAGAATGAGTCCCCAAAATGACCCTTGACAAGTTCAGTGCCTTGTACCTCATGAATGCTGCAGTGTTTGAGCTAATAGGAAAGTTAACTCTTAGCACCCACCTCTTCTTCAGCAATTCTAATGTTACTCCACCCGATTACACTTTCTTCTGAGAACTGACTGTGACTTTCCTGTCCCCAAGTCAGAGGTCACTAATGACACTGGTATGAGCTGAGAATCTAAAACATTTTTAGCAGAAATGACTCAATGCATCTGCCAGAAAGGTCCTCTTCACCATCACCTTGCCGGGTGCATCTGAAGCAGGCAGGGTCAGCACAGTTTGTGATGGTGGGCAGCCTACAGGAACCGTTTCTCCCAGTTGTCACATTTTACTTAGCTCTCAAATGCACAATGCAGTAGGAGGAAATATTTTTCTGTGTACTGTTTATTCAAAGAATGACCTATATGATTCAAGAGTTAAGGCATCACAACAAACATGTACTGTTTGTATCTGCTAATCTGATTTTTTTTTTTAATAATGGACATTTTAAGACTTTTTCAACCTCAAAATACCCATGAAAGATATTCAAAACTCTTGGGTATTTGAAAGAATGTTTGCTTCTTTAAGTGAGACCTTTTCAGAGCAATGATATTTCCTCTGTAATGAATGGATATAAAGCTCTTAGCTGTCTCTGGGTTGCACCAGGAACCCCATCCACTTATATTAATAATAATGCAAATAACCAGGTTATAATGTCCCTGGAAAAATTGCATTAAAACATTTGTCGTCTTGGGCAGCACTGGTTTTGACTTCAGTTCCTGGTAAGGTTAGTTTAACTCTACATGTTTCATTTCTATCCAAGTGTTCCTGGAGGACAAGAGCTCTTAAATTTTCAGCGTCTTCATTCTTCCTGTTGGATTTCTTTTCACTAGCAACAACATGAAATAACAGGTGTTAAGTTTCATTTAGAGTCCTTCTCAATGTGTGCTTTTGACTTACCATAGCATTAAAAAAATAAAAGTTCATTCTCCTGTTTTAAATCCTTCTGTCTCAGGTCACAACAGAAGAATTCATGAACTACTATGCAGGAGTCAGCGCTTCAATAGACACAGATGTCTATTTTATCATCATGATGAAGAACGCTTGGAAACTCTGATCATATGACTAAAGGAGCAAGACTTTACTTCCACCTTTTGTAGGTTCCCAAGATTAAGTGCATGCACAACAACACACTCGTTTACAGCTTCCAGTAACTGTGCCAGTTACAGTCAATCTGCAGAAATAATTACCAGATGCTTCAGTAGGCTCAGCCTCAGGGGATCGGAGCATAATCAGAGAGCATATCTGGCATCCAGCCACTCAGCAGATCTGTCCCTTTTCTCCCTGCATCCCTGACGTGTCTTGTCTTTTCTGACATGAGCTGCTCCTTTCTTCTCATACAACTGCAGTAGATCCCTGTGGCTGCTGAACGTATCCCCTCCTCCTGCATTAGACACAGCTCTGTTTGACAGAGAATGCAAGAGGAGGAAACCAAAATATTCTGGAAGGGTGGTGGTCTGTGGTAGACTGTTACAAAGATGAGGAAACATCCCAGGAGGGTCACATAGCCCTCTCACCTGTAGCACTGCAGCATCTCTTGGCTTCTTGGGTCTCACTTGTGGAATGGAGCAACTGCTCAGCTCACTGCTGGGAACATGTGAGTTCCCTGTGCTGGGAGGCTGGAGGGAGAAACAAATCAAGAAGGAAGACATGGACGAGAATAAATGCAAAATACCCTTGAAAGCCCTGCTTTCTCCCCAGCTTACCACTCAGAATACAGGCATCTTTCCTGTGCGTGCCTTGTTTCAAGCCTCTGTGGGCCTGCTTAGGGCTTTTTTCCCCGCTTTGTTTTATTTCTTTTTGTACTGTGAAATGATCTCACTAATATTTTTCTTTAAAGGGCATACATGTGTTACAGTATTTTCTTCTCACTGTTCCTGGAACATTTACTGGTCTGGTAGCTGTTGGCTGTACACACCTACGCTGAAAGTTGCTTACTGCTTTTTGTATTTATACTGGTTTCTGACCAAGCTGTGACTTCAGGGAACTTTCTGGGAACTCAAGAACTTGTAACTTTCTTGTCTTGTCATGATCTGTTTCTGATGCTGAAAAAAGGATGGGAACCTGCCCTCCTGGTCACACCAATGAGCCTGTCTCAGTTCTGAGATCTGTCCTTTCCCCGTACAGAGGGTGGGGAAATAGAGCACAAAGGAAACTGTAAAAAGAAAAAAAAAAGAAAAAAGAAGAAGGGGTATTCTGTCTAATTATTATTGCCTTGATTCCTTTTCATTTTGTCTTCTTCTTTCTGCTTCTCTTGCATCGTTGTGCTGCTCTTCCAGACTGAGATGCCGCTGCTGTAGCAAAGGGTGAATGGCTCGTGTACGGCAGCATTTGCTCCATTTCAGGCTGGCAGTCAGCTACAAGCGGTATACGCTTATAGACTTGATTTTCAAAAGAGCTTGACTAGTGAAGTCTCAACTCTTACTTAGCCTGGGCTAGTAACAGTTCAAACACTGAAATCCTGCTCTGGTCCTGTGCAAACTCTGCTTTCGATTTGTCCAGACATGATCTCAGTACAAGCAATAGCTGCTTGCAATTCCTTAGTAAAGGGTATGCAAACTCAATTATTCTCTTTGTTCTGTAAGCCTCCAGAAACTTACCTACTGGATGACACTGGAAACCAGTGGAAGGAGTCTCTCTATGATTGCCGTCGATCTGAGAGGAACCTTTACTTACTGCGATGCCACTGAAGTACCAACATACCGTATATGAAAACCAAACTCAAACAGAGGCTGTACATGTCCTGGCAGCTTGCGTATAACCCATTTCTTTCTCATTTATTAATTGGCTCCACAACAGGGTGTCATGTTATCTGTCTTCTGTGTTTCAAATAAAAGTAATGTGAATGGACTGTGGGAAACACAAAATGAAGCAGCGATTTCCTCCTGACATGCTATCTCATGTCTTCAGACCCCACAGTGATCTGTTGTGCTGACATTTAATCAAGAACCGTGGAAGTTTGAATCTGAATAGATGCAGTTAGTTTGTACTCTCAGTTCTAACCCCTTACAATTTTACCTAATCCAAAATGCAATATACCTTTTCGGAATGGAGGAGTGGGAACCTTAGACAGAGCCTGTGATGGCTGGGGAAAGGTCAGTGCACCAGGGTGAGATTTCTGCACCGAGCCTGACGAACAGGGTTGTGTGTAGAGTCCTGAAGGACATGAGCCAGGAGAGCTCAAACCCTCTTGTCCTGGTGGGGTGGCTCGGTACCCACCCTGCAGGTGAGAGCCACAGCTGATGCACCCCTGGCACCCTCAGAGTGGCTCCTGACATCTTGGGTCTGCCTGTGTGCACGTCATTGCTCACTGGGTATGTTTCTCAGCGCCAGGAAGACATTTTTCACAATGCAGTCATTTAAAAATGTGTACGGAGCGTGTTTCCAAGGGCTGATTTCAGATTCCTTTGAAGTCAGTGGCGATGTTTCCTTTCACTTCTGTGGGAACAGAGACAGAGTTGCTCCTGGAGCAATCTGAGTAAAAACTGGTAACTGCAGAAAAGGTACAGTGCTTTCAGGAGAAATAAATGATCTGGGAAAGAACAACGTGATTTTTCACTTGTAATCAGATGCCATAGAACACAAATTGGAATCTGTGCTGTAAGTAATAGAATTTGATTAATATGCGTGCATATTTGTGGAACAAGCACAGGCATTGCATTGCTTGCTAGGTAGGAAAATCTCTGCTAGGAGACATGCAGCCCGGATGAGACCCTGGGCACACACACCTGAGATTCAGTGGAAACACACCGCAGAGGTTAAAGGCGAGTTAAAGGGATTTGAACCAGACGTGAAGGAACACAGGGCTAACAGCAGGTGCCCGGAGCCAGCCTCTAGCACTTCACTGTCCTGTTCTGCTGGAGCTGCTGCACTGTGAGCTGGGAGAGACCGAAATGCAGCCTAAGGGCCCGTGTTCAGCGGCAGGCTGCTGTATGCTCGTTACAGACCTAGCAGATGCTGGAGATAGGTGGTGGTGCAGGCTGTCCTGCCAGTCTGTGGTTGCACAGCGCACACGCAGATGCAAGTTGGCAAATGCACGCGATCATATCTGGCATTAGCATCAAGATTGTCAGATCTTGGTTGGTGCTTCATGTTTGAAGCACCATTTCTTCTTTCTGATTGTGCAACAGATGCTAAACAGGATGGCACAAACCATAGGAACATCTGAGTCTACAGAGCTGTGGGCCAATACCAGGCGCGAATGTTTTGCCTGTGCCTTGAGCTCCAGCTCGCCCCGTGGCACAGCTCCTTGTCAGGGCTGAGCTCTGCCCTCCCTGCCAGGCAGCACCGGGGCTTCCTCGAAAAGGCTCCCTTATACCTCCCCCAAAACTCTGCCCCCACTCCCAACCTCTATGACACTCCACCGCCCCCCCCAAAAAAAACCCAAACCAACAAATCCACAAAACCAACCAACAAAACAAACGCAAGGAATGGGTGTGGAGAGGCAAGAGACAACCACTCCCTCTGGTGTGTGCCCTGGGGAAAGGCAGCACTCCTGCAGCACCTTTTACTTCATTCTGGGTTTGCCCCTTGTGTGTTTTTTGTGGCTTTGTGCTTTTGTCCTGCGGGGGAAATTTTTGGCTTGGTATGGTCCACAATGGTGGTTTGGCTCACGCTCTCTCCCACACCATAAACTTCTGGTTCAAGCAACTGAGTTTTAGTGCAAGCCCCGCTCACTGGCATAGATTCTTGAAAGTAGACCACAAGGTTTATTCAGCAATCTGATTCATTTTGTTGGTCTCCCGGCACAAAGCTGTCTTGGCCAAGGCAGATGGAAGCAGCTGAGGTTTTTGCAGATGAAAGCACCCGTGCACACTGCTGTACAAAAGCCAGCTTGCCTTTACGTAACAGCTTTTACACGGTACTGCCTCAAACCTGTGTAGCCGTGCGGGCAGAGCAGAGCTTTGCCATCCCAGAGCTGGGCTCACGGCCTCTGCTGTTAGCAGCTGGCAGAAGGAGTGAGCCTGGTGATTTCAGGTTTTTTTGCTTCCCAGCTCCTGTCCTCCGCGCTGGGAGCAGCTGCAGCAGCAGCCCCGCTCAGATTTCCCTGGTAAAATGTGCAACACCGAGAGCAACCTACTGCCGTCAGCAGCTGCCCTCTTTCTATGATTTTCACTATGATTATAGCCCATCCTGTTTCTCTAGAAATCCCTTCTCATAGCCAGCTCAAGAGGAAGGGGTGAGCAACAAGCAGGTTTCCTCCTGGGCTGTACTTAATGCCAAGTCCTCAGGTGGCTGAGAGCAGCCGTGGTATTTGAAGCATGTTTGCTCCAGCTGAGTTTGGTCTCCGTGATTTCAAAGTGAGCATTGGTTTCAACTCTAGCACCTCTTCAGCTCTAGCACCTCTTCAGCTCTAGCACCTCTTTAGCTCGTACACCAACAGAGGCTGCAGGAGGCGGGAGCACTGGGGGACACAAAGCCTCCAGCTCGCTGGTTTGCAGCCAACCTCAGGTACTGCGGCCCGGCCTGTGCCGAAACCTGGACCCAGGCTTCCTCACGGCTTAGGGTGCTGCCTTTGATCCCAGTGGGAGCTGCAGCTGGAGAACGGAGATGGGATCCAGACTTTGTTCAATGTCTTGTCAAGTAGGAAAAATGAGAAAGAAAGAGAATGCAATGTTTTCTGAAAGTTAACTCAAGCCTGGTTTTCTGTGGAAAAGCAGAGATTGTGGTAAAATGGGAGCAGTGTTTATTTTCCAAAGACAAATCTGTTCTTTTTTCACTGAAAACATGATGTTTTTGCCAAAAGCCACTTTTTTTTTTGCTTTCAACTGATACTTTAGCATTCAAAATTTACTAGGTTTTTGGGTTTGTTTTTTTTTTTTAAGCTGATGTACATTTTCTGGGAAAAAAAAATTAGCAGGTTGCTTTAGAGAAGCTCTGACTTCGTGGCATAGATTTATTCCATCAGACATTTCCAGGAATGTGTTTCTGCTTTGTTTCTCTTTTTTTTAATGCTTTACTAACCATTTTACATTAATTTGGTGATGGTGCTAATGTTGGACGAATCTCATTTCATTGTGATTTACACGTTATGCAGTCAATATTTACCAATAACCGGAATAACTTTTCGTATATTCATTTTTCCAGGACATAGCAACAGCTCTGTCTCCCAATGCAAGAAGCACAATCCATTGACCTCAGTGTCATTGGACAAATGCTGTGTGAGAGCCTGCTGCAGCAACACATCCTAATCTCAGATTAGGCAGTGTGACCTAAAAATCAGACTACTTCAGAAAATGCAAAAGAATTCTTTGCGAAATATGAGGATGTGTTACATAAACATACTGCTTTGGGCCACAATATAGAGCCATCACACATTGTAAACATTGGGTTTTTTCATTCTTAGGTTACAAAAGACAAATTTTTGAACTACTATGCTGGAGTTAGTGCTTCTGTGGACAGTGATGCCTACTTCATTTTAATGATGAAGAAATCCTGGAAAATCTGACTTCTGCTTTTGTTTGCCACAACTTCTTTGGGACCAGAGACTACAAGAAGTTAAACAGTGTTTAGTTTGTTGCCCGTTTGACTTTTTTTCCCCCCAGTTCCCATCCGAGCAACGTTGTCAGTGCTATATGATTCGATGGCACCAGCAAACTGGACTCTGACCGATGGCTTCACGTTTCAGCAGGTGGCGCTTGAAAGCCAGGGAACAGCCAGCCTTACTGAAACCTGGAGCTGCCCAGTGAGCAACGGGATGCGATGGTCGGTATAAATCAGCAATCGCATTTCCTGACATCACCGCTTGTTTTCTTGTGTGTCTGTACGTTGGGTTTGTTTTGCCAATGTCCTGTTACACTCAGGAGCGCTAATCCGGGAGGCTTTCTGGTCACAGTAATAAGGAACTGTTTGACCCTAAAATAATTCTTCACAGAGATGGTAAGTCTCATTTATGTTACATTTTAGCTGGTTTTAAAGGATAGCTTCAGAAACCCACAGCCTAAGAGATAATTAGCTTGAGCCAAAAGCATATTGACTAAAAACCCGCTGCTGTTCGTCCCAGGGCTGCGGCACTGCAGTGTTGCTGTATAAATACAACTCTTCAAGTCGATAAACCCTTCTGCTAAGAAGCCTAGAAGAGGCTGAACTCCTGCCCTGCAGAAATACCCTGCCAGCGTCACCAGATCCCTTGCTGCCAGAAGGGATGGTGTCTTGGTCAGCTTGTGCCTGCCTAAAACCACCACGAGTTCAGCCACGTGTCCCTGTGGCTGGACAACCGCTTCACCATTTGTTTCATGGCCCGGACTTCAATGCACATCACATGCATTTAACCATCCCTCCACCCTGGCAGAAACAATTCCCCTGCTTCCCCGTGCTTAGCTGGTCTTCTACCACCCCACAGACAGACAGAGCAGTTTTGTGTGTTTGTCTAATGAACGTGCACGAGAGGAGGAGATTTGGTAAACAAACTAATGTATTCAGCAGGGGACAAGTATTGCCTTGGGAGGTAATTAACATTTTTCAGCATCATTAAAATTAGAGTGTGACTCAGTGTTATAACTGACAAAAGACTTATTTTATTTTCACAGATTAGAGTTTGTGTGCTGCTAGGAGATGCTTGCATAGCGCAAATGAGCTGCACAACAAAGACGGGAGAGTGACTGTGCTGCACACCAGGAGAGGTGGCAGAGCCTGATGGTTACGTGTGGAGAGGGAGGCAGGCAGATTTAGGCATGGTGTCATAAAGCAGCTGCATAGAAACCAGGGTCACCGAGCTCTTTTAGTTGTGTGCAGCTGAGTATGAGCACAGGAGGCAGAAAATGTGGAGGAGTTGTGCTGAAGAAAAGAAGGTACATGGAGTATGTGAAAGCTGAGCTATACCCTGTGCATATGTTGAGTCAGATGGGAATTTGTGAACAGCTATGGCAAAACTCTATGTTGTAAAATAAGGAAACTACTCAGTCCTGACCCAGTGAAGGGTTGTCAAGACAGCCGTGACCGTATCTTCATGGAGGTACTACGCATCTAGAAGCTGGGCATGGACCAGAAGTGCTTGTGATGCTTCTTGCTTTGGTGCCAATTTGGATTTCTTTTTTTTTTCCAAAAGGAAGCTGGAAGTTTTAGTATCTGTATACACCCATGAAATTTATGTTGGTGGCTGTAAAATCACACATGATGTTCAGGGATGCCAGTACTAAGACTTCTCAAATATTGGTACCAGCACCTGCGAAATAGTAAGGGAACATTTTTTCCAAAAGATCGAACTCCCACAGGTGAGGTCAGATTGTCAAAGCTGAAGGAGACTGTTAGCCTCTGCACACTTCAGAGCAGCCTCATCCCCAGAGTTCTCTCAGACTTTCTTTTATGCTTGTAAAAGTTCAGCCTGACTTGACTGAAGACTGCTGCAATGACCCAGCTGTTGGCATTGGCTTGGTAGCAATTGGTTGGGGTTCAATGAACAGGTTTCATGGCCATTTCTGGGAGCCAGGGTCCTTTAGAACCTTAATGCTAACCTTCAGCCTGCCTCAATCTGGTTGTGCTCACTGCTGCTCTCCTAGAAAGACACTCTCCTGGACTGACTTCATCGTATGCCCAGGTGCACACAACTGGAATAAAATAACCCCTATGTTGGGCATGAGTTACCCTACATCCTCCGCTAAGAAAAGCTACGTTGGGATGAACATAATTAACCAAAATGTGCTTTCCTTTCTTCTAGTTGCTTATTTCTCAGCATTCATCAGTGTATTAATGAAGTACCACCTCTGAGGTCGCAGGCTATACGGGACTTTGCTTTGCTGTATGCATACATATGCTATCACAAGCCTGAAGTTTTTGGGTTTTTTTTCTTTTCTGGTGCTTGTGGTGTGGACTCATGGCTGCACATGGGGCTTTGGGCAAAGCTTCTGGCTTGAGTAAGTGTGAGATGTTGGCAGGAGATCGGCTTTCCCCGCCTGATTCCCAGAGCTGTTACCTCTCTGTTTTGTGGGTAAAAAGGGCTGGATGGCAGTCGGAGTCAGGATGAGCAAAGACACGCCCGGACCAAAACACAGGGACTCGCAGGGTGATAGCAATGAAGGGAAGGTGATGCTTGCTGTCATCCTGCAGTGAATTCAGGCCTCTGAGCTGTCTGGATTTATTTGGGATTTATCCTGCCTGAAACTAGGTAAAGCCCATGGAGTTATCCTAATTTCAGTGACGGCAGAGTAAGTCCTATCCTCATAAATGTATACTAGAAGACTGAATTAGAGCAACCTAAATAGTTAATGCAAATACCCATGTCCTTTTAATACAGTAAAATCATAAAACCAGGGTTACATGTTATCTAATTAAATAAGATAATGAGACATAGAAAATAGAATGTTTAAACATTAGCAGCTATGCAAATATATCAGTACTACATAGGAAAAATATAATTATTTCAGAGTGATTAAAGTAAATAAACATCAAGGTTCTACTACTTTTCCCATACTAAAGAGCAAACATCAGGTTTCTACCACTTTTCCTGTATTAAAGAGCCATATCCCTTTCTGAACAAACAGAAGGATTATTATTACATGTGGGTAACTTCCTGCTTAAATAGTGCAAATAGACATTTGTGATGCCCCTTTAAATCCTTAAAAATATGCATATGAGTTCAAAACAAGCATAGTACATACTGTACAAGATTTTTCTGATGCGTTTTTGCTTCTTCCTCCATTCCCTCTTTGTTTGTCACTGTTACTGGAAGAGGATGTCTTTCCAGCACAGTCTGTCTGCATCTACAATTGCACTGTGCAAGTCAGCACAGTATGAACATTGCCAGCAGCTCTTTTTAAAAAGCAATACAAGCATTATAAAGCAAAGGAATGTCCAGGGCTTTCATCCTTTTCTACTGCATTAATCAATGTTCCATTTTGTGAAAAACAGCAATAAAGACCATTCTGTAAAATGTCACTGGAATGCCTTGAGCCAAGTACTCATCCCCTTTGCACACAGGAACCATAAGGTCATCCCCATTTGAAAGTTTCTCTGACATCGGGTGGAGGTGAAGGTGGAGTGCTGCTTTTCTCCAGCAGGCCGTATCAAATATAGTGACATCTCAGTGATTATTACCAGTCAGAACAAATTTGAGCAGCTCTGAGGATTAGAGAGGACTCTTTTTACCCTTAAACTCCAAGAACGTGAATATGTTTCAGTAAAGGAGAATTTCAAGCAGCTAGAGGAACTGAAACTGCACAGCGAGGTGAACCCCAATCCCAGAGCGCAGCAAAGTGGCTTGGATTTCCCATGGCCACGCTGCTTGGCTGTCATGCAACCATGTGGCTGTAGCAGCTTTGTCTCCAAGCGTGTGCTCTGCAATGCGCAGCATCTCAGAGGGACTGTGAAGTAGCTCAGGCATCCCTGCATGGCAGCACGTGGGGAACCCCTTAGAGCTGGGCACAGAGTCCAGAGAAAGGTGAATGGGAAGGGACAAGATGCCTTCTTCCATAACAATGTCCAAAAAAAACCCCAAAACTATCTCCAGGCAATTTCCAAGGTACTTTTTAAAAAAGTACAGGTCTTCTGATCACTGGCAGGATCTATGACACTCCATCCATCTTCCTAGGTCAGATGTTTCATGAGAACGTTGCCTGGCCAAGTAGTCTCATGCAGCCACAGCCATTGGGAATAATGCTAGTAAACAAACATGGCCTGCTCAGCCCTTCTGTCCTGGAAAGTACTTACACGCTGTGTTAATGCTTGCACAAAAGCTGCAGAGAAAGACAGCCTCATGCATTTTGCATCCCCAGTTCAGTTTACAGGAAGAGATGTGACTTTTCTTTTTATTGATTTTGGTTATTTTCTTTGCTAAACATTGCTAGGGCATGAAATACTGAAGATCTTTAATATGTAGCACTAGCAGAAGTATGTGTGGGTCCTAAAAGTGGCTCCAGGGCAGATCTTTACCAACAGCAAAAAGTAGTGACATGTAGGCTTTTGCTTTAATTTAATGTCTCTTCCTTAAAAAACAAAACAAAACAAAAAAAATCAGTAAAAAATCAATCTGAGATAATGTCTTCCTAAAGTGAGTCGATGTCCCCTTTTTCCTGGGGGCTCAGCAACCTCCCTTTGCAGTGACCAAGCTCCTGAATCCCCAGGCGACTAATGCTTGATAACGCCTCTCATTTACTGGTGTATTGCAAACTCGTGGACTTCCACTGACTGCAGACGAGTTGCTCTTGAACTACCACTGCTTAAGAGATTGGATTCTATTTGACTTGAATTTGTTGCCACATTTCTTGCTTAGGCATTAATGAGAGATTAACTCTGCAAATAAGAGGTTAACTGAAGAGTCCATTGACTTCTACAAGACATGCTGTGATCCTCAGCTGGGACTGCAGTGTCATGGCTCTGGATTAGTCAGATTTGAAGATTAAAGTGAGGTTGAATTAAATTTCATTCCTGCTGCAGTGGAGATTGCTACTGGCGTACTGAGAGCTGAAGTTAGGCCACTTCTCACTGAAACATGGGAGAACCCACTTCCATGCAGGTGGAGCGTTGCACTGTGAGCAGGGTACGTTGCAGAGGTGGGAACTCACAGGGCGTAGGAAAAAAACCAGAAAGGTTCAGTGTCCAATTTGTGCTAGAGAAAAAAGAGAACGCTGTCATTCGTGTAAGGTTTACTGAATTCTGTAGAAGCTAGACATTGTGACATAGGCTTCCTCATTGTTCGGTGACCTCATTTCACTGGTAGGCAGCATCTGGGGTATCATATCACCGTTTAGGGGCTCTGGTCCGGGGTGGCCAGAGGCATCTAGGGGAAGAGCTGAGGAAAGGTGGAAACTGTCATGGCACAGGGGCACCCCATTGCTGTGGCACACCTCATATGTGCTGCAGCTACAGCTTCCTTCGGTGGCTGCAAACTGGCTGGTGCCCAGGAGTCTGTGCAGAGTTTCAGCTGGCCAGACTCCTCCATAAGTCACAGGCAGGTTTAGGTTGCTTTCGTCTGTCATCACAGGGAACATCTTCAGGTCTGATCCACTCCTAAATTTTTCTGGAAGGTTTGTCTCTGGAGCAGTTGACGGCTGCAGAAAATTTTCCAGTTCAGCTTTTGCTCGAATGCCATCCACTTTATGGATATGAACGTAACCAAAACTCTCTGGGTTAAAGCTTATATCAAAATTCTGCATGGCAAAGGGAAGAGCATGGTCAGTTAACGGTGGGTATTAGCTTAAGAGAAAAGGTACTTCGGTAATTAATTTGATTTTAGAAGGGTATTTTTTATTTCTTTAACTCTGAGGCAACCCTGAGCAAGCCAAACAATCGGTTAGCAGAGAATAAAATATCATGTGACTTAAAATCCTTTTCCATACTAATCTGAATATATCCAGTGGCCTCCTGTGGGCAACGCCACTGGAGAGCGCTTTACTCTCTGACGCAGTGTGGTGGGAACTGATGTTTCAGAGATTTTTCTAAGCCATATATCTATTGCACACCTCCCATTTCACAGGAATGAGTGTGCCAACCCAGACAGTTCCTTTCAGTTTTACCTTCCTAATTTAGCAGTGAGGGAAGTAAAAGTTTGCCACGACTTCCTGAAACACATTAGAACATGCACTGGGCAGTACAGAGGGTGGAAGAGTTGTGGTAGACGTCTTATTAAATTAAAAGTATGCTAATAATATACCAAGTGGAGAGAACAGTGTTGAGTTTCTTAGTGAAAAAAATGAGCTAGACACATAGCTTTAAGGCAACAAGTTAATCCCACACTTCCTGATTTGTAACGTTTGTCCATCTGGCTTTTATCTGGCAGAGCAGCTCATGTACTGCATGATGTATAAGCAATTCTGCTGGCCATGTAAGCGCACATGAGCATCACTAGGGATGTCTGCAAAGGATCCCCATTGAGCCCCATGGTCACAGTTTCATAGGATCACTGAAATGTCTCTGTTGGAAGGCTCCTCTGGAGTCCAACTGGTCCAACTTTCTACCATGAAAAGCACCTGGACTGGGTTATCCAGAGCCCTATCAAGACAAACCTTAAACATTTACAGCAAAGGAGAACCTACCTCTTCTCTGGGCAGCATACACAATGTTTAATTATTCTCACAGAGAAAGATTTTTTTCTTCTATCCAGATGAAGTTTCCCCTGAAGCAACACATGCCTGTTGCCTCTGGTCCTGTCACCACGCAGCCTTGTGGTGAGAGCACCTGCACCATCTCTCTACCTACACTTTAGGTGTTGGAAGGTTGTGGTTAGTAGTTCCCACCCCAAGCTTCCTCTTTCCTATTAAAAAAATGTAGTTCCTTCAATCTTTCTTCATGTATCAAGTTCTCCAGGCCGCTGTAGTTACTTTGCACAAGTCAAAGCCCAGGCACTAGTTGAATTGTCTGTTATTTCCATACCTTGACTAGTATCTCTTCAGTGAAATATAGAAGTAATTTCTGAAAGATATCCCAGTTCATGCAGCAAAAGTGTGTACTGTCTCTCCTGAGTTTTGTTCCTGTCTATACTCAGGTGAAAACAACAGTGGAAGTACATACATTTTTTGGCTTCCTGCAGAGTTGCTCCAGCGTTGTTTTATGATCAGGAAGGTTTGGCCATACGGCAGGCTTGATTCTGAAACAGCAACAGTGGACAAAAAGGGCTTCAACAAGCAGCAAAAGAGGGACATCTTGGGATATCAGAGGTTCATATTGCATCATTTCTGCTAATTCTCACAAAGACTTAGGACTGGCTCGCATTACCCAGAATAATGACAGAGAAGTCTCAGAATAAAACAAAGACAGAAGAAGAGGAGTTGTAAAGGTCACTGAATAGTCATTGTTCTTTTGAGTGCGCAAGTTGTCACAGTTAAAGGAAGGCGAAGTACTGGAAAAGCACCACATCACGCTGGTGAAGATCTCATTTGCATCTAGCTGTGTTAAGAGCATTTTGCATGGTGAAACCAATTTCTGCAAGTGAAAAAAGATGCTGTGGTTAAAGTGCAAATTTGCTGATATTTGCCTCTGCATGTTTATATAAGTCAAAGTACTGCGTACTGTCCCACTCCTCAGCCAACTATCTGTTCTTCAGATATCGGTTCCTTGTCCCACATGTCTCATTTTTACCGCCTTGATTAGCAAAGTTCTCATGTTTTGCTGTTGGAAACCCTCAGCTATGATGCATCTAGAAAATATTGCCCAACTGACATTTAATGTTGCAGTGATATAAATACAGCTATATATGTGTCTGTATATGTAAGTATACATATACACACATGTATAAAACCCTCTTCTTTTTGAAAGGGAAATCTCTGTGTTCAAAATGTCTCACCATCTAAACCCCTGGTTTTCCAGCAGTTTTACGTAAGCAGAACTAGCAAAGTTTGAGAATTGCAAGTGCTCGGCAACAATAAAAATCAAGAGCTAGAAGTCTCAAACCACCTCTACACTTGCAAATAAAAAAGCACCAGGGAGCATTCCCTGGCAGATAGCTCCAGTGTCTAAAATGTTTAATTATTGAAATTGTTCTTGGCATGGTTTGACTGCGGCCACCTAGCACATTCCCAGGCAGTCTCTGTGTGTAATTCGGGAGTTAGCACAGCCCGAGTGTTGTCCCCAGAGAGCAGCTTGCACGCAGCCATCTGTCTGGATGTCAGTGGACATGCTGCTTCCCATGCTGCCAACCAGACCTGGGCTTTCTGCTTTGTGAGGGGTTCATCTGCTATGTTTAAACTTGGGTTTTTTCACTTCAGTTTCTGGTTTCACCAGATTGTCTACATATCTATTAATTTTCTTAAATTTGTCAACTGTCTGTTCTGTGCAAGCATATAGGGACACATATTAAAAATACGTTTACAGCTGTCTATCTACTGCTGTGTAGCCAGTATATGAAAATAAACCAAGGCAGACAAAGGATCGCCTGTGTAATGAATGTATTTCCAGTCTCACTTCTGCTGTGACTGCTTTGGTGGGGGATGTAGAGCCTGGTTTCACCACATGGCTGGCTGGATGTGGACCTGGCTGGGCTGGTGGCTGATGCCATCAAGCCCTTGTTGCTGAGAGCTCTGCCTTGCTGCTTCTGGAAGTGCTGCAGAGCAAACATTCTGCTGACTCAGCCTATGAAAGGGAAAGAGGCAATCTCCCCAGTGTACCATTTCCACACCTCTTGGGGGTTTGCTAAAACCCGCAGGTTGCTTTCTTTTCTGGATCTTGTTTGAAGCTTTTGAGTCAAATTTGCCTCCAGTGAGACACCAACTCTGTGTTTCGTGGTGACTTCAGCTCCCCAAAGGTCCCAGTGTTTTGAGCCCAAGACTAAAGTCTGCTCAAAGTGGCAGGTCATCTTCTGCCTGCCACCAGCCTCCCTTGTATTTTCCACTTCTAGTCTCTGCTTGCCTCCTGCTTGATATAGAGGTCCAGAGATGCAAAGAGAATAGTTCCAAAGTATAACAGGGAAAAAAAATAACACTGTCAGAACAGGATTGGCTTCCATCACTTTTTCTGGTACAAAGAGACTTACGTTACCTGTTTTCCCAAAAAGTTACAATCAGGACAATCATGACAATGGACAGCATGAATGCCAGGATGGAGGGTATAATGACGACCATGCTGCTAACTAAAGAAAAACAAAGAACATCAGCCAATACATGTAAATGTCTCACTGTTAAGCCACCGTAACTCTAATGTCTCTTCAGACAATAAATCATGAATTAATGCCAAGCATTGCACTTGCCTATCACTGAACTCATGCAGTGGTGCATTTCTCCTGCCTTCCTGAAGGAGGAAAGCAGGAGGCTGCTCAGAGCATCAGCGCTTGGCTGAGCTCCAAGCTGGGTTCCCAGGTTGGATTAAAGCAGCTTGAAGTCTGCTATGACCTCCAGTACAGTTAAGTCACCACTCACTGCATCCTTACATCCTTACATCAGCACTGAAGTGACTTCGAACACACGCAATGCCGAGGTGCCCCTGGGGACTGAAGGGGCCCTGAGGACTAGAAGGATTATGCATGTTTACGAGTGATGAGATATTATCCCACACTGTATTTGTGACTAAAGTGCCATGTCCACACACAAATACAGGGCTCCGAAATGAGTCATGTCTCACTGCTCTTTGTGCTTTACCTAAAATGCTTAGTGCAAGCTGGTTCTTCTCCCTGCACACAAGCAGGCAGCAAGCAGGAGTGAGTCAGCCTTCACCTCCCTTCGCAACCCCCTCGTGCCCTTACAGCAGCACTTCGTCTGATCTTATCGCCCTTGTGCGAGATTTAACTTCACATGGCAAGTCAGCCCCAGACCAGAGTGATACAGCCACTTTCCGGGTCATCTCCTCTGGGGTGCCCAGTGTCTGTGAGGCTGACCCTGCTGTGGCCATGGGCTGTTCCCTCTCCATGCTCTCGTCACTGCTGCTACCAGGGCTGGCCAGGGAGCCCAGGACCCCTAGCTCTGCTTTCTTCCAGGTGGACTGAAGTGGTTTCTGCCCTTACAGCGCTCTGTGGGTTGCTGCTCCCTTGTGGTCCTGAAGCTCTTTGAAGTGCTCCATTCACTCCACGTGCCCTTAAAATAATCTCCGTTGGGCTGTGAACGTACTTTCACCTCATACGATGCATCATTTTCAAGGTTTTTCCCCAGTAATTTTATCTGAAGGTATGGTGACTCTATTGTCTAAACACACAAAAAAATCCAATTATTTTTCTAGAAATCACAGGAAAATCATGAGTTTCAGCAAATTGTGCGAGATCTGGTGCATCCCTGCAGTACTGTACTGTTTGCTCTGTGTCTTTGGTTAATATACCAGTGGTCCTCACAATGTCAGTCTAGTTTAACAGCAAGGTACTCCAGACAGTGTTGAGAAGAGAGACTAAGGCTGGATAAAAGCTTTTTGGAAAAACAGCTGGAACTATTAACTGTGCTTTGGTACTACTGACACTGCAGTGGGAAATAAATGCTTCCCTGGAAAAGCTCAGAAGAGAGAGAGGGGGAAAAATACATTTGTGCTGCATAAAAAGACAACTTCAGAAAGAGCAGCTACAGGAAAGAAGCTGAAATCCCACTGTGTAGCTCTAGTGGTCTTCATTGGTCTTCGACACCAAGTTGGGGGGAAGTGTCGATCTGCCGGAGGGTAGGATGGCTCTGCAGAGGGACCTGGACAGGTTGGATCGCTGGACAGAGGCCAATGGGATGAGG
>VWZZ01006354.1:89381-104735 GCA_013399095.1 Psophia crepitans | reverse complement strand
ATTCTATTCTATTCTATTCTATTCTATTCTATTCTATTCTATTCTATTCTATTCTATTCTATTTTACTGTATTTGTTTGCCTGAATACTTTTCGTTTTTTAGTTAAAGTTCTCCTGTGTTCCCTTGGTAAAAACCAGATATAGTCCATGCTTTCAAACACCTCCTATCTGGAGTACTTTTTGCACGGCTGCTTTTGAGACAGGGGACTCAAAGGTCCAAGCAGCTGGGCACTTACCTTCCAAGTACCATCTTCCTGCCGATAGGCTATTTGGTGTATTAATTTGTCCTTTAAGTATTTTTTCCATGAGTGTGGTGTACTATAATGAATAAGATATTCATTTGCCTCCTTTTGGTATGTGATGTTTATATTGAATGGTACTTCAGGCTTCACTGCAAATGATAAGAAACCAGGATATAACAGGAGTAAAAAAGTTACTAGGAAATAAACAGGATTTGAAAAGTGTAACAAACAAGCAAAAAAAAGACTCCAAGTTATACCCCCTGCAGGTTGACCTATCTTAGCAAGGGCTGGCCTGAGCTAGATGAGTCTCATGCTAAGACCCAGCCCATCCTTAAATCTTGGACCTGAGAGGGGCTTGGTTTTGACCTGCTGAAGCAGCAGTGTGACCAGCACGGATGGCGCTGCCTAGGGGTGTGGCATTTAGTCTTGGAAAGCAATTGCTTAGCATGCCCACCCCTGTGGTAGCACTGCTTAAAGACCTGAATTTCAGTCCCTCTAACTAGTGCTCTGAGATGGAGACCCCACAGCATAACCCATCGCTGCTCTGGGAGGAAGACACTGGTTAGCAAACCGGATATGGGTACAACTGCTGGTGGCCATCAAGGTGATGGGACAGAGAAAGGGACAAAGTATGACAGTGTTAGATATAGCAGAGGGGATGTGACTCAAGGTCCTTGCTATGAACCCCCCCCTGACCTGGTCTGCAGGAGACTCTGTCAAATGACCATCCATGCAAGTACATCAAGAACAAAATGCAGCCCTCAGGGCTGTCTCCGAGCTGTGCCTGAGATGGATGTGCCTGAGGTCTGCAGGGTCCTGTGTCTGTGCCACTGGGGCTTCCTGACTGTGCCATGTAAAGTACATCAGCTTTCACAGGAATAGAGATCCCACACCTCTCTCCTCTCAGAAAAATACAAATATCCAGAAATTGTGCCCACTCCTTCTCCAATGGCCAAACACTTATTCCTTCCATGCAGAAGCCACAGTTTCTAGAGGAGAGACCACCAGAGACAGTCCAGGCTGGCCCATAAACTGAGAGGTAATGTAAGATTATTACAGATCTGCCCTGCATGGGCTTCTTTCCATTCCTTGAATGAGACCACTTCCCAAGAGGGATAAGTCCTAAGGAACCCCTCTTCCCCTGAGTTCCCTATTTTTTGGTTCAGGCAGGTCCCCAGTGTGGTTTTGATGAACCCATTAATAGGCTTCCAGTGTCTCATTTGCACTGCAGGATGACTGAGCACTTTGTTCAGACAACAGGCTCCACCAAGAAGCTTGGTATGAAAAAGTGAGATCTTGCGACCTTGTGGTCCCTGTGCTACCAGGCTCTTGCTAGACTTGGAGTGGTCAGTCTTGAAACTGCACAATCCCTAGTAAGAGATGAACACTGTGTCCCTGCTTGACAGGTCATCCATGCTAAGAAACAGCTGCTTCACCCATGTGCATGATTCAGTCTATGTCCAGGTCTGGGCAGAGTGTTACAATGAGCCAGAATTCATCTGCACATTTTGAATGGAGGTTAATCATGTTTGGCTTCAAAGCAAGGGGAACACCACACTCTGCAATACCCCAATCCAGGCTACATGTCCTGGTAGGATGCTGTTCTATACGTCCTCTATGTCATCCAGATTGACGCTTAGGCTTTGCGCTTTTTGCCCCAGTAACCCCTGTATGCTAAAAATGTCCAAAATGTTAAGTGTCTTACCAATGTCAGTTACAACCAGACTCCTGCAGACCCTTTTCTTCATCTCAGAGTCCATGCAAATGTCTTTGTTTGAGAGTATATCAGTGAATTGTAAGAAATACACTTTGTCCTGCTTCTCCATATCGAAGCACACATAATTACTGTCTTCCTTGGTACTGTTGATCAAAGTGACAAAACGTTAATTTCTTCTCAGTCTTACTCTAAGATAGCAAGGGACAAATCCTGGTTGCTCATTTCACATTAACTGAAGTGATACTCCATGTGAAATAAGGAAAAATGCCATGCAAATAAGAAGTTTAAAAGATTGATAGTGGTTTTCCTCATGACCTTTGAGCACAATAATCAAGTGACATCAGTTACAGTAAGAGTCCTGGAGCTCTCCCAGAAAAAAATGTAATAATTAATTTGAAGACCTATGTGTTAAAAAACTTGGTGTCTTTAAAATTATCTTACTGCTGCCATTTTTAAATATAGGGGAAAAGGTTTGAATGCTCACTGAAGATAGGAGAAATTTCTTATTGACTGAAGTGGTATCAAATACAGGGTCAACAGTCAGCCAGGCCAAGAAGGAGTCATATGGCACAGTTTCAGAGGTGGAAATATATCTGTGTGTTCCTCCGTCTGTGTGACTCCTGTGTTTGAGGACTGTAATAAAATTTTAGTCAAAATCCAGAAAAACCCCATGATAACAGAAAAATTCTAATAAACTAGGTGGAAAAAATTAAGTAGTGATTAGAATAGTAAGATTCTTTTGCTGGCTGCCACAGAACTTTCAGTTTCAGGAAAAATAGGCAAAGGCAAAAGCAGAAGTATGCTAAAGAAACAAAATCTGAGCTTCTTTATCTAAGTGCATCAGTTAAACAAAAGGTGGAAAAGAGTTTCAAGGCCTCGAAGACAAGTGGAGATAACTGATGTGTTTGGTAACTGCTGGGTTTTTGTAAGCTCATTCTAGTGTGTTTTTTGCTTGTCTGTTTGTGTGGAGACAATGGCTTAGTGTTTTTTCTTGACCTAGATAAAGGCATTTTCCTTGCAGTGGAAAACCAACCTTCTCGCCAAAGAATTTTCTGTGGAAAGGATCTGCTTCTTCAAAAATATTTTTACCTTTCACTTGATAAACGCTAGATCTGTTTTTCTTGAAGTACAATTTAATTTAAAGGAAAAATGCTCTCAGTTCATGCTGGGCTACATTCGTAATTACAGTTGTTCCCGAGCAACAGAGGCAAGGACTATTGGAGATGTTATAATGCCCTTTACAGACACTTCCAGCTGTTTTTTTCTTGTTAGGGAGTTAACATTCTGTTTCAGCAGACTCTGCTTCTTTGCTGATTATAGTATTCACACTTCATAAAATACTCCGAAACAGAACTTTGCCTAGCTTTACTGCTCCTGTTTCGCAGCATGTGGCAATGTGATTCACTGGTGTTCAGCATTTCACCTCCCAGAAGCTTACCAGAGGACGGAGTGACAGCACTTACCACAGGGCCAGGGTATAGTTAGTGTTGTGAGGAGGCAGCTCGGTAAAATTGCAGGTCAGGCTGCTGTAGGAATCCTTAAATTCCAGCTGGCTGAAGCAGTCAATGCCAAAATTGTCTGGTTCATCGTCTCCAAAAGTCCCTAAAGAAAGATTTGCAGGATGTTAATGAAGAAAACCTGTAAGTGTATTGGATTTGTAGCTCCGTTGTCTAGGAGGCTGTTTCTTTACACTGTTGCCTCAAAGGAAGAAGATCAACTGGCCTGTTTTGTAAGAAGCAAAGAAAGCTTGTTCAAAATGAAATTAAAAGCCACTTGTACCTTTCAAGGTTGCTCTCCCTGCATGCCAGCGAAGTCCACCCACTTACCATGCACAAAGGTACATTTTGCATCATCAGTCTGTGAACTATAAAAAGACATAGTGTCGCAGATGGTTTGTCACAAGAGACACCCTATGTCTTTTCTTTTCTATTAATCACGGGCAAAGAGAAGCGCTGATGTTCACCTGGAAATCTCTGAAAAAGTCCCAGTGTCAAGTGCAAAACAGAGAAAATCTATTTTCCGCTCTGCAGTTTAATTCCTCCGAAGGTTGAGACACAGACGGGGGAATTCTCACTTTTAAAGTTGTGGATAAAATTTACGCCAAGGTAAAAGCAGGACCTACTCCATCTGAAAATCATCTCTGAACTTTCTCAAACATGTTTTCCTATTAGGAACCATAAAATGCATCTTGGCGAAGGAAAGCAGACATGTTTATGACGCCTGTAGAAAAGCAGACTATTCGAATTAAAGACCAAAACAGTCTAGAAATTATATAGAACTGAAACATGCACTAGGGGAGATAGTCTGCATGGTTACTACCAGAGGCGTGTGGGGTGAGGCTCGAGGCTAAGGTCTGCTCAAGAGCGAGGGCTAGTTTCAGCGGGAGCTATTTGTAATGGGAACCTCAGCTCAGGGCAGCCTGAAAGTATGTCAAACACCTTGTAGCTCTGAAGTGGCAGACCTGCAGCAGAGGATGCGTGCTTGACCACTGCCACTGCTGCACGCACAGCAGGACCAGCCACATTGCAGACAGCCAAGAGTGCCCGAGCAACGTCCTCCTGCCCCTGCCCGTGCTGTGAAGGTATGACCTGTCACCAGGTTCCTGAGAAGACTGGAAAATGATATGGGTGGTTTTAGGAAACCAAGAGAATTTTGATGTCGTGAGGCAATTAAGCCTTATTTTGATGGTGCTGCAAACTTTTCTGAAATGTCAAAAATTTGAGCTCAGGAGGGAAAGCTCAGACTTTCTGCCAGAATGTGTGGCTTCCTGCAAATTTGCTTCAATGACTAATAAAACAATCACAATTTGACTAAAAGCGTAAGTATCAAGTCCTACACTTGGCAGGTATGAGGTCAGTGAAGCAAAAACTGATGCTTGTGAGAGGAGTCCTCTACAGTGGAAACTGCCAGTTCTGCTTCATTTCATGAAATCTCACGCACCGTAGCCGAGCCGACAGGGAAAGGGTTATTGCCATGATCCTCAGGGCAGGAATACCTCTGTCTCCTTCTACCAGTGGTTGAGGATGGCTGTGATGACACACAGCCCACTTCACCGTGTCCAAGGACTATTCCAAATCCCCTGCTTGGTCCTCTCTCACCCACTCCACAGATGTGCCCTCACCATGCAGGGCACCTGCCGCAGCAGGAGCAAGATCTTGGCTGCTCTGGGGATATCGGTGACTCACACTCACAGTGTGGAGAAATGCCCATGGAAACATTTCCAGTGGAAAATCCCTCCAAAAGGAAATTATGGTCATCATCTGTGAGGGTGACGGAGCACTGGGACAGGCTGCCCAGAGAGATTGCGGAGTCTCCTTCTCTGGAGACATTCAAAATCCGTCTGGACAAGATCCTGTGCAACCTGCTCTAGGTGATCCTGCAGGGGGGTTGGACTAGATGGTCTCCAGACATCTCTTCCAACTGCTACTATTCAAAATAAAAATTCAAAAATCTCTGCTGTCACCCAGGTGAATCAGATCACTGAAGGGTGACCAGCTACTTGGATACCGTGATTCACAGTCCTGCCGGTGATCTAGGGCCAATCCTACCAGCATACAAGGAGACCCAGACCTTGTCCGGTATGGGAGCACATCTGAAGATTCAAAATGGTCATGGTTTGAAAGCAGGGAGAAAGCAAAGATGAGTTTTTTGATTGCTTGAAAATGTAAATAAAGAACATCACCCCACAGTGTCACTATCACCAGTGCTTCCCCCTGACCTTGGAGCTGAGGTGCATCTGGAGTTGCATTTTGAGTAAAAGAAGAAATTCAGAAGTTAGTCAGGAATGCAGAGAAAAATGCAAAAGCAGTGTGGGCAGGGGCCAGGCAGGAGGTTGTTGCCCATGGTGGGCAGCAGGAGGGACAGGAGCGTCTGATGCTGCACTAATCCAGAACCCAGAGGAGATCCTTTAGTGACCATTTGCCACCATAAGCAACCCATGCTAAGAAGCAATTACTGGTCTTCCCTTCTCAGTGCAGCTCTGGTGGGGTCTGTCCCAAGGGGAGCCCAGCTCTCCCTGAAGGACAATAAAATGCAATGTCTTCCACCAGCGCTGCTGCTCCGAGGGGATAACCTGTGCAGCACAGACATGGGCAAAGCAGGTGCTGTACAAAACCGCTCTCTTTGACCATCACATTCAAGAGAGGGACACACAGGTCAGTGCAACTAGAGCAAACCCTGCAGCAGTTTCACACAGGTGAGAGTCTTGACCAAAACAACTGGGATCCATATGGGCGGACAGAAATGTATTTTACATAACGATACAGATTTGTGGGTACAGACTATGTATAAGTATTTATTATATATATATATATTTACCAAATTAAGGAATAACAAGTAAGCAGAAATGAAGGTCCATAAAATGGGGAAAAAAGATATTTGTATAGATAGATACATCCAAAGCTCACATGCACAGGTATGTCACACTTTATGCCTAAGACTTTACTTGCAGCCACCAGGAGACTTATTTATTCTCATAGCTACCTCAAGACAACATTAAAACTTATGAATTAGGATGGCTAACCTTCCTTTATATGAGAGAGAGACTGCTTGGTGCTCTCTGTATATGCAAACTGTGTATACCACATTTTGCATAAACACACAAACCTGATAATCGTTATATTAATAAATGACATATCAGAAAATATGTTTCAGCTGTCTGCTACTGCCTTGTTGAAAAGTGAAAATTTTAATTCCTTCTCTGTCAGGCTGACTGCAAAATGAAAATAAATGAAAAGGTTTTGTCTTGCAGTTCAAACAGCCATGTAATTTTTAACCAGCACAGTGCACCGTTGGTGCCACATTGACAGGAAAGCTGTCTTTACCTCTTTGACACTAAACTTTCACATCGTTGTTACGTGGTTCCTTGTTCATGGAAATAACATCCTAACCAGAGAATATATGATAATTAAGCCTCATGAATGGTGTTAAGTAAGCAGTCTGAAATGTTTTTTTCTGATATGGTTCCTCCAAGGGCTGAGAGTAATTTTTTTGTCTGAGATAAATATGTATGTAGCCTCAGTAGCACTTCTTCCCTTCCCTAAACCTCAGAACCACCACACGCAAATGTGTTTGCTACGTAAATGGTTTTGATGACTCCAACATGACTCACACTGCTAAGAGTTCTTCACACAATTAAAAGTTTACAAGATTATATTTTTTTCCTTGAAAAGCCCAGATGAAGTAGAGCCCTGAGCCTGGCTCTGCTTAAATCAAGGCAGGACTTGAGATGGGATGATTGTAGTGGGAGAAAAACTGGTCTCATAGCTACAGCCATGGTAGCTCCTTCACAGAAATAGTTGTCTCTTGGGTTTGGAAAACATCCAGAAGGATGGTTCAGATCACAGCGGGAATCTCATGAGCCTTTACTGAAAGAAGAATGCTAGCAGAGGCTATGGACATGCTTCAGCTTTAAGCTCTGAAGCCACCGGGACTAAAAAAACATTTGATTCCAAAGGGACTGCAGAATCAGTGACTGAATTTCCAAAGTCAATGAAATGTCTGTCTCCATGGACAGAGCAATGCAAAATGCCTACTGCTAATCTAATTCAGGCAGGACTTATTTTAGTCACAACAGTTTTGATGTGGGCTGGACAAATCATACAAGTCTGGCTAGGAGGACCACTGAAGCCAGCTGCCTTGCCCATGAGACTCCACAGCCTGCTGTCTCCTGCTCCCTCTGCCCAAGCTCTCCTGGCTGCTCCTTCTTAGCTCTGCTTGTAGCTCTCCTAGAGCTTTTGGGGATCTCCATCACCTCTGCCAGGCTGGGGAACAGGGTTGGGAAGCAGTGTGACACTCAGAAAAGAGGAGGAGATGGAGGCAAGTATTGTGATGAGCTTTTCCCTCTTCTGCCCGTAAGAAGAGGTGAGCTCATGCCTGCGTCAGCGGGCAGCACTTTGCAGGAGGCAGAGCAGGTCAGAAAGGCAAAGAGTGAAATCCAAACATCCATCAACGGTGATTTTACCCTGGATTGTTTAATTTGTTGGCCAAACCCATGAGACTCATAAAGAAATCATAAAAGCTGTTAATTGCTCAGTGGGGATTTTCTGAATCTGTTTGTCTTTACTTGTAAGTAAACGATGGTTTACTGGAAGTTAGTTACAAAACAAGGAAAGGTCTGGTCATATTTGCTTTTGGGAAGCCCTGAAGATTTCAGTGACATCAGTGATAAATCACTAGCATTGACCATTCCCTGCTGTAGCTGCTTGCCAAAGCTGGCTCTAAACAGCTGCAGATTGTATAAATAAAAGGCAAATAGAAAAAAACAAAGGCTGTTAGATGCAGTTCTGAGCCATTCCCTGTTTTCTTCTAACTAAAAAACATCATGCACATACTACTTGTGTATATAGGTATGTGTGTGCATATGTGTACACACATAGATGTTATAATACATGAAACACTGGGGAAAATGAGATTCCCTGTCTGTGAGATAGTATGGGAATATAGCCATTATCTTCCTAAAAACCAGAACCTCTTTTGCACTCAGTGGAGCCCCAAACCTACTCGTAACTGAGTGACTGCCCATGTCCTTCAGGCATTGTGTAACAAGCTCTGTCACTGTTGTTTAGTATTAGATAAGAAAGAATTTAACAGATCTGTGCCTGAATCTGTAAATCCAATTTTTCAGCTCCTTTTTGAGAAAAGGGACAGCAGACTAAAACAGCATTTTTATTGCTGCTTTTTGTGTTTTCGTTTTTGATTTTGATGCTGCTAAGTAATTTTCACTTCTCTAAATGAGATAATGAAATCTGTGATAAGTCTAAATCTAAACTCTTGAATTAATTTGTAATTATTTGCTGAGTAAGGGATGAATGCTCTTAGTGGTGGGATGTGAGAACCCCCTATTTGAGTTGTTGCTTCAACCATACTACAAGGGAGACTGGGACTATCACTCAGATATACCTGATGCAATTGCTTGAAGAAAAAGAGTCAAAGTTTGGCTTTTGAAGTGGAACCATTTAGGCTAAGTTCGAGGTCCATTGAAACATTTTCTTTGGAGGAAACTGCCAAGAGCAAGAGAAGCCAGAACCTCACCCCTCTCTGATGGCATCTCAGAGTGACCATGGACTGCAGAAGACTGAAGTGGTTCCCCGCTCCCAGACATTCTCCTCACATGAACACTAGATACGATGAGAGAGGGTTAACAGGTCTGACCTTGCATGCCCTCTGCATACAGCTATGATCTCTTTCATTTCAGATGAAATTGGATGTTATAAGGACAGCAGACTTGAGAATTAAATTAAATAGGTATCTTCCACATCTACTTCAGGAACAGACACTAAAAGAAAGAGACTGGAGGCTAAAACACTAACACATTTAACCCAGCAGCTGCATTTTGGAGCTCTTAACTCAGGATTTTCAAGATCATACACGACTGGAAAGACGAAGATGAAATGACTCACCATCACCATCTGCTGAGGTGCAACCACTTTCCCCAAAAGTGGTTTGAAGAAACAAGACGAAAATGCTCAATACTGTACTTGTCTGTGTCATCCTGAGCACGCTGCATGTGTGCAGTACGTGTGTGTGCGAAGCCTGCGCTCACTTTATACTAGACGCAGAACAAACCCATTGCCTGATAAAGAGACCGCAGCAAGGGGAAATGTAAACATGCCGGCAGGGATGACTAGTGGCAGAGAGCAGGAAGCCAGCGTGAAGATATTTGCAGAGCTTTTACTTTGAAACGCGATTCCCACTTCAAAACTAAGGACCCTTCTGGATCAGACCCATTGACTCATTGGACCAAATCTGGTCAAGTCCAGCAGGTCGGCACCACGTGTCATGGACAGTGCTCCTGGCTTGGCTAGTGGGATTTTTTGCTGCTCGTTTCCCTGAGAGCATCGTTTCATCATAACACCCACCTTACTCTCAATGGAGGTACAGGGGTCCAAGGGAGAACGATATTCCAGCTATAAACACTAAGTCTGAATTGCTTTTACTTATTCTTTAAGTGTTGGCATTAAAAGAAGGGTGGTCAGCAGGTTGAGGGATGTGATTCTGCCCCTCTACTCTGCTCTGGGGAGACCCCACCTGGAGTACTGCGTCCAGCTCTGGGGTCCCCAGTACAAGAATAACATGGAGCTGTTGGAGCAAGTCTAGAGGAGGGCCATAAAGTTGATTAGAGGGCTGGAGCACCTCTCCCATGAGGACAGACTGAGAGAGTTGGGCTTGTTCAGCCTGGAGAAGAGAAGGCTCTGGGGAGACCTTAGAGCAGCCTTTCAGTACCTGAAGGGGCCTACAGGAAAGCTGGAGAGGGGCTGTTTACCAGGGCATGTAGTGATGAGACAAGGGGTAATGGCCTTAAACTGAAGGAGGATAGTTTTGGTTTAGATATTAGGAGGAAATTCTTCCCTGTGAGGGTGGTGAGGCCCTGGCACAGGTTGCCCAGAGAAGTTGTGGATGGTCCCTCCCTGGAAGTGTTGAAGGCCAGGCTGGATGGGGCTTTGGGCAACATGGTCTAGTGGAGGGTGTCCCTGCCCAATGAAAGGGGTTAGACCTAGCTGATCTTTAAGGTTGCTTCCAAACCAAACCGTTCTGTGTTTCTATGAAGTCCCACATAAGTCACCGCTGACCCAGAAAAGCTGTGATTTAAAAGACTGATCCTGCAAAACCTAGCCGCTGAGAACAAAGTAGTGCATCTCACATTTTGTCAGGCTTTGGACAAAGCAGAGGCAGAAAGCGGAAGATAAAGAGGTGTTAAATATTTCCTTCACACACTTTCTGTGGCTGTATACACCAACGCACACTACAGCGTAACGCAGGGCCATGTACACGGCTGACTGATGTGGCTAACTACAAGTGAGCTGAAGACCTGAAAGAGAAGAGCAAGCTCTGGCACAGCCCTGGCTGCACCAAAAAAGCTTTATGTTGGAGGCGTAAAGGAAATTGAGGGCAAAGCTGGTAACAATGCCCAAGCAAACAGAAAAATTATTACACTATAATAAGGTGACTCAATATGGAAGCCACAGCAGCTTTTTCATTTGCAAGGAAATAGTTTAAACCACTCACCAAAATAATGAAGTCTTAGCCCTTGTGTCTAGAAAAGTGTCCTTCTTGTCAGGACATCAGGGACAGTCCTCCAGTGTCACTTACTGCCCTGAGCAGGTGGCAGTGAGTAGCCAAGAGGCTGTTTCTGGACTCCCCTGCCCTGTTTTAAGGGGAAGGAATGTCCCCCTTTCCAGGAGAGACCAAGGAGGCTATCTGGAAGATGAATATCTTGCATACCTGTGTCAAGTCCCTCGTTGTGGTAGGACCCTAAGGCTCCCCAGCAAAGCATTCCCTGAATGTATGCTAAGCCTAGGTAGATATAGAAAAACAGGTTTGGACTAACTGGTCAATATGTAGATATTTACAGTGTATACTCCTGTGTCAGAGCTCTTCATTCTTCTCTGCCATCTAGCCATCCTAATGTAGACATTCAAAAGATTAGATCTAAACCCCCAAATACATTTATTTCTCTCCAATGAATTAAAAGAAAGCCCAAGGTGAGGTAAGGAGGAGATGCTAGATGTCTGCTTGGCAGTGCTCTATGATACCTCCTGCCCAGAAATGGGAGAAGGACCTGCCAGGCCACAGTGACCACCCATACAAAGCAGAGCAGGTTCTGGACATGGCGCCCGGGCCAAGGAGGCAGTGAAGATGGCAGCACTATGGTCTGACTGACCCTGGCTCAAGAGCTTAACTTCACTTGCAAAATTATTTGGATCACTGCCTCATTCACATGATATTTCTTCAAGAAATATCCTCTTTCAGAGGGTTGAGTCAGTTGGTGGGACTTTAGGAGTCATTAGTCTTCATATTTCCTTCCTACGTTTCCTGTGCTTGACCCAAGCTCATTGAAGCCAAACTTGAATCAATGAGACTGGGTCTCAGTGACTTCATATCCCTAAGGCCTACCCCTGGCTTCCTTTAGAAAACTTTATTCAAGGATTTCAGAACCTTGCTTACCAATATCCAATGTCATATTATTCTAGAAACCCTCAGGCTAATTTCTACCTTATTTTCAGCCAGAAATATCAATAAAGGAGGGCTCTCCTGTGCAAACTGATTGCTATCCGGAAATGACACCTTCTCACTTTAAATTTGTCTTGTTTATAATTGAGTGGGCTATCACTTTGATCTTTTTTTTTTTTCTTTTTTCCTGTTTCAGCTGGAGCAAACTAAAAGAAAAAGACTTTTCAAACATAATATTTTGGTTGAACTTGAACAATCTTATTATTAGAGCTGTGCTGCTCAGGGGATTTCCATGTTGTCATAGCTGCATTTTGTCTGGGTGGGGAAATGGGACCACAATGCAAAGAAAAAAAGCCTAGTATAGAGAAAAACTCTGAATCAAAAGTACATTTTGTTTTACTTCTGGGTCTCTGCTTCAAAAGTTGTTTGATTTCTAAGAGATATGTGAGTCCATCAGTCTGACCTTGTTGCCTTTCTCTAATGCCCCAGAGATAGGAAGTCAAACTTGTGAGAGTCTAAATCTTAGGGCAGCTGCAGTGTTAGTACCCTGGAGAGGCTGAAAGAAGACTGGATTACTCTTCATCTGCGATAAATTTACACTGCTTCTGCCTCCTAATTCAGGGTTCCACAGGGAGAAGAGAAGAGGGGTAAAAAAAAAGCAAACAGTTTAAACAGGTAAGAGTTTCGATGGTCCAGCAAAACTATACCTGTGCTTCATCTGTCCACCTCTTTGGATCCCAACCCTCTGCTTTGGACCTTCTGAGTCACCCTAGACCCTCTTACATTTTTGGCCATCAGCAAAGTCCAGGTTACAATTCCTATGGGAAAGGCAACTTTTTCAGTGCCCTGTGGTTCACAAGTGTGTGCTGTGCATGTGGTGTATCAGCTCCTCAGCACTTCCCAGTCACCACTCCCCATGATCCAGTGCCTTCCTGGATTACCACTTGTGTTGCAGCTCTTGAAAGTGACTAACCCAGCAAGCAATCTAGAAGTTAAAATTTCTGTTTGCTTATACTGTTTGTTCACTTGTCTTTTATTCTCCTGAGGACACAAAAATCTGTTTTGATTCTATTTTGGCTCAAAAAAAAAAAAAAAGGCAAAAGGCTTCTGCACATATGCTTGATTTAAATCTGCTATCAGTACCTGCTTAGAAAGATGAGGTTACTAGGTTGATCCTTCTACCAGCTACATTTCTCAAACATTCCACTTCAGGGAGGTCCCAGAGCATCTATGTGAGCCGAGTGAAGCAGGTGCTCCAGACACATCCCAGTGTGCAGTGCTGGAGACAGGTCATGCAGACACTGATGTTTGGAGGATACAGGTTGAGGAGCTCAGTTGGTGTCTCCAAGTCAGACAGACATGAGAAAACCCATGGCCCAGCTTGGGACTGGGAGGAAACTTTTCTCATATTGATCAGATTTGGCAGGAGCTGTTCAGCTTCTTGGTCCTTTCTACAGCATGGGGGTTCCTCTGCTCCTTGGGTTATTAATATATTATCTCATTTTACCACAGAACAAGGGTGCCAGACCCTCCGCCTGACCTGACCTGACCTGCTCTGCACTGCTCCTTGAAGATGTGGGGAGCTGCAGGAGAGGATGGCGCAATTTCCTTCCCTTCTATGGGCCACAGATGGCTTTTTAACAACTATTTAGGTTCATCCTCCTTCAATACAGTATTTAATTTGTTCATAACTCTAACATGCTTCTGAATCTCATTAAATTAAAGCTTCAAGAAAAAATACCCTAAACAGCCTTTAAAAAAACCCCTGCCTTACAAGGTTTCTTTAGATTCTTGCCAGAAAGACAAACTGGGGAATTCATGCAGCTCTGAAACAGAATTTATGAAATTCAATAAACACCTGAAATTGAGATATTAATAACCATATTTGTAAGTTACAGCTTGGTGCCTAAGACGAAAAAGATGTGGTTATTATTGTGGTCATTATTACTCTTTATTGTAGTTGTTAGCAAAGAGTTTGTTAAACTTAAGGCAAGGTAATAACCAGAATCTCATTAGATGAGATTTATTATATGCCAGGAAGCAGAAATCTTCTGTTCAACTTCAGCAGTGAGGAGCAATTCTGCATGGAAAAAAAAAAAAAAGGGATTCAGAATCTTATTTTTTGTTGCTTCCTGACACTTCTCACCTTGACCTGCTTTGAAAACTCAGTTCCCCATATCTTACCCTGACAGAACCATCTCTCAACAGCTCCTCAGCTGAAGGACTTCACATTAGCTTCAGGCTGCTCTAAGAAGTGTTTTCCTGGCTCAGGAGCAGGAGCATGTGGGAGTCAGTATTGCTTAAGGCAACATTGTCATGGACAACATAAATTAAAGCCTTAAGTGGAGAGAGAGACTGAGGCGAGAGTAGATGCTGCTCTTAGCTAAGAAACCAGCTCTGGTAAGAGTGTTGGAAAGAAAGAAACCCTGAGATTAAATGGAGTTACTGTGGAAAATGTGCTTCGCTTGTCACCAAATTACACTGGTCTGCAGAGTACGATAGCAACACAGGCTGGAAGATACACGGTTGGTCACCACCTTGTCCTGAAGAAAGGAGCTACGTGTAACAGTGCAGAAATTTTTGACTGTTTCTTTGAACTGCCTTTGTCTTTGAGGTTTTCACACTTAAAATTACTGCTTTGAACTTCCTCCACCAGGACTCATAACTTGGCACCATATTAACAAGGAGGCCTGTTATACTGAGGGAACAATATACCAGAGTTTGAAAAACATTGCTGGGTGAAAAGGGTAAAGCAGTGGGGACTTTGGTCAGGCATTCAAATATTATGAGACCACACTCCAAAACTACAGGACAGGCTAAAAAAGACCGGTTTGTTTGTTTGTTTGTTTGTTTTCCTAAGTAACAAATACAGCGATGGCAGTAACAGGAACAGTCATATTAATACTTCTGGGCTTCTTTTATTTGCTTGCTAGTTTCTAAGTCTTTAGGGTACTCAGGATAATATTTTCAGACATTCTCTACAAGAACCTGAGTTAAAGCATAGTTAAAGAAATGAAAGCTTAGATGGTCTTCATGTGACTTTTTTTAAGTCTTAAAGAAACATATAAATTACTGCAAGACGTATTACTCATTAGACTTATGAGATCTGGCAGGACAGCATCTGCCATAAGACCATTGTACTTGCTCAATGACATTTTTCAAACACAATACTGGGTCAAACCCCTGCCATTTCAGTGACAATGAAACACTGAATGTATTAAAATACAGTGAATGTATTTTAATTCTGCGAAGTACTTCAGTCTGACACCTGCAACTTTTAAATGAAGTATGTTTGAATTTTCTGTCTTTTTAATGCATGTGGTTTAGTATTTCCTTTAGTTTGGTTTCAGCTCTACACATTCTTTAGGAATCTGTCCACGATGGCTGTGGCTGTTTTTGGATATTTAGAATAGAATAGAATAGAATAGAATAGAATAGAATAGAA